>JBBHKE010002380.1:218831-386331 GCA_037447655.1 Zygnema cylindricum | reverse complement strand
GGCTCCTCTTTCTTTTCATTTCCCTGTTTTTACGGATTCGATTTTTGTTTTCATGCAGTTGTGAGCAGGACGGATTTAGGAAGTATCGATATTGACTGTCTCCAAAGATTGATGAATTGTTTCTCATTTTGGTACTATCCTCCATGAGGTTTTTGAGATTCTTTTTTAACTTAGATGTAATGCTTGCTTGAAACCTGTGCATGGTCTCAAAACCATTGCTTCGAAGATGGTTCTATTCAGGTAGCCTATTCAATTTATTTCGAACTTTTATGTCATGGTTTCTGTTTGATAGTTTATTTTTTCTGTAAAATATTGTAATTGCAAGTTTGTTTCTCTTGTTATCTTATCGCTTCTAGAATGCTTGTAACATCTTGACATGTCATGGAAGAGTTCATTTTTGTTTGTGACTTTTGTCACGCACTCACCCTAGCTGAGATATCACTCCATGGAAATGGGATAGTTGCAGAAACAATTCATTCCTGAAATTGATATGGACGATGCCGATGTTTTGGCGCAAATGGCAGCCTTAGGGTTGCCTTCTACTTTTGTGGCCTCTAATAAGGTGAGCCGTCCAAAGGGTCACGTTTGTGTGTTAATAAGTTTTAGCTCCACCAGCAGAGTCCTCGATGATGTCCTTACAGTAACAGTCCCTGTAAACTGGACTCTGACCAGTGTATGGACTGAGGGGTTTGGGCATGCTTTATAATTGGTTTCAGCAGTCGAGGAAAAAGAAACCCAAACGCAAATCCAGCACAACTCCAACTATTTTTTTGGCAGAAACGACAACTTTTGCTAAGTCTTGCAACTATGAGGTTCCTGTCATTGTCCATTCTTACTCCACGTCAATCAGTGCTGTAACTCAAACCACTACAGTGGAAAGCTTGAGATGTACGGAATTAGAGTTTGGTTCCACAGAAACTCCAGTTTTTACTGAAGGGGGAGCGAGAGTCGAAGACAGAGATGACCACTTGAGACTGCCTGAGATGGAGACTATTGCCATAGTGGAAGGAAAAACCAAGCTCGAGAATACCTGCCAGTCTTTTAACATTGGTTCTTCTAATATAGTTAACGAGCAAGGAGTCTGGCAAGGAGTTTGGGATGACTTATACGGGCGGTGGTTTTTCTATAACACACTCACACAGGCCAGTCAGTGGGAGGTCCCTGATGGATTCGATTGGAGTAGCGTTTCTGCTTTTCATTCTAGTCACATTTCTTTGCCTGCTGAGGAGATGCAGGCCTCTGAGGATTCTAAAGCAGGACAGAATGTCGAGCGAAGTGGAATTGTTTCTACGCATCCACATGAACAGGCAGAAACAGAAACAGCAACAAAACCGAATGCTTCATATGAGGGAGAGAGTGTTGCTCCCACGCTTCCTTCTAGAATTACGGGGATAAGCAAGGCGGTGGAGCCATTAGACGAGAGTGACCCTATGGAGTCGACCACTAGTTTGCTATTGGAAGATAGGGCCAATATCCATTTGACGAGGGCATTTGTCTCCCTTTCTGGCACTGGTGGTGAACAACCTGCTGAATCTGAAGAGGTTGCGAAACGTTTTGTCACTGAAGAAGTTTTGATGACAAGAGAAGCTCTTGTATTTTCCTCGGAATCAGTAGAAGACGATTCAGAGAACATGGTGAAATATTTGACTGCCCTATCAATTTTAAATAAATCTAAGAGCAATAACATCTCTCGAAGAGTCAGGCGTTCGAAGAAAAGCATTGGTGAGTTTGTTTGATTAGCATTTGTTACAATGAATCATTGTCCAGGCGTTTTATGGCCATCAATCATGTAGCACGTCACTTTGTGACTTCTCATCGATTTCCTCTATCTTTGAGCCTGACATAGTGGAGGTCTGCTACTGCGGCTGAAACACCAATTACAAAAGGATTATGTTGGAAAACCTGTTTTTTTATTGGAGAAATGAGTTTGATTATGTGTATTTTTGGTTTGCATTTTAGTACTGGTGTTTATAGTGACCTTTACAGCACCAGTCAGAAATGGACAGGATCCAATAGTTTATGCATATTCTGTTTAGAAGATGGCATGTGCACCAAATGAAGTTTGTTTATTTGCACTCTTTATCTAAATCTCAGTTGACTAGGCTTTGTTTTTTGTTATTGAGTTACCTAGGATTTATGTTGTCTTTTGTGCATTTGAAACATAAATGCACAATGCATAATTGCACAAGTGTTATCATATTATCACAGATTATTGCGTTAATAGGAAGTCTTTGTTGCCTTGTGTGCATTTTGGTGGGGAACGGTGGCGCCAGTTGAGGTGGATAAACTGTTGGCAGGGACAGCAGAGGGTACTGAAGTTACATTGGTTGCCAAGTACTGGCATCAACGATATGCCCTCTTTTCAAAATTTGATGAAGGCATAATGCTGGACTTGGAGAGCTGGTATTCAGTTACACCAGAAGCTATTGCAAGGCACCATGCTCAGCGGTGTAGGGCATCCCTTCTAATTGACGCCTTCGCTGGATGTGGGGGAAACGCCATACAATTTGCTTTCACGTGAGTGCTTGCAAGTTGCTCCTGTGTATTCACTTTTATATAAGACTACAAGTTCAAGTGTTTATGGGCATTTTGTAGTGATGTTCATCGGGGAGAATTTCCTGATATTCGATATTCAGCATCTTAAGAGGAGACGATGTTCAATATGTTGCCGCGATGTTATTGAAATGGATTAAAATCACGGTATCATGGATAAAAACAAAATCGGACAAATGTATTGTCTTCGCCTGTATGGAAGCATAGATTGTGTGAAATCTCTCATTACGTGTGTAATCGTACTTTACTGACATCAGAATGTAAGGTTTTCTTCCACATGTCAGACCCTGAAAGATGTACAAATTATTCCGCGGTTCTTTCACAAAAGGTGTATGCTAGATCAGACACGCACAAAAAAGATATTTACGGTTGGTTATCGCCGATAATCACGATGTCATAGTTATCGGCACAGTATATAATTGAAGACATCGAGAGTTTTATTGATATTGATAAGTATCAATGTAGCAATATATCTCCACCGTATTCGTTCGATAAGAATCACTAGCATTTTGTATTGGTCTTACAGATAAAAGGGCAGGACTCCTATTAGGCCTTATGGAAACCTAAGTTCGCACTAATGGTAGTATGGTCATACAGTAAATAGAATGGGCCTAAACAGGCATGTGGAAATATTGACCATGGTTTGGACATTTGGGCATTTTGAGCATTTTAGCAGTTCGGCATTTTGTGCATTTCGTGCATTTTGGGCCCTTTTGTACATTTCGTGCAAAAAGGGCAATTTGGTATTTGGGCATTGGGGTGTTTGGACAATATTGGGCAACATAATGGAAGTTATAAATGTTTGAAATCGAGCCACAAGGACTGAAGAACGAGAAGCACAAGTTTGGGAAGGTTTATAAGATTTTTTAGATCTTGTGCGTGGAAGATCTGAGACAAGTTATTAGAAGTATCTTCAGATGAGTTATATATATATATATATATATATATATATATATATATATATATATATATATATATATATATATATATATATATATATATATATGTATATATGTGTGTGTGTGTGTGTGTGAAAGTAGTTTCTTTTATTGTATCCAATTGTTAATATAGTGGTAATATGAGTTAGGTGGGCGTATTGCAGGCCCACAAGGGAAAGTTCCCGTGAGCCAATAATGGCCCCTCTCATTGGACCAATCAGGCGGGCGCAGATGCGACCATGTCATCGCTGTTGATATTGACCCCATCAAGATCGATTTGGCTCAGCGAAACGCAGCCATTTATGGTGTGGATAACAAAATAGAGTTTATTGTCGGGGATTTTTTTCAACTGGCTCCCAAATTGAAGGTCGGTTCTTAGGAAAGGAGACTGTTTTGAGCAGGCATACATCCCTCTCTGTTTCTCTTTGTTTTTTTGTTTATTGGTTTATTTGTTTATTGGTTTATTTGTTTGTTGGTTTATGTGTTTATTTGTTTATTTGTTTATCTGTTTATTTGTTTATTTTTGTATTTGTTTATTTGTTTGTTTGCCTATTTTTCTGCCGTATTTTTCACATTAGCGTATGTAGGCACCATTATGTGAACGCAAAAACATTGGAAGGAATTTGACTACCATGTTTCTTTTGCTTTCCGTGACATTTTGACACTGAATGAAAAACCGTTTTTGTCTGTGAAAAAAGGTAGTTTTTTCAGCACAAGAAAAACTGGTTATTTTTTGCGTTTTTTTTTTTGTTTTAAGAATATCCGCTTTTTGTTAGGAAAATATTATTTTGTCACCGAATGAAAAACTTTTGTTAATATAAGGGAAGGGAGAGAGGGAGAGGGAGTTGACTGAAGGAAACAAACTTGGGAGGGCCACAGGCAGATGTGGTGTTTCTGTCTCCACCATGGGGAGGCCCTCAGTACCTCCGACAGGAAACATACGATTTGGAATTAATGTTGAAACCATGTAGTGGGTAAGAATTACAGTGTTTTTATAGCTAATTTAACAACCGCGAGACTACTACTTTGTTTTTTTTGGTTTTGTTAATAAAACTGTGAAAACCACAACCTTGTTTGTATGGTTTTGTTGATAGCTGTGAGAACGACTACATTGTTTGCATAATTTTCTTCATAAGCGTGAGAATGACTCTGGTGTTTTCTTCACCATCTTGATGAAAGTGTGAATCACTGCAATTGTTTTTATAAATTTGTTCATAACTGCGTTGGCAGTCTAGATTTACCCCTCTCTTCCCACCTAATTAAGGACAACATCGGGTGACAAGATAGTTCAATCTACGTTTTTTTAGTATCGGAGGATCCTGAGTCAAGAAGCCTCCAATTTCACGTCCTCCACGTCTCTATCTCTCTCCCTCCCTCCCTCCCTCCCCCACAACCTCCCTCCTTCCCTCTCCCTCTCACTCTCCCTCTCTCTCACTCTCCTGCAGTTTCAAACTTTTTAAAATCGCGAAGCAAATAGCGCCCAGTGTTGTCTTTTTTGTGCCACGGAACGTCAACTTGGAACAGTTGTGGGAAATTGCTTCGTCTTCTAGTCCGCCGGAGAGTTACCAGGTGAGTGAGGGGGAAGGGAGGGAAGAGAGAGAAAGAGGGGGGGAAAGAGCGAGAGAGATGAGGAGGGGGGAGGGGCGAGGGGGAAGGGGAGGGGGGGGCAGAGTGGGAAAGTTGTGAGAGAAGGGGAGAGGAAAACACTATTCATTAACTAACCATATCAGAGTGGATGCAATGGTGTGGGAATGTGTCCCCAACCCTAGAAATAAGTACAGTCAAACCAGGGATGGTAAACTATCTGAGTGGAATAATATTTGGTCACATTAAAGGACACTAACCTCGAAAAGTCTAAAAAACTCTAAAAACTCTGAAAACCCTTAAAAGCCTTGAAAATCCCTAAAATTACCTATGAACCCTATAAATAAGTATAGTCACACCAGGGATGGTAAACTATTTGAGTGGAATAATATTTGGTTACATTAAAGGACGCTAACCCAGAGAACTCTAACAAACTCTAAAAACCCTAAAAAACCCTAAAACCCTAAAAAACCCTAAAAACCCTTATGTGGTCACATTAAGGGATACTAACCTAGAGTTTCTAAAAATCTCTAAAAACCCTAAAAAACCCTAGAAACCCTATGAACAAGTATAGTCAAACCAGGGGTAATACTATCTGAGTGGAATAATAATTGGTCATTTTAAGGGACACTAACCAAGAAAACTCAAAAAAAACTCAAAAAACTAAAGAAACTCTAAAAACCCTACAAAACCCTAAAAGACCCTAAAACCCAAAAGCACAAAAAAATCTGAAAAACCTACAAACAAGTATAGTCAAACCAGGGATTGTAAACTATATGAGAGGAATAATTTGTGGTCATTTAAGGGATACTAACCTAGAGTTTCTAAAAATCTCTAAAAACCATACAAAACCCTAAAAAACCCTAAAAACCCTAAAAACCCTATGAACAAGTATAGTCAAACCAGGGATGGATTTATGGTCACACAAGGGGCACTAACTAAGAAAACTCAAGAAAAACTCTAAAAACTATAAAAACTATAAAAACTCTAAAAACCCTAAAAAAATCATAAAAAACCCTAAAAACCCTATGAACAAGTATAGTCAAACCAGGGATGGTAAATTATCTGAGTGGATTAATGTATGGTCACATTAAGGGACACTAACCAAGAAAACTCAAAATAAACTCTAAATACTTTAAAAACCCTAAAATACCCTAAAAACCCTAAAAACCCTATAAACAAGTATAGTCAAACCAGGGGTGGTAAACTATCTGAGTGGATTAATGTATGGTCACATTAAGGTACACTAACCAAGAAAACTCAAAAAAACATCTAAAAACTCTAAAAACCCTAAAATACCCTAAAAAACCTTAAAAAACCCTAAAAACCCTATAAACAAGTATAGTCAAACCTGGGGTGGTAAACTATCTGAGTGGATTAATGTATGGTCACATTAAGGGACACTAACCAAGAAACCTCAAAAAAACTCTTATAACTATAAAAACTCTAAAAACCCTACAAAACCCTAAAAAACCCTAAAAAACTCTAAAATCCCTACAAACAAGTAGTCAAACCAGGGATGGTTGACTATCTGAGTGAAATTATATGTGGTCACATTAAAGGACACTAACCTAGAAAACTCTAAAATCTCTAAAAAATCTAAAAACCTTAAAAACCCTAAAAAACCCTACTAACCTCATAAACAAGTATAGTCAGGGATGGTAAACTATCTGAGAGGAATAATATGTGGTCACATTAAAGGACACTAACCTAGAAAAGTCTAAAAAGCTTTGAAAACTCTAAAAACCCTAAAAACAAGTATAGTCAAAACAGGGATGGTAAATTATCTGAGAGGAATAATATGTGGTCACACTAAGGGATACTAACCTAGAATTTGTAAAAAACTATAAAATCTCTAAAAACTCTAAAAACCCTAAAACCTCTAAAACCCTTAAAAACCCGAAAACCCTATAAACAAGTATAGTCAAACCAGGGATGGTAAACTATCTGAGAGGAGTAATATGTGGTCACCTTACAGGACACTAACCTAGAAAAGTTTATATTTTGAAAACTCTAAAAACCCTAAAAACTCTAAAAAACTCTAAAAACTCTAAAAACCCTCTTAACCCTTAAAAACCCTAAAAATCCTGTAAACAAGTATAGTCAAACCAGGGATGGTAAACTATCTGAATGGATGTCATGTCATTGTATTCTTCATTATGTTTCCCTATTTTTGTCAGCATTTAAGTTATACTCTCGGCTCTATTATGGAAAGCTTCTCATAGCCTCACTGAATAGTAATTGCTTTGGTCATCAAAGAAACTATGATTTATTCCGCTTCATGTTCACTGTTTAAGATGAAGGTGATTTTGTTAAGCAGGTGGAGAAAAACTTTCTGGACGGGAAATTGAAGACTGTTACCGCATATTACGGGCCAGTTGTTACAAAATACTGTTCTCTCGAATGTTGTACATAGTTTCTTAATTGTGTGCATTTGGATGGAACTGCGAATCGTTTGAAAATCCTCGTTGTTGAAACGAAGGTTCGTTAGTGGACTCTTTTTGGTCCTTAGTTAAGGTGTCAGCGTGAATGGAAGTGGTTGAAATTAGCGATGATTCGTTGAGGTACGTAGTACTGGTTTACTACATGTGGTTGTATTGTGCCCATATGAGTTCTATAGAGGGCAAAGCTTCAACTCTGTAGACCCGTTTATGTACTTTTTTATGCACTTTTATTACTTCGTATAAACCTATGGTTTTGTCGGGAATAAATAAGATTTGTTGGATCAGATGAGCTGTGTTTGTTAAGAAATGAGTTGTTCACCGAATCGTTTTGTTACTGTGGAAGTCGTGTGGTCAGAAACTGTATATTTAGAGCGTTTCACTCTTTTGCCATTCTTGTCTTTGCAGAGTTTCTTGGGATTTTGTCAGTATGACCTCGTGTCATTTTCACTTATGATTCACATTTGCCATTAGGCTTTTCAAAGAAAGATTATTAGAAAACAGGAATTGCACAAAGTCACTCTTGAACAATTCCCCAACCTAATTTGACTGATCACATTCTTTGCACATGTAGTATGCTTTGATACATTAAAGGACTCATGTTTTCATTATTAAGTTCGACAAGGAGACAAATTCTCTGTTCTCCTAATAAGACGCCCTTGAAGATGTGTGACTTCGGTGCAGAAATTTTTATACTATTTTGAGAAGAACAATCCTTGCAATTCATATACACAGGCATCATTCTCATCCTCGTCATCAATTTGTTTTTGTAACTTTTCATGTGTGAGGCAATCAGCAAATACCATGTTCTAAAACCTTCAAGAAAAGTCCCTGCAAGCAAGTACATTCATATAATACAACTACAATCACTGTATACTATTTTCAAGGCAGTAAGCATATCTAAATTAAAAGAATAGTCTTTTACACACATTTGCTTAGTCTTCAAAACAATAATCTCTTACTTGAGTTTTGACAGCTTCCATACATAGACAAAGCTTCTAATTCTTTTGGAAGTATACCTCCGGATAACCAAATACGGACAAAACGATCACCAAAAAACTCTCCACAACACCTTAAAAGTTTCCATATATCAACCAAATCCACCAGCACAATCGAAATATTCAGTTCAATAAAAATAACAAGCATAAAAAAGTACCCTTCTCGAACATACCTACAAAATTCTTGCAAGTACTTTACGATGTAGTGTTTCCCTGTACATATCTATGAGATGCTGTACTACCAAAAGTTGAACATCCTGTGGCTTATTTGGAAAAGATGCTTCACTCAATTGCAAAACATCTTCGTACGTCTTCATTCTTAAAGAAAGTCAATCATAAAATAAAACCAAAAGTCAACATTAAAGTGTAGCAATCTTAAAAAAGTTTCAATGAACAAGAGTATACGTCGATCTCCTTTGTTTACAGTTGTCACATCCTTAACATTGCCCCAGAGGCAAGAGCCAATTGTCCAAACTCTCGTTCATCCAATGCCCCGTCACCGTCACGGTCGTAAGTTTCCATAAGTGCCTCTGCCAACTGAACTCAATGCAGTTCCGTTAGGAGATACGGATTCCATCAGCTACATGTCAACAAACCGTTAGAATCCAAAAGGTTTAAAAGAAAAATTCCTGGCTCACCACTGGTTACGCCACAAAAGATGGAACATATAGGGACTGACTCTGCAATAAATTGTGTTGTCACGAACACTGTGACCCTTTGTCACAAAGTTAGCGTTGCTTTCTCTTTTATTTCAGCTTCCAAGTTCACTCTTCACTGATGTATTGGTCTTAAAAGAGAGGAAAGGAGAGAGATGAGGGAGGGAGGGGGGGTGTGAGGGGAGATAAAAATAGATAGGGTGAGGGAGAGGGAGAGGGAGAGAGAGGGAGAGGGTGAGAGGATCAAAGGGAAGAGAGAGGGGATAAGTGAGAAAGAGAGAGAGAGAAGAGATAGAGAGAGAGAGAAAGAGGGAAGAAAAGTTTACCTCTTGCACCTGTTGCTCTGAAAAGGATTCGCCCGCTGAGACACTCATAAGGTCTGCAAGTTCCTTCTTGGATAACTTTCCGTCTTTGTCGACATCGTGTATTCTCAGCAACACTGCACACATCAGCACCAGATTTTACCACATAACAACAACATCACATATCCGCAGTACAGCCAGGCTCCTTTTTCATGCTCCACGTGCCCTGCAAAACGGCCTTGACACAGGTTCGTATCAACAACAGTTTTCAGTATAGATTTATTTATTTTTTCAGTTTTCAGTTCTTTTTTTTTCTTTTGTATGACTCCGTTCCCTGTACTTTTGGCTCGTGGTTATCGGACGTGAAACAACGTGCTGTTAAAACAACGAAAAATCGAAGTCACGCCGATGCAAGGCCTGTGGAAGCATACAAAATCAGTGGAAGTTTCCGGTTTTGTCAAATGAAGTTTTTGTAAGATGTGAAGGATAAACCTCGAGGGGAGCACATAATAGCAGTTCTTACATTGAAATTTGCCAGAGGATGTCTTTTCAAACGCCTTGTACATGGAAATCCCCAAACAGAACTCCAGGAACGTGATTGATCCATCCTTATCGCTATCCATGAGGGCAAATAATCGCGAAATGTACGGGTTGCCAGCTGGCAGAAGGTCCCAACCACTCAGTTACTCATTTAAGGGATCAAGAAAAAGGAACAAAAATGTCAACTCATTATCCCAACAGTCTATTCGAGAAATACATCGCCAACAAACCTCCGGCAATCAGTTTAATCCACAGCTGAAGTTTTGAAAGGATGCACGTCATGAAAATTAGACTCGCAGCCTATGATTACATGTTATATGATTATATGAGCATATGTCATATGTCCTGTGAATTTACATCGTATCGCATGCATAATAAAGCTAGGACTTAGGCTCTATGGTGGAGCGAAACGGCTATACCACATATGATTCATAGAATGCACCCATAGCATGGATAACGCCCTTGTTTTGTACTACGCATACAAGGGATGGTGGAGAAGAATGGGCATACCAAACTCCGGCATCCCACTAAGTTGCTGAAGGCTTGCCTCAGTTCTATCGCCAACCAAACGTTGAAAACGACGTCGAAGTCGTTGAACATCCTTTTCATCCACTGTAAAGCAAACGGGTTTCAAACAAACAATCATAAATGACAGTGAATAAAGAATTCAGAGGTGTCAGGGTATTTCAGATGCTCGATCTGAACCAAAAAACAATGAAAACTGGCAAAGTCGGGGAGGACAGGGCAGATAGAGCAGAGAGAAGAGAGAGAGAGAGAGAGAGAGAGAGAGAGAAATTGTTGGCTGAGAGAGAGAGAGAGAGAGTGTTGGCTTGTATGAAAACATGCTATAGTGTGAGAAAGGCACTGGTTTCAAAAGAAGGATAGGTTTTAGGAAAACAATTCAGTGTTGACACCTATTCAACTGAAAGACAGTCACTTTGCTCTATATACTATCACTTTTTTTGTTCGCAAAGTGCTTTCATGTGTTCGTTGACTTGTGGTTTAACAAACAGAATAGAAAAGGATGACAATATTTTTAAGCAAAAACTTCCTCATACTGAAATGCCCGTCACATCATATTTTGAAAGACCTTTTCTTTCTTAAATGCCACTGAATGCACCATTGTGTATTTACCATTCCAATACAAAACTGTTTTTATAATATGGTATGTGTAGTTTTCAATGCCTTACATGCAATATTAACTCAAAAAGTTGATTTTCAATAAGGTAATCGAAATGTTAACATAATGGAACTCCATAAACATGTGTTTTGTAACATTCCTAAATTGTGGCATAAATTTTTTATGTGTTTGAAACCTAGTATTCTCGTACAAACAGGAAGGTTTCTCGAGGCTAAGGGAGTCATTTAGGTTGTGAGTTCCTTCATTCAAGCTCAGGTGAAACAAAAAGATTCGATCGAAACTGTCTCGCCCTTCCCCTATTAAGCTCTTCCAGCCCTGTCCTTGCCCTTGTCCTCAGTCGTACTCTCTACTCTCACCACTCGGCAACACTCAACTCTCAACACTCTCTACTCTCTCTACTCTCTCTACTCTTTATTCTCTACTCTTTGCTCTTTACACTCTACTCTCTACCCTCTCCTCTCTATTCTTTACTCTCTACTCTCTACTCTGTCCTCTCTCTTCTCTCCACTCTCCTCTCTCCTTTCTCCTTTCTCCTTTCTCCTTTCTCCTCTCTCCTCTCTCCTCTCTCCTCTCTCCTCTCTCCTCTCTCCTCTCTCCTCTCTCCTCTCTACATTGTATTTCTTTGAGTACGAAACCTAACATAGGATGAAAAAAAGACTTTACACTGTGTTCGAGCCTTTGCTTCTCCTACGGCAGAGGACGGAATACTGCCATTGTTGCCCATTGCCAGGCACAAGCTGGTTCAGTTTTGCACTCATCCCCTGCAAGAGTCAAAGAGACATTTGACCAATACGGTACCAAAACAAGCTGCAGGAAAAAGTTCATATAGAAAGGTACATTGTACTTTTATTTCAAAGGAAATGCAGAAAGTAGAGGGAAAACAAGGAATACAAATATAAATTTAAATGTAAATTGAGTAACAAAGTTTGAAATTGTCGATTGGGCAACTGGGGAAGGTTTGGCATTTGGCAATTGTTATGTGGACACCCGAGACTGCTGGTGGACACTCTGGAAAAGAAAGCCGTACGAAAAAGTACGTTTTCAGGACACCTACTGTACACCGCGCATCGTTATTAGTGTCAAAGTTTAAATAGTGTGGAAGTAAATATACCGTCATTGACGCTAATTAAGATTTTTTTTTTTTTTTTAAAAAAGGTGTATTCTAATTTCGGCGTTGATGCTAATTTGGGAACAGCAAAAATGGAATATTCGCTGTACATTACTATATGTACCCGTACAAAATATTGAAAATCGTACGCCGTCGTGAAATTTAAATATTCGTACATGTAAGACTAGTTTACGTGTCAGAACAATCCCGTTTTTTTAGCGCACGATCCTATGCGTGCGTGTCTGATTTAACTCATTTTTTGTAAAATTTTCACTTGAAAAGGTACATTTATGTACGGTTTGACATCGATCGTACACCACACTATTTAGATATTATTGTAATTCGTCATTTACGCTATTTTGTACGGTACCTTAATTAACGCCAAGGAAAAATTAAAATCATGTATCCTATTTGAGGAAAAAAATCAAAATTTGAAGAACCCAAATTAGTGTCGTTGACACTAATAATGATGCGCGGTGTACACAGTTGCCTGCATACTTGCTACTCTGCACTAAGAGATAACAAGGTAAGACAAGCTGAACTTAGCATAGCGACGAAGTCTGTCCGTAGCTAACTGTGCACACTGCAAAGACGTTTCCACGAAGAAAGTAGCACGTGCTTTCTTCTTTCAAAACGACTAACTCCAAACGTTGACTTAAACATGTGTCGTCACACGAAAACATCTGCACGCAAAATGTGACACCTACGCACAAAAACATAAAGTGACGCGAAACAAAATAGAACATTTTGTTCGTGGATAACAAATGTACCGCCGGGAAACGACGTCGTACATTTTGTATGATAACGTGACACTTCATGTCAAACAACTAAATGTTGGTATGACGCTTCGCGAAATGTCGCGAAAACAACAATAACCCAACAATCCCCCTCTTATTGTCGGAATCGCCAAACTCTTCAAAATAATCCAAGCTTTGGTTGCTCCCTCTCAAATACATCATCCGTAGTTGCTTTCGTCAGCAAATCTGCCGCCTCCTCTTTTGTCGGTACGTAAATATCTTACAAAATGTCCTTAGAATATTGAGTTTGACTCAATTTAATGTTCCCCTCTTTGTCGCGTATCAGTTCAATTCCCAAAATATAGCGTACCTTTTCAAGATCTGTTACTTTGAAATGTAATCCAAGGTAACGTTCAGCTCATTAATGCGATCCAACTTGTCGCATGGCATCAAAAAATCATCCACATAAATAGAAAAAATGATTTCGTCAACTCCTTCACCTTTCGCATAAACTCCAGAATCAGAAGTAGTCCGTACAAATCCAAATTTCAATAGTACTTGATGAAGTTTCAAATACCACGTGCGCGGCGCCTATTTCAAACCATATAATGACTTTCACAAACGCCATACATTTCCTTAATGCAAAGGAGACACGCCTTCTGGTACCTTTATGTATACCTCTTCCTCCAACTCACCATTTAAAAACGCAGTTTCCACGTCCATTTGATGGACGTGTTTCTCCCCCATCGCTGCAAGTGCAATAATAATCCGTAGAGAGTCGAACTTCACCACGGGAGCATAAGTCTCCTTAAAATCAATTCCCTCACGTTGTTGGAAGCCCTTATAAACAAGCTTCGCCTTGTACTTAATAATTTCACTCGAAGCTCTAGTCTTCGTTTTAAATACCCACTTTGCATATATCGCCTTTTTCCCTTCCGGTAATTTTACTTCCTCAAAAGTTCGATTATCAACCACCGATTTAAATTCTTTCTCCCACGCCGGTTTCCACTTACTTTCCCAATCAAATGACCTTCTTGCCTCGAGATAAGATTGAGGGTCGCCGGTCATATTTTCCGTAAGTGATTGCTACAAAAGAAACTCCGTCTCTTTAGCATCGGAAAGAAAATAATGCGAATTTGATGCATTTCCCCCTTTTCGATCGTAAGTGAGTTTCTCCGGTTTCTCCTCTTTTGTACTCCGAGAGCTCATTCTAAGTACTTGCTCCTCCTCTTTCTCCTCTTTCTCTTCCTTGGAATTAATTTCAATTTCATTCTCACACGATTTAGAGCTTTGAGATTTCCGAATGTTCGAAGGCATTCGGGAATCCAAAGATCCGTTACTCTTTCTTTCAAATTCAACTTCAACCGATTTCCCCAATTTCTTTTTTTGACATTTTACATTCGGTTCCTCATCGAATTCTAAATCCCCAATAAACGGAAAATTCTCAGTTTCACTCTCCTCATAAAAATCAAAATTCTCTTTAAATTTCCCCACGGAATTCATGGCGGATTTGAGATCCTCATGAAAATCCACATTCCGAGATTCCTCCACGGTGTGACGAGCCGGATCATACACTCGGTACAAATTCCCATTCGCACTATAACCAACAAAAATTCACGGCCAACACCTTGATGCAAATTTCCCTTTCCTCTTAATTGATTCCACATAAACCGTGGCATGACATCCCCAAATTCTCAAATGATGAACCGTGGGCTTTCTCCCACTCCATAACTCCTCCGGTGTTTTACTTCTGGAAACTGAAGTGAGTCTTCGGTTACAAATGTAACTCGCTGTAAGAATCGCATCTCCCCACAAAAACATCTCTCCTTTGGAGCTATGAACCATCGCACAACCATTTCTTATAAGGTACAATTCTTCCTCTCGGCTACTCCATTTGACTCCGAAGAATAAGGCGCCATGAATTGATACCTTATCCCCCACTCCTTACAATACCCCTCAAAAACAACAAACTCTCCTCCATTGTCCGAACGAATGGACTTAAGCTTCTTATCAATTTGCCTCTTGGCCATTACATGCTATTTAGTATATTTTTCAAATGCATCCGATTTCTTTTTCTATAAATATACCTATGACTTCCGAGAGAAGTCATCAACAATTACCAAAGTATACTTATTACCTCCAATTGTCTCGGGTTTAATATGTCCACAAAGATCGATGTGGACAACCTCCAAAGGACTTTGAGCTCGATGCTTGATGTCTTTATTCGGATGGGATTTCCGAATTTGACTTCCTTTGCTACATCCTCCGCATCCGTTCACCTTCTCACCGGATGCAAGGTGCAAACCCCTCACCGAAGAATGACGAATCATCTTCTTCAAACTTACCTCGGATGTGTGACACATTCGATGATGCCATAAGGTAAGATCACCTTTCAACTCCGAAATTTGATGTGAAATTCCCTCGGTGGGAACTTTAGATTTCGGCCTCCTCCATAAGAGCCGACTATGATTCGCATCTGTTACAACTCCTTCTCCAATTACATTCCCTTTCTCATTCCAAATCTTGATAGATTGATCATCTCTCGCAAATAAGCTTCCACCACTCTTTTGGATTTGTGGAACGCTTAACAAATTAACCGAACCGTTCGGAATATAAAGTGTATTTTGAAGACGATACTCCGTCGATCTCTCTTTCCTATCATTATCCCATAAAACAAGATCAAGCCGAACCGTGCCAACCGTACCTCCTCTACCACCTCCTCTACCACCGGCATAGTTAAGGTCCGAGGTTTTGGGAGTAGTAGAGTTGAGAACTCCTCCTCCACTTGAAGAAGCCGATGGAGTTCCATGCGACATTTTGATCAAATTGACGGTGAATCCAAAGGTGTTATCCGCCTTCGCTCGTAAAATAACCTTAAGATGCGAAAGGCGCTCCGGTAAAGCATTAAGAAAAACGCTTGACTTATCCACATCCAAGATAACTCGACCATTGTTGATTAATTGCTCGAGCATAATATTGAAGCGCTTCACGGCATCATTCATCAATTCATTTGACTTGATTTTAAAATTCATAAAAACCGTATAAACATATTGACCCTTGTTCTCAACGCCTTTCTCATATTGCTCCTCAAGTGCTTGCCAACACTCATGGGCCATGCGGTGAGCAAGAAAATGATCAAGCACGGAAGAAGTGCAATTTTTCATCAAACCGGTCGTTGCCGCAATATCCTTCAACCTCCATAGAGCACGTGCTTTACTCTCGAGTGGCATTTTCTCTTCTCCATTGACAATCCTCCAAAGCTTCTTGAGAATAAGTTGGCCTGAAATAAACTTTTTCCAAACGGCATAATTGGTGCCATTAAAGGCCACGGATTTCCCGGACATATTATAATTTTCTTCGTTTTCAAATCCTTCTTCAAACTCAGACTCTTCTTCTTCTATTTTCGACTTTCTTTTCCTAATCCTCTCTTTTCTCTCACTCTCATTAGCTCCTCCAATGAGTGGCCATTGGACTACAGAGTACAGAAAGCCTCTAGATAGTTATAAACTAGCCCACTTTCAATGGTAACCACTGCTACCCAAGCAGTCAAGCAGACAATCTGACCGCACCCTTGTGTAGCCTGGACTCCCTTGAGTCCGTAGAAAAAAGAATCTCTGAAAACGCGCAACCAGGCGATAAGTTATAAGCCGTCAAAAATGCCAATTTATACAACCTCTCAAAGACAGAGAATACCATCTACCAGATTTTTTAAGTCCTAGCTCCCTCTCACAACCCCTATCTACTAACTGTACGAACCAATCAGAATACTGTACAGTACATAAAGTACCGATGTAATTTTTGTATGACCTTTGTACGACAAACCATGGCACTATATGGCAGAATGCACTAAGCTAACCAAACTTCGGTTAAAGGAGGGGTAGATCAGTGGACCTCTAAAAGGAAAGAAAAAGGCTATGGTGACTCAAATACACGAGGAGGAATCCGAGGACGATGATGGTGAGCTCTTGCTGGATGGGGAGTTGGAGGCAAAGACCGAGGTCGAAATTCGTGAAAAGCAGAAGTGTGCTTTTCGAGGCTTAAAAGGTGAAGGAGGTTGGATTGTGGATTCCGGTGCCTCCATGCACATGTGTAAGGATTAACACTTGTTCACTAAGATGAAAAAGATTCCCATCGTAGAGATAGAGTATGAGGATGGGAGGGTAGTCACTACTACTATGGTAGGATCGGTAGATATGAAACACTAAGTGGAGGGAAAGACATCCATAGTGACATTCTCTGATGTATTGTTTATTCGAGTTTTAAACAAAATCCGCATCTCAACGTTTATCTTAGATGATAAGGGTTTTGAGACTAGCAATAAGAAGGGAACCTTTACTGCTAGCTTTGAGGAGGAAGTTTATTTCACTGCTGAAAAAGGTAGCCAAGGGAAGTTTAGGCTGATTTTGAGCAATGAAAAGAAAGAAACTTTAGTATGCTGGTGTTTATGATATTATGTTGTGGCATAAGAGGCTTGGACATGTGTATTTAGATAAGTTGAAAGAAATGAAAAAAATGGGAATAGTGGAAGGAATTTAGTTCGGAGAAAGTGAAAACCTAAGTGACTATAGTGGTTGTGCTCAAGGTAAAGCACACAGATTACCCTTCCCAAAGGAAGCCACTTATAAAGGGGAAAATGTTTTAGACTTGGAACACACTGTTATTTGGGGACTGGCTAAAGTGCCCTCACCCGGTGGTAAATGGTTTATGAGGACGATAACTAACGATTGGTCTCGATACTCTTGAGTGTATTTTTTGAAAAATAAATCAGAGGCCCCACAAGTTTTTAAGGAATTTAAGGCATGGAGTGAGAAACTCCATGAAACCCCTATTAAGAGAGTAAAGAGTGATAATGGGGGAGAGTATACCTCAAATCAGTTTGAGGATTTTATGAGAGAAGATGGAGTGCAACACGAAAAGACAGTTCGTAAAAATCTTGAGTAGAATGGTGTAGCCGAGAGGTTAAATGGAACTCTATGTGATACTGCAAGGAGTATGCTCTCAGATAAGAAAATAGGAAGGATATTTTGGGTCGAAGCTATGAACTATTCAAATTATCTCAAGAATATAGTTCTTACCTCTGCACTAAAAGGCCAAACTCCTTATGAGAGATGGACTAGCTGAAAACCAGATGTTTCACACTTAAAGGTTTTCAGTAGTGAAGTATTTAGCCTAGACACAGATCGGTCAAATTAGAAGTTGGATCCGAAAGAAAAACTAGGATATCTGGCAGGATATGACGAAGATGTAAAAGGATATAGAGTCTATGATCTCAAGAGAGAAGATATAATCATAGTAAAGCATCCAGTGTTCATGGATGAAAGGAAATCTATAGATCCCTTAAAGCATACAAAGACAGTCAAAATAAGATTTGAGTCAAAAAAAATTGATACTTTTAGCTTCCTAAATATCCAAGTTTTTGAAAAGATGATGATCTTGCAGGTACAACTCAAACCGAGGAGGATTGAGCAGTGGAACCCCTAGTGCCAACTCCAACCGAAGCGGAAGACGTGGTGGACATAGACTCGGAATTGATGGATAGGGGAAAATTGAAACTATTCGAAAGAATCCACGAGAGCCATCCATTCTGGCATCACAGTTTGAGGGCGGAAAAAGAAGCATCAAAAGCCCGCAAGAGAAACAAGTTAACAATAAGGTAACCAAACTCTCTCATCCCGATGAACCACAGACTTATGGTGAGGCGATGAGATGTCCTGAGTGTTGTCGGTGGAAGTCAACCATTAATTAGGAGATGGCTTCGATAATGGCAGCCAATACGTGGGAATTGCTTGACAGTCCCTCTAATAAAAAGGCAATCGGGTGTAAGTGGGTATTCAAATTGAAACTCAACCCGGATAACACCATTGAGCGCTACAAGGCTCGATTAGTGGCAAAGGGATTTACACAGAAAGAGGGAATTGACTACGAGGAGACTTTTGCTCCGGTCGTCGGGTTTCCCTTTGTTCGGTTACTTCTCAGTATGGCGGCAGCCGAAGACATGGAAGTGCATCATATGGACATCAAGACGGCCTTACTACATGGAGAGTTGAAAGAGGAGATTTTTATGCGACAGCTCGAAGGATTCGTAAAACAAGGGGAGGAAAGCAAGGTATGCCGATTGATCAAATCTTTGTATGGGCTGAAACAGGCGCTCTGGCAATGGAACAAGAAGCTCGATAAGTATCTTATAGGTATAGGATATATTCGGATTAACTCAGATCACTCAATTAATTTTTTTGAAGATGAGGGAGGAATTATTTTTATTGCAATTTATGTTGATGATTTGCTTGTTTCACGTAAATCTATGGATAAAATAAATAAGTTGAAAAATGATCTAAAAGGAAGATTTGAGATGAAAGATATGGGAGAAGCAAGGTATATTTTGGGAATCTAGGTAAAGAGATACAAAGATAGAAAGATAATAAGATTAACTCAAAATGAGGGTATTGGAAACATGTTAGAAAAATTCCAAATGGACAAGGCTAATAGTTGTACCTATGGAACTAAATAAGGGAAACGAGGGGAGTGTGGAAGAGGGAGTTATAATCTTAGATGATGAGGTAGGATCGGAAGGAAAAAGATTTATGCAGACCATCCCTTATAGACAAGTAGTGGGCAGGCTTATATGTTTAATGAATTTACCCGTCCGGATATAGCCGTAGTTGGAGGAGTACTAAGTAGGAGTCTGAATGATCCCACTAACAAAGATTAGGAGGCAGCTAAGAGAGTCCTTAGATATCTCATACGGACTAGAGATCTATGATTGCATTTGGGTGGGAATAATACTGACATCACCACTTAGAATGATGCCAGCTATGGGGATACTCCTATGAAGAGATGCACGTCTGGGTATGTATTGTATGTGGGTGATGGGGCTTGCTGCTGGAGCAGCAAGCAACAAAAGGTCATTGCTCAGTCCACCATGGAGGCCGAGTACATGGCCTCTTGCTCTGCTGTAAAAGAAATGATGTGGGTCATGTCTTTGCTTAGTGAGCTTGGTCACCTTAAGAGTGGTGTGCAGAAAATATTTTGTGATAACCTGGCAGCAATCGCTATTGCAACAAATCTTAAACATCATTTTAAAGCCAAACACATGGACATTTGACTGAGTTTTGTTAGAGAGAAGGTAGATAACAAAATAATCAGTTTAGAGTACAGACTAGAGATGGTAGCAGATATGATGAACAAAAGTTTAAGAGGAAGCTAGAGCCATCGCTGCTTATGTTGCTTAAGAGATAGAGAGACAAGTGGTAGATTTTGGTAGATTTACCAAAAAAAACTTGACGGACCTAGGATTTGGTCATGATACGTGCCGTCCGTCAAGTCTAAAATAGACGGTAGTGTTGTCCATAGCCATTTCAAGCCATGGATTCACCCTAGGAAGCACCACAGACTACCCTAAAAACAGCCAACTTTGGATACACACAGAATTCAACAGAATAAACCAAACAAGCTGAAACTACATTTACAGATATTATCTAGGATATAAAATGACCTCACAAAGTTTCAGACAAAAATAATAAACAGATTGATCACATCATCTAGTCAAAGTTGCAGAAAAACAGTCTGCCAGAACTTTGATCATACAGACTAACTTCACAATGAAGTAAAACACAGACTAGGAACAAAATAGACCTGAAAATCTGTGACAATATTAAAAATATAAATAGGAACACACATGCAGAATTTCAGATAATTCTGCTAGCAGATCTGAGAGCAATCCTCAGATAAAGTTACCAAAAATAACCATAAAACAGTTTTTGGTCCAAAAAGTTCCTATGTCCTAAAATGACGAAGTCCTACAAATATATACAACAGCTTACTGCTGAATGTGCGGAGGCATATCAGCCGTACGCTATCTACCAGCTACCTCTATTAATGTCGGTATACCCGAATACTTCAAGGTATGTCAAAATGAGTAAATCTACACTAATAATTAATTCACAAAAAGACACATCAATGTTCAACCAAATATTTACATCAACGCTTCCGTAAAATCCGCGTACTGAGTATCAACTTGATTAGTCACTTGAGGACGAAACCACGTCATGAACCGACATCACATATGTACGGTCCACTCGATACCACATTATCAAAATACAATCCTTTGGAAATATCGGCGGACGGCGTCCGCCCTCCAAATGTACCACGGACCACTTGCCGAAATTAAACCGTACCGAACTTTCGTCCTGTGCTATAAATACGCCTCTCACAAATAAAGTACACTTGTCCAAATAAGACGCTTCGTACTGGCGGCGTACATATTCAACATTTCGTAAATTTTACATCGGATCGCTTCGCGATCCGCCGTCCATTTCTAAAAGTATTCCGAGCCACTCAATTAATCCCTATAATTTCAATCGTACAATTACTCCCCCAATCCACAAATCCATTCGAACCTCCATTTGTACCACCACATTATTTCTGGTAATAATCTACGCACGAACCGCCGCGTTCGCACAAAATGTAGCGTAAGTACGAAACTAACATTTCAAAAACAACACTCCCCCGAAATTTTAGTTTCGTGCACCCATAATAAAGTATGCCGCGTGTCAAATGAAACTGTACCTTTCGTTCAAATATCACCACTGCTTCCGCTGACGTCACCACTGCTTCCGCTGACGTCGCCAGTGCTCCAACTGCCTGCTTCCATGTCTTCCAAAATACTTCCTTCCTAAAGACACTATTGCTTCCACTGCTCCAACTGCCTGCTGCCATGTCTTCCAAAATCCTTCCTTCCTAAAGACACTATTGCTTCCACCACCTCTTTCCAAGTCTTCAAAGTAAAAACTTTCCTTCTCACACAATTTCAAAATTCAAAGTTTTAAATCGGAAATTCCTCAAAAAAATATTAAATGTAAAAGATAATTACTTTCCTCAAAATTATTTTCCACGATGCTTTCTTTTGACCATTTTTTGAACATGTTTTCTTCTACGGTTTATCTTTTTACTTCTATTTCTTTTCTTTGTTTTCTTAATAAATTTTGGTATTTTCTCAATTTTTGAACTTTTGTTTTCTTTTCCAATAATATAAACTTCCTCTCCTACTTCAAATTTTTGAACACTTTTTCTCTTTCCCTCTTTAAGTACAGTAATCTCCTCATTCAAATTATTTTCAGTTTCCACTTCTAATTGACCTTCACTCTCTCCAGTTATCCTCACTACATTAACCTCTTCCTTGTGTAAATCTTTATCACTCACCAATCTGTCATCGGAAAAATTGACAGAAACCAAATCCTTTTCTGTCACCTTTTTCTCCACTCCATTTTCGGTGACAGCACATGTTTCTCTTCCTTCCTCGTTTTCCATATTTAGAAAAATAACAGTCGGCAAGTATACAAATTCATCAACGGTAAGTGTAGCCCTTCGTGTAGGGGGTAGAACCCGATTGTCATCCCATCCATTTCGAAAATTTCGTGTGACACATGCACTTTTATAAAGTGGACATACTCTAAAAGTATGTCCTAAATCATTGCAATAAAAACAATTTTCTGATTTACCAATTTTTCTATTTTTCTGAAATTGTGATCTCACACCCTGAAAATTCCCTTTATTCTTTAAACCCTCTTTATCATCTTCTTCATCTAAAACAAATCTGATAGCTAAAGGTAAGCTCCAATCCTTTTTATCAACTTGTTTTAATCTATCTAAAGCACACCTATATTCTTTAGGTAATCCTTTCATTAACAAGAGAACCTTTTGAACATTTGTAAAGTTTCCTCCTGCAATATCATTTTCTGCAAACAATCTTTGCAAACTAAGGCAATATTTCAACATGCTACCTCCAGCATATTTATATTCAAATATTTTTGTAGCACTAATAATCCAATGATACACAGAAGTCTTTTGATAAGTGCATTCTAAACACTTCCACAATTCAACTGCACTCTTCACATCAAGGTACATCATTACAAATTCCTTAGTCATAGATAGCTTGATAATCCTCAAGCACTCCAAGTTTTTCTCCTCCCATTCAGCCGATGTTTCGACACATGTCCCATCCACCACATCATAAGCTCCCTCAACTTGAAGTAGCTCTTCATAATACTCCCCCAACAATAATATTCAGTTCCATCAAATATGGGTAAGTACGATTCATCCAATATGGGTAGCTATGGGCGTGGGCCCATAACCTGTTGTCCATAGCCATTTCTAGCCATGGATTCACCCTAGGAAGCACCACAGACTACCCTAAAAACAGCCAACTTTGGATACACACAAAATTCAACAGAATTAACAAAACAAGCTGAAACTACATTTAAAGATATTATCTAGGATATAAAATGACCTCACAAAGTTTCAGACAAAAATAATAAACAGATTGATCACATCATCTAGTCAAAGTTGCAGAAAAACAGTGTGCCACAACTTTGATAAGACAGACTAACTTCACAATGAAGTAAAACACAGACTAGGAACAAAATAGACTTGAAAATCTGTGACAATATTAAAAATATAAATAGGAACACACATGCAGAATTTCAGATAATTCTGCTAGCAGATCTGAGAGCAATCCTCAGATAAAGTTACCAAAAATAACCATAAAACAGTTTTTGGTCCAAAAAGTTCCTATGTCCTAAAATGACGAAGTCCTACAAATATATACAAGAGCTTACTGCTGAATGTACGGAGGCATATCAGCCGTACGCTATCTACCAGCTACCTCTATTAATGTCGGTATACCCGAATACTTCAAGGTATGTCAAAATGAGTAAATCTACACTAATAATTAATTCACAAAAAGACACATCAATGTTCAACCAAATATTTACATCAACGCTTCCGTAAAATCCGCGTACTGAGTATCAACTTGATTAGTCACTTGAGGACGAAACCACGTCATGAACCGACATCACATATGTACGGTCCACTCGATACCACATTATCAAAATACAATCCTTTGGAAATATCGGCGGACGGCGTCCGCCCTCCAAATGTACCACGGACCACTTGCCGAAATTAAACCGTACCGAACTTTCGTCCTGTGCTATAAATACGCCTCTCACAAATAAAGTACACTTGTCCAAATAAGACGCTTCGTACTGGCGGCGTACATATTCAACATTTCGTAAATTTTACATCGGATCGCTTCGCGATCCGCCGTCCATTTCTAAAAGTATTCCGAGCCACTCAATTAATCCCTATAATTTCAATCGTACAATTACTCCCCCAATCCACAAATCCATTCGAACCTCCATTTGTACCACCACATTATTTCCGATGATAATCTACGCACGAACCGTCACGTGCGCACAAAATGTAGCGTAAGTACGAAACTAACATTTCAAAAACAACAGGTAGCTTTATCTTATACTCAGGATTGGTGCTAAGACATATAAGGTTTGACAAATATATAAATTGTGAAGCGTGAACTAATTCATTTAACCGAAAACTATAGACATCGCGCATGGATACAAGTTTGTAAATTACGGAGTAGGATAAGGTTTCAAAACGGATACTGCGCATTTTGTTTTGACAGCGAAACAAATATCGCGAAACGATTTATGACGGTTACGATTAAAACCCGTTTTTGATCGGACGACCGCGAAAGATGTTGAGATCACGGAATAGGATTTTGGCGGTTTTGGGTCATCACCACTTCGATTAATGCGTGGCCCGACCACATTGACTTACGACATTTCCGAAGATTATAGGAATGAATCCAAATATGACATGTGTTGACTCGTTGGCCATGTCGTGAATGGCCGTACAGAAATTACACCGGCACCCGTACCTTTGTGTTCGACACAATATTTTGACTGGTGCCATACTTTAGTAGATAGAGTTTTAGAGAGAGATAGGACTTAAGAAAATTTGGTAGATAAGACCCTCTCTCCGTGATAGCCTTTGTTCAAAAGGTCAACTTTGACCCTCCATAACTTACTGCTCAGGGGAGAAAATTCATAGATTGTTTTTGCTATAGACTTAGGGGAGTCTTGGCTTCACAAAGGTGGAGGTTGTTAGAGTTTTTGTTCCCCAAGATTGCAGTTATTTTCGCTGAAACACAAAGGGGTCAGGGTTATCCTAGAGGCTTCGTGTGAGTTGTTTACTTTGAGGGCCAATGAAGGTCTTAGAGTTGCAAATATTTCATCCTCCACCATCTTACTAAACGAATTGCATCTCCTCATTTGCCAGTAGAAAGGGTATCCGATCTATAGGTGGCTCTCATAGAGATGTACCGAATTGGTACGATTCAGCAGCACCAGTTGGCTGATCACAAATTAAATGCATTTGTACACAAATGGGGGGAGATGTTGGATTTTTGTAATGAGCATGCAACACTTTTCATGGAGCTAGAGAGTGCTTGAAAAGTAGAAACTGAAGACGAAAAGGTTAACAACTTGCTCATGAAGTTACCAAATGAGTTCGCGAATATAGTCAACTGTGTGTAGGACTTGCCTGACTTGAGGTGGATATGGAATTCAGTGCTAGGGATGATTCTCGTTCAAGAGAATACAATAGAGATCCAAAAGGGAGGAAAGAGAGGGCAAGCCTTAGCAGCCGAGACCGATTGGAAGAATAAGGATTCAAAAAATCAATCAAAAATTATGGAGGTGGGGGGGGGGGGAAAAATCAGACCGATGGGTTCGGACCGAGGGCTCCCAAGGGTTTGTGTCATTATTGTAAGAAAACTGGGAACTATATGGCGGAGGGCACTAAGGTAACCAAACTTTGGTTAAAAGAGGGTAGACCAGTGGACTTCTAAGAGGAAAGAAAAAGGCTCTTTTCGACACAAGTACATGAGGAGGAATCCGAGGACGAGGATGATGAACTCTTGTTGGATAAGGAGTTCAAGGCGAGACGGAGGTCGAAATTCCTCGAAAGCATATATGTGCTTACAAAGAGTTAAAAGGTGAAAAAGGTTGGATTGTGGATTAAGGTGCCTCCATGCACATGTGTAAAGACAAACAAATGTTCACTAAGATAAAAAAGATTCCCACCGTAGAGATAGAGTATGGGGATGAGAGGGTAGTCACTACTACTTTGGTATGATCGGAAGATCTAAAAGTCTTAGTGGAGGGGAAAACATCCATAATGACATTCTCTGATGTGTTGTTTATTCTAGAGTTAAACAAAAACCTCATCTCAACATTAGTGTTAGATGATAAGGGTTTTGAGACTAGCACAAGAAAGCGAACCTTTATTGCTAGCTTTGAGGAGGAAGATTATTTCACTGCTGAAAAAGGTAGCCAAAGGATGTTTAGACAGATTTTAAGCAAAGAAAACAAGAAACTTTACTATGTTCGTGTTCATGATATTATGTTTTGGCATAAGAGGCTTGGACATGTGCATTTAGATAAGTTGGAAGAAATGAAAAAGATGGGAATAGTGGAAGGAATTCAGTTTGGAGAAAGTGAAAACCTAAGTGACCGTAGTAGTTCTGCTAAAGGTAAGGCATACATGTTACCCTTCCCAAATAAAGCTCTTTATAAAAGAGAGAAAGTTTTAGACTTGGTACACACTGATATTTGGGGACCGCCCAAAGTGCATTCAGTCGGGGGTAAGAGGTTTATGATGACAATCGCTGATGATTAGTCTCGGTATTCTAGAGTGTATTTTTTGAAAATTATATCAGAGGCCCCACAGATTTTTAAGGATTATAAAGCGTGGAGTGAGAAACTTCATGAAACCGCTTTTAATAGAGTAAGGAGTGAAAACAGGGGAGAGTATACCTCTTATCAGTTTGAGGATTTTTTGAGAGAAGATAGAGTGCAACACCAAAAGACAGTTTTTGAAAATCTTAAGCAGAATGGCGTAGCCGAGAGGTAAAATAGAACACTAAGTGATTTTGCAAGGAGTATGTTGTCGGATAAGAAGATAGGAAAGGGATTTTGGGATAAAGTAATGATCTGTGAAAATTTTCTCAAAAATAGAGTTTTTACTTGCGGTGTAAAAGACCAAACACCTTATGAGAGATGGACAGGCCGAAAACTAGATGTTCACATAAAAGCCTCCCATAACTCGACCGCCTTGTCCACATGAAGGTGAGGTTTAACAACTGCTTGAGTGAGACGCTCGAGAATAAAATGAGTTGCCACAGTGTTGTTGAAATCCTATATTTTAGTATCATTTGCCTCCGTTTTCTGAACATCCACTACCGGTACGGATCCAATAGTTATCGGTGTGAGTTTCTCCTTCCCCTTCTCTTTCTTTTTGTCTAACACGATGCTTTCTCCATCATCTTCTACTACCACTTCCTCCGCTGATCCTCTTGTGAATCGAGACCCCCTAAACCTAGGCGCAACTCCCAATTTTGCATTTAGTCGCCGCACACGACCACTTACAATGCCCCATAGCCGTTTTTCAAACAATGCACACAGCATCATGGTTTCCCATTATATGAACCTCGTTCCATTGAAAATGGGCACCCTAGAGGGTGGGCCTATAACTTGTAATTCAGTGACCTGCATTGGTCCACAGAATGTCCAGCTTATATGAAGCCTCCAGGATAATATTTGCCTTTTTGACTTTCCCACTGAATAAGTGCCACAATGGCAGGCAAAAACTCTAACCGACTACACCATTGTGTAGCCAGGACTCCCCTCAGTCTGGAGCAAAAAGAATCACTGAAATTGCTCCTCTGAGCATTAAGTTATGGGTGGCCAAAGATAGCCTATAAATACAAAAGGTCTCTCACAAAGAGGTTCCTAAAAAAAAACTAAGTCTTAAACTCCCTCTGTGAACCTCCTACTACTAGTGTACTTAGCCAATCAAAAGACTGTAAGGTAAAAAATGTATAGGTATCGCTGTACTTCTTGTACAACCATAGTACGGCATGGGCGCCCAGTTGACGTGTGTTAGTACGTGAGCCGTAGTTACTCTCCCCGTAATATCCGCTGTCTAATCACTACTTGCCACGTGTCATTCGCCAACATTGGCTTGCAAACCGCCAAATGTTCATTCCGGTATTCCGGCTCCTTTGTGAGCTGTCGATCGCGAACGTCATTTGATTTCGTACGTTGAAATTCAATGTTGTTTCGTTTATTTTGTGCGGTCCAATATTTCGTGCGGTAACTCACGTTTCATGTTTACTTTGTGCCGTAATCTGTTAAATAAAGTATGTCGCCGTGTAAAAATTTAAATCCAAATCAAACCAATTATATCGAAAGCTTCATCAAGACCTAATGGATAAGGCGAAAGGCTACGTCGTATGGTAGTTATCCGAAAGGTCATAGGATCAAATATTATCCTCTACACCTATCTTTTGCAAGGGGCTATGTCTCCCGCTCCCTATATCTGTCTCCTTTTCTGCCTTAGATAGCCATGGCTGCCTGCCAGTCCTCAGTGATTATAACAAGTATGAGGATTGTAGTAAGACCATAAATACCCCTTCAACATTAACCTTTTGAACATATAACTCTTCTCAAATATCACTCGTTACTCTTTTAATATAGGTTTCATGGAGTTTCTCACTCCACACTTTATATTTTTAAAAAATTTGTGGAGTCTTTGATATATTTTTCAAAAAATACACTATAGAATACCGAGACCAATCGTTAATGATTGTCATCATAAACCTCTTACCCGCGGGTGAAGGCATTTTGGGCGGTCCCCAAATATCAGTGTGTACCAAGTCTAAAACTTTCTCTCTTTTATAAAGAGCTTTATTTGGGAAGGGTAACATGTATGCCTTACCTTTAGCAGAACTACTACGGTCACTTAGGTTTTCACTTTCTCCAAACTGAATTCCTTCCACTATTCCCATCTTTTTCATTTCTTCCAACTTATCTAAATGCACATGTCCAAGCCTCTTATGCCAAAACATAATATCATGAACACGAACACAGTAAAGTTTCTTCTTTTCTTTGCTTAAAATCTGTCTAAACATCCTTTGGCTACCTTTTTCAGCAGTGAAATAATCTTCCTCCTCAAAGCTAGCAATAAAGGTTCGCTTTCTTGTGCTAGTCTCAAAACCCTTATCATCTAACACCAATGTTGAGATGAGGTTTTTGTTTAACTCTAGAATAAACAACACATCAAAGAATGTCACTATGGATGTCTTGCCGTCCACTAAGACTTTCAGATCTTCTGATCCTACCAAAGTAGTAGTGACTACCCTCCCATCCTCATACTTTATCTTTACAGGTGGGAATATTTCTCATCTTAGTGAACATGTTGCAATTTCGTGTCCTCCATTAGACTAGATAATTTAGGAAGCCTCAAGGTAGTTTTAACTAGCCCTCTTTTAACTTCAACCAGTGTTGACCAAGCTGATAAATTTTAAAACTAACTACATCTATGTGCAGCTTGGACTCCCGTGAGTTCATAGCAAAAAGAATCACTGAAAACGGCCAACCAGGTGATAAGTTATGATGCGGAAAAAATGCCGATTTTTACAAACTCTCAAAGAGAGAGGCTACTGCCTCCTAAAAATGCTAAGTCCCAAACCCCTCTCACAATCCCTATCTACTGCAGTACGATCTAATCATATGACTGTATAGTACAGAAAGGTAATACGACTGATGGCTTTTTTGTACGGCCTGTGTACGACAAGGCCATTGAGTGGAGGCGTGTCTCCTTTTTACTCTTCCCTATGTCCCCAGTATTTCCACATCCAAATGTTATCTCTCCATGAGGCGCCAAGTCATGCCGCGTCCGAAAACTGCCAAATTGACCATTCCGGGATCTTTGCGGCGACATGTGTTGTCCATAGCCATTTTCAGCCATGGATTTACCCTCGGAAGCACCACAAACTTACCAAAAACAACCTACTTTGAATCAACACAGAATCTTACAGAAATAACAAAATAAGCTTAAACAACAAACACAGATATTGTCTAGGCTAGGAAATATCCTCACAAAGTTTCAGACAAAAATAACTAACAAAGTGATCACATCATCTAGTCAAAGTTGCAGAAAAACAGTTTGCCAGAACTTTGATAAAACTGACAACTTCAAAATGACGTTACACATAGATTAGACCCACAATAAGTTTGAAATTTCGTGGCAATGTAGACAATACAAGGAGGAACATACATGCAAAATTTCACATAATTTTTTCAACAGATCTGAGAGCAATACTAAGACAAAATTACCAAAAATGATCATAAACAGTTTTTAGTACAGAAAGTCCCTTCGTCCTGAAATGACTAAGTCCTACAATATGTACACTCAGGCCATAGATGTCTCATTCGTACGGATTTTGACATTTTTACGAAATTTCGTTTTTTTTTTTTTTTTGAATCTTTTGTTTAATGCGTATACTTTTCGTACGGATAAAACGTACGGATGTTATGCACGGAAATTTCTAAAAAAAGACGTTTCATTTCAGCGCATGAAGTTTGAAATAAAATGGTTCAGTACGGATATAGCGTACATAAATTTCTAAAAGGTGACGTTTCATTTCCGCGCGCGAAGTTTTAAAGAAATTTGTACGGTTCATCATTACAACGAAGTCGCCATTGAATTCGCCATTGAAGGCTCGATTGAAGCCACACTTGAAGCTTCCACGAACCTCTTTAAAGGCAGCCATGTCTAGGCCTCAAGGAGCAGAGTGGGAGCATGTTAAGGCTCCAAAGGGATATGATGGCTTTTTTTTATCAATTATGCTTTTGTCATTATTCAATTTGAAATACAAAAATGGTTATTTTTTGCTTCAATTCTGAATTTATCATTATTAAATGTTGCCATACAAAAATAGATACGCTTTTTTCAATTGTGATTTTGTCAATATTCAATTTTGACATTCAAAAATAGTTATTTTTTGCTTCAATTGTAAATTTGTGAATGTTGACATGTAGTAATAGTGTTGGCATGGCGCAAGAAGGGCGTCGGCGCTGACTTGGCGCCGAGAAGACGCTGCCGTTGGGCGCCAGCGCTACCTGAAAAACTGGTCAGAAAGGTAAACTTCAAGGTATTCCGAGAAAAGGGGAGAAGTAAATCTAGAGGGGGCTCCAAAGGATAGGGGAGAAGAGGAATATTTGATGAAAGGTTTAGGGGAGGAGAAATATTTTTTGGGAATAAAAATAGAAAGTCATAGTGGAAAGAGTTCCATGCGAGAGAGTGAGAAAACTTCAGAAAATGGGGTAATTATCATGGATAAAAATATGAGTTCGGAAGATGTAGATTTTATGAGGAAATTTCTTAGGACTGTTGATTTAAGGATAAATTTGGGGGGTAATGGTTTTGAAATCACAAATGGGAGTGATGCCATATATGAAAGTGTGCTTGTAAAAGGGTTAGCCTCTGGGTTTGTGTTGCAGATTAGGGATGGGGCTGGCTGTTTGAACTACAAGAGGGAATTTGTATTTTTCTCGGATGAAAAAATGATAAGGTGGATCAAATCCTTGCTCCAAGAGCTCGGATTAATGAAAAGCGACATAAAAATTTTATATGTGGGATCAACAAGATGCAATGTGTATTTTGGCTCATCTAATACACTTCTTTAAACACGGAGGTATTCACTTAAAGTTTTACAAGTGGAAATGAAAAGATTTTTTGTTTTGTTTTGTTTCTGTTTGTTTTTGTGTGTGAGCAGAGAGGAAAATAGACTGTAAAATAAGGGGAGTGTTGATATTTGTGTATTTTATAGGTTTGTATTAGGATAGAAAAAGAGCAAAGGCAGTCTGCCTCTGACTCTCTTCTCCAAACCCCCACACTTGTTGTAGTCACCAAAGGCTGGATAGGGAGCCAGAGCCATGGCTGCTTAGGCCCTCTAAGAAGAAAATGAGTAGATTAGTACATTTACCAAAATGGTATCTGTCGGACCCAGGAATTGATCCTTGTACCTACAGTCTGTCAAAACAGCCGTAACCGTTAGCTTTGTCTGTTAAGTCCAGGACCAGTGTTGGGGATAAGAGGTATGCTACGTATTTAAACATGTACTTGTAGGACATTTCATTTAACTAATGAAATGTATAGAACATAGAACATGTTATAATCTATAGTACAACATGAAACAAATGTTGCTAACATTTATTTTTACGGTCCAGATAAAAAGCCGATTTGAATTGACGGCCGTGAGGCCAGCAAGGATTCCGGAATGGCCGCCTTAGCGTTTTCGGGCGCCACCACTACGGATTACACGTGGCAATATCCTGGAGGATTTCGGGATCTCCGGAACGCAAGATGACAAGTCTAAATGTGACAAATGTCACATTATGGCGATGCCGTACAAGGACCGTACATAAAGTATTCCGTCACCTGTACTTTCTTCTACAATACAATCATATGATTGGTTCGTTCCTTAGTACTAGGGGGCTAGAGAGGGGTTTTAAGACTTAGAATATTTTGGTAGGTAGCTGCCTCTCTCCTACAGAGCATCTGTATATATCAATAAACTTTGCCATTAAATATAAACTCATTCAGTTGACCATTTTTAGTGATTCTTTTTGTTGCGGACTCAAAGGAGTCCAGGCTACACATGGTTGTAGTCGCTCCTAGTCTATGCCTACCAGGGTGGTGGTGTTTCTTAGGAAAAGTCAAAGAGGGGAATGTTATCCAAAACTCATATTCTAACTTTGCATTTTGTGGTGGAACTGAGCACAAAGAAAGTCTTCTTTCACACGGGTGAAACTGTATTGGGGTTTTGACTATGAAGGTGTTAGTCATTTGGGTTTGTATCTGTTGAAATTAAAAGTTTTCTTATGTATTTTCTAGGTTCCCTAAATGATCTAAAATGAGGAGGAATAAGAAGAGGCAGCCTGAATCTAACTTCTCTCTTTGGCCCCATACTTGCGGTAGTCACTCAAGGCTGGAGAGGAAGCTAAAGCCATGGCTGCCTATGCTTCTCCTAGAGTCAGAAGGCAGCCGTTTTGGTAAACTTACCAAAAAGGTTGATGGACACAAGATATGATCTTGGTACCTTCCGTACGTCTAAGTAGCCTAGTATCGTTACCATGTAGCCTAACACCTGTGTTGTAGTATATAGGGCACATTAGCTACTTAACAATATGGAAATACAGAAGTTCATTTAACTGACGAATGGACCACAATTACATAGAGAGAGTTATATAGAGTTACGTCGGAAATACCACTTGTATTTTAAACGACCATGAATTAAGGCCGATATTAATCGGACGGTAGAGGAAGAAGCCGCCATCGCAAAATGGACGATTTGGCGGTTTGCGGTCAAAGCCACACCAAGTGACACGTGTCAACATGACATTGAATAGCGGCATCTTTGGGACATACCATGGCAAACCCAGATATGGCAGACGTCGTCTTTTTGGCCATGTCGTAAAATAGTCGTACAGAAAGTACTCTGGGCCAAGTACCTTTCTGTACTGTACAGTAATTAGATTGACTCCGTACTTCAGTAGTAGAGAGATCACAGAGGGGTTTAAGACTTGGGAAAATTAGAAGTAGCCGCCTCTCTCCTTGAGTGCTCCTATATAAAAGGTCATATTTGACCATTGATAATTTACTACTAAGGAGAGCAAATTCAAGGATTATTTTTTTAGCAGACTCAAGGGAGTCTGCGCTTCCAAGGGGTGAAGTCAGATCAGTCTGTATTTTGTCAGGGTGTTAGTAATACTCATATAAATACTATGGAATTCAAGCTATCATAAGAGCTTGTGGTAGGCTGCTTACTCTGAGTACCAATGGAGATCTTAGAGTTGCAGGTTATGGGCCCACCCTCTAGGGTGCCCACATTTAATGAGACTGGGTTCATCTATAGGGAGAGTATGATCGATAGGAGCCTTATGTGAGAAAAGATTATGGGAAATAGTGAGTGGGCGAGTAAAATGTCCATCCGGTCCTGCTATCCCTCTATGGTTTGGAGGAAGCAGATTTGCTAGGAAACCTGATCCACCGCCATCAGAGGACTTAGAAGACGAAGAAAGCATCGTGATGGAAAAGAGGAAAGAAAATGAGAAAAACACACCTATAGCAACCGGATCTGTTTTCATGTCTCCTATTCCGAGAAATGAGGAGAATGACATCGATACGTGGGATTACAACAATATGGCGGCCAAGCACTTTATCCTCTATCATCTTACAGAAGGACTCGTAGGTCCTCAGTTGCAGGTGGAAAGGGCATCTGATCTGTGGGATGCGCTTATAGATATGTACCGGAGCGGTACGATCCAGGAACAAAAGCCGGCAGAGCAAAATATCAATGGATACTTTCACAAAGGAGAGAAGATGCTCGATTTTTGCAATGAGCTGGCTATACTCTTCATGGAGTTAGAGTGTGCCGGAAAAGCAAAAATCGAGAAGGCAAAGGTTCACTGCTTACTCATAAAACTACCCGATGAGTATGAAAACATTGTGAACCGGGTACAAGATCAGTCGGACTCCAGGTGGATATGGAATTTGGTAGTTGGTTCGATCCTCGTCCGAGAGAATACAATTGAAATCCAGAGAGGAGTTAAGAGTGGACAAGCCTTGGCGGCCGGAGCAAGTTGGAGAAACAAAGATTCACGGAAACCCTTTGGAAGTCATAGAGGGGAAGACCAGAAAAATGAATCTGATGAGTCTGGATCAAGGGGACCTAAGGGGCTTTGGCATTTCTGCAAGAAACCCGGGCATTACATGGCGAAATGTACCAAAATGACAAAGCTTCGGATAAAGGAGGGGTAGACTGGGGGTCAACCACGAGGGAAGAAAAAGGCACTTGTCAAACAAGTACGTGAGGAGGAATCGGATGAGGAGGACTAGGAACTTCTTTTAGATGAGGAGTTGGAGGCAAAGTCAGAAGTCGAAATACTGCGAAAGCAGAAATGTGCTTTCGGTGGACTGAAAGGTGAAGGGGGTTGGATTGTGGATTCAGGTGCCTCCATGCACATGTGCAAGGATAAGCATGTGTTCACTAAGCTGAGAAAGATTCCTACGGTAGAGATTGAATATGGGGATGGGAGGGTAGTTACCACTACTTATGTAGGATCGGTAGATCTGAAAGTCATAGTGGAAGGGAAAACCTCAATAGTTACATTCTCCGATGTATTGTTTATTCCGGAGTTAAACAAAAACATTATCTCTACATCTGTACTAGATGATAAAGGTTTTGAAAATAGAACCAGAAAATGAGTTTTTACTGCTAGCTTTGAGGAAGATGTGTTCTTCACTGCTGAGAAAGGTAGCGAAGGAATGTTCATGCTTGCTTTAAGTAATGAAAAAATCAAACTTTACTATGTTGGTGTCAACGATATTATGTTGTGGCATAAGAAACTTGTGCATGTGAATCTAGAAAAGCTAAAAGAAATGAAAAAGATGGTATTGGTTGAAAGGATAGGCTTTGGGGAAAATGAGAATTTAAGTGATTGTAGTGGGTGTGCTCGAGTAAAGCACATAGATTACCATTTCCAAAGGAAGCTTCCTATAAAGGAGAAAAAGTTCTTGATTTGGTACACACGGACATTTGGGGACCGGCAAGAGTGCCATCACCCAGAGGGAAAAAATTTATGTTAACCATTAACGATGATTGGTCTCGGTACTCCCGGGTATATTTTTTGAAAAACAAATAAGAAATTTTGAAGTATTTCAAACAATATAAGGCATGCGCCGAGAAGCTTCACGAGACCTCAATAAAGAGATTAAGAAGTGACAATGGAAGGGAATATACCTCTAATCAGTTTGAGGAGTTCTTAAAAGAGGATGGTTTGCAACATCAAAAGACAGTTCCGAAAAACCCGGAACAGAATGGTGTTGCCGAGAGATTGAATATGACATTGAATGATAGTGCCCGGAGTATGTTCTCAAATAAATAATAGGAAAAAGATTTTGGGCCGAAGCTATGAATTGTGCTAATTATTTGAAAAATAGAGTACTTACTTCGGCGATTAAAGGCCAAACTCCATATGAGAGATGGACCGGCCGAAAACCAGATCTATCTCACTTAAAGGTTTTCGGTAGTAAAGTCTTCAATTTAGATTCAAATAAATCTAACTGGAAACTAGATCCGAAAGGAAAACTCAGATACTTGCTGGGATATGATGAGGATGTAAAAGGGTATAGACTGTATGATCTAAAGAGAGAAGATATAATTCTAGTAAAACACCTAGTAGCTATGGATGAAGGGAAGTCGGTAGATCCCTCCAAATCCTCAAAGTCAGTCAGAATCAGATTTGAGTCAGACAATTCTGATGACTTTCATCTTCCTAACTATCTAGGTCTCGAAGAACATGATATTCTTGCAGATTCAAAACAGATCGAGAAAGACTTGGACTTGGAAACAACGATGACACCTATACTTGAAGCGGAAGACGTAGTGGAAACGGATATGGTTCTGAGGGACAGGGGAGAAGCCGCGGTGATTCGAAAGAATCCACGGGAACCATCTATTCCGAGCAAAGATTTTGAGGCAGGGAGAAGAAGGAGCAAAAGGCTTCAAGAAAAACAAGTGAACAACAAGGTAACTAAATTGTCTCAGCCGGATGAACCTCAAACATATGGAGAGGCAATGAACTGCCCGGAAAGAAACTGGTGGAAGACAGCTATCAATGAAGAGATGGCTTCAATCATGGCGGCTGATACATGGGAGTTGGTGGACTGTCCACCTAATCGAAAACCAGTTGGATGTAAGTGGGTTTTCAAATTAAAACTGAATCTGGACAATACCATTGAGCGGTATAAGGCCCAGTTAGTGGCAAAAGGTTTTACTCAGAATGAGGGAATAGACTACGAAGAAACCTTTGCTCCCGTCGTCAGATTTCCTACGGTCCGGATACTTCTCAGTCTAGCTGCTGCAGAAGATATGGAAGTACACCAGATTAACATCAAGACAACCTTCTTGCATGGAGAACTACAGGATGAGATCTTCATGCAACAGCCGGAAGGATTTGTGGAACAAGGAGAGGAAAGTAAGGTATGCCGGCTGATCAAATCTCTCTATGGTTTGAAACAAGCGCCTTGACAATGGAACAAGAAAATTGATGAGTTCCTTACCGGTCTGGGATACATCCGGATCAATTCAAATCATTCAATTTATGTTTTTGAAGATGAGGAAGGTGTCATCTTTATTGCAATTTATGTTGATGATTTGCTTGTTTTGAGTAAGTCAATGAAGAAAATCAACATACTAAAAACAGATCTAAAAGGATGATTTGAAATGAAGGACATTGGGGAGGCAAAATATATTTTGGGAATACAAGTAGAGAGAGATAGAGGAAAAAGAATAATTAGACTAACTCAAAAAGAGGCAATTGGAAACATCTTGGAAAAATTTTAGATATACAAAGCTAATAGTTGTACAACTCGAATGCATCTAAAGAAGGGAAGTGAGGGGAGTGAGGAAGGAGACATCCTAATTTTAGATGATAAACTAGGTCCAGAAGAGAAGAAGTTTATGCAGACTATCCCATACAGACAGGTAGTGGGCAGTTTGATTTATTTTATGAATTGTACTAGACCGGATTTGGCAGGAGCTGTACGACTACTAAGTAGGAGTCTCAATGCTCATACCAAAAGGGATTGGGAAGCAGCTAATTGGGTCCTCAGATATCTCATGGCTGCATCTAGGTGGGGATAATACTGACATCACCACTTGGAGTGATGCCAGCTATGGGGATGCTCCGATGGGAAGATGTACATTTGGATATGTGTTCTATGTGGGGAATGGTGCTTGTTGCTGGAGCAGTAAGAAGCAAAAGGTCATTTCTCAGTCCACCATGGAGGTAGAGTATATTGCATCTTGCTCTGCTCTGAAAGAATTGATGTGGGTCAAATCTTTGCTTGGTGAATTGGGTCATCTTAAGAGTGGAATTCAAAAAATATTTTGTGATAATCAAGCAACAATTGCAATTGCTGCTAATCCCAAACATCACTTTAAAGCAAAGCACATGGATATCAAACTTAGCTTTGTTAGGGAAAAGGTGGAGAACAAAATAATAAGTGTAGAATATAGACCAAACAATGAGATGGTGGCAGACATGATGACAAAGCCTGTGCCTTTTCCTAAATTATTTTTTTGCAGAGAGAAGTGTGAACTTAAACGTAAAAGTGACTAAAAAATAAACGGATTGTTGAAATTAAAAGGTTTTTTATGTATGTTCTATGTTCCCTAAATGATCTAAAACTAGGAGGAAAAAGCAGAGACAACCTGCTTCTAACTTCTCTCTCTGGCCCCATACTTGCCGTAGTCACTGAAGGCTGGAGAGGAAGCTAAAGCCATGGCTGCCTATGCTTCTCCTAAGGTCAGAAGGCAGCCATTTTGGTAAACTTACCAAAAAGGTTGACGGACCCAGGATTTGATCTTGGTACCTACCATCCGCCTAAGTAGCCTAGTATCGTTACCATGTAGCTTAACACCTGTGTTGAAGTATATAGGGTACATTAGCTACTTAACAATATAGAAATACAGAAGTTCATTTAACTGACGAATGGACCACAATCACATAGAGATAGTTAGATAGAGTTACGTCGGAAATACCACTTGTATTTTTAACGACCCTGAATTAAGGCCGATATCTATCGGACGGTAGAGGAAGAAGCCGCCATCGCGGAATGGACGATTTGGCGGTTTACGCTCACAGCCACACCAAGTGACACGTGGCAACATGACATTCAATAGCGGCATCTTGAGGACATACCATGGCGAACCCGGATATGACAGACGTCGTCTTTTTGGCCATGTCGTACAATAGTCGTATAGAAAGTACTCTGGGCCAAATACCTTTGTGTATTGTACAGTGATTAGATAGCCTGCGTACTTCAGTAGCAGAAAGATCAGAGAGGGGTTTAGGACTTAAGAGAATTAGAAGAAGCCACCTCTCTCCCAGAATGCTCCTATATAAAAGGTCATAATTGACCATTGATAATTTACTGCTCAGGGGAGCAAATTGAAGGATTCTTTTTGTAGTAGACTCAGTGGAGTCTGCACTTTTAAGGGTTGCAGTGTGGCCAGTGTGTATTCTGTCAGGGTATCAGTAATACTCATACAAAGACTAAGGGATTTAGGCTATCCTAGGGGCTCTTGGTAAGCTGCTGACTCTGAGTACCAATGGAGGTCTCAGAGTTGCAGTATCAACTTGGAGTCGACAATATCTAGATAAGCTTCTTTGAATATGCAAATTCTATGGGGGAATGGACCCCCTAAAATTTGAGGTTATGGGCCCACCATCTAGGGTGCCTATGTTTAATGGAACACACTTCACTTATTAGGAGTTTACGATAGAGGGATTGGTTTTCGAAAAGCATTTATGGGGAATTGTTTCGAGACAAATGAGGTGTTCTCCACTGAGCTTTGGTGGAACTCACTATGGAGATTTACCGGGGGCTTCCCACAAAACCAAGTGGAGTTCAGATGCAACTTAAATTGAAGGGAAAATAATTGCCATGGAAGGGAAAAAAAGGGAGTAGGAAAAAGGGACACGTATGGTGAGGGAAGCTAGGCTCTCGACTAGGGCTCCACTTGTAGGGGTTATAATTGAACCAAAAACCGAAAAAAATAACAAGAAAATTTGGGAGTACAAAAACATTATAGCAAAACATCTCATACTTAGAAACGTGTCTAAGTCCATAGCTATCACTCTTATAAACCTAACTAAGTCTTCACAAATTTGGCAAACAATAATTCAGATTTATAAGAGTGAGACTATACAGAGGCAGCAGTTAGTAAAACACGAAATAGAGGCCTATGTTTATATTGGCGGTATCATGATAGAGTTTTGCAATGATGCAGAGTTATATGTTGAGCTTGATAGTGCAGGATAGGTAGATTCTCAAGAGGGAAAGATTAACACACTAATCATGAAACACCCACATGAGTACGAAAACATCATTAACTGTATGCACGAAATGGATGGCTCTTCATGGACTTGGAGCATTACCATGGGGATGATTCTTGTGAGGGAAAGCACTTTTGAGCTCCGTAGGGGAAGTGACAGGGTGAATGCATTGTCAGCAGGTGGTGACTGGTAGAAGCGTGATGAGAGTAATGATCGTGACTGGCGGAAGCGTGATGAGAGGAAAAAAGACAAAGGTAAACCTTATCGGAACTTTGGTGGAAAGAGAGGGAGAGGAAAAGAAAAGGGAGCTTTGAAAAACGGGGTTTGCTTCTTTTGTAGTTAACCGGGTCACTATATGGAGGAGTGTCCTTATTTGGAAGAAATTATAAGTTGGAATGTGAATTAGGAGGAAAAAGGGGAAGAGGAGAAAGAGGATGAAGATATTTTGGAGCTTCTTCACATCCGTAGCATGGGGAAGAGAGAAAAACACATAGAAATTCCACGAAAGCAACAGTGTGCCTTTGGAGGTATAAGGGAAGTAAAGAGAGAGGAGGTACTTGAGGATGTCAAGAAGTGTAAAGTGTATGACTTAGAAATGAGAAAGTCAGATCTAGGATCCATAATTGAAAAAGGGAAAAATATAAATAATGAGGATAATTTCATAGATATTTTGGAAGCTGAAAACTGGTCGGAAAGGTAGACTTCAACGGATTCCGAGAAAAGGGGAGAAGTGAATCTAGGGGGGGCTCCAAAGGATAGGGGAGAAGAGGAATATTTGATGAAAGGTTTAGGGGAGGAGAAATATTTTTTGGGAATAAAAATAGAAAGTCATAGTGGAAAGAATTTAATGAGAAAGAGTGAGAAAAGTTCAGAAAGTGGGGTAATTATCATGGATAAAAATATGAGTTCGGAAGATGTAGATTTTATGAGGAACTTTGTGGGGACTCTTGATTTAAGGATAAATTTGGGGGGTAATGGTTTTGAAATCACTAATGGGAGTGATGCCATCTATGAAGGTGTGAATGTAAAAGGGTTAGCCTCTAGGTCTGTGTTGCAGATTGGGGATGGGGCTGGCTGTTTGAACTACAAGAGGGAATTTATATTTTTCTCGGATGAAAAAAGGTTGAGGTGGATAAAATCTTTACTCCAAGAGCTCGGATTTATGAAAAGTGGCATACAAAATAAAATGTGTGATCAACAAGATGCAATGTGTATTTTGGCTCATCTAATACACTTTTTTAAACACAGAGGTATTCACTTGAAGTTTTATAAGAGGAAACGAAAAGATTTTTTTTTTGTTTTGTTTTTGTTTGTTTTTGTGTGTGAGCTGAGAGAAAAAAGATTATAAAATAAGGGGAGTGTTGATATTTGTGTATTTTATAAATCATTATTAGGATAGAAAAAGAGCAAAGGCAGTCTTCCTCTGACTCCCTTCTCCAAACCCCCACACTTGTTGTAGTCACCAAAGGCTAGATAGGGAGCTAAAGCCATGGCTGCCTACGCCCTCTAGGAAGAAAATGAGTAGATTTGGTACATTTACCAGAATAGTATATGACGGACCCAGGAATTGATCCTTATACCTGCAGTCTGTCAAAACAGCCGTAATCATTAGCTTTGTCCGTTAAGTCTAGAACCAGGGTTGGGGATAAAGGGGTTTGATAGGTATTTAAACATGTACATGTAGGACATTTCATTTAACTGATGAAACGTACAATAGAACATAGAACTTGTTAAGTTGTATAGTAGAACACAAAACAAATGCTGCGAACATTTATTTTGACGGTCTAGATAAAAAGTCAATTTGAATTGACGGCCGTGGTGCGAGCTTGGATTCCAAAATGGCCGCTTTGGCGTTTTTCGGCGCCACTACTCCGGATTACACGTGGCAATATCCTAGAGGATTGCGGGATCTCTGGAACGCAAGATGACAAGTCCGAATATGACAAATGTCACATTATGGCGATGCTGTACAAGGACCGTACAAAAAGTACTCCGTCACCTGTACTTTCTTCTACAGTACAATCATATCATTAATTCGTACCTCAGTATTAGGGGGCTAGAGAGGGGTTTTAGGACTTAGAATGTTTTGGTAGGTAGCCACCTCTCTTCCTAAGAACATATGTATAAATCGGTAGACTTTGCCATTAAATATCAACTCATTTAGTTGACCATTTTTAGTGATTCTTTTTGCTGCCGACTCAAGGGAGTCTAAGCTACACACGGATGTAGTCGGTCAGAGTCTAAGCTTGCCAAGGTGGTTGTATTTCTAAGGGAAAGTCAAAGTGGGGAATGTTATCCAAAACTCATATTGTAACTTTGCATTCTGTGGGGGAACTTAGCCTTACAAAGTCTTCTTTCACAAGGGTGAAACTGTATTAGGGTTTTGATTGTCCAGGTGTCAATCATTTGGGTTTGTATCAACTTGGAGTCGGCACTATCTAGATAAGCTTCTTTGGATTTGCGAATTCTTTGGGGAAATGGTGTTGTTTTAAAAGCTTTAGTCCTCACTAAGCCCCATATGTGAGGGGAGTGTTTTCTGAGTACATAGTTTATTTTGTGGAAGCCTGGTTCAATATGTACCAAAATTAGTGTGAGAGTGAACCGTGAGAGAGTACACTGTGAATAACATTATTAAGACACGTGTCAACAAACTGAAATGAGACAGTACGCAAGACTCGGTTCTACAACTCAGATTCACCGAAAGACCGAGGCGTCAGAGAAAGTTTCATCTTGGATGAAACTCCTCAAAAATGGATGGCGAGGATTTGCTGCCGACGGACGTTGGTTCGCCGAGACCACGTCTATGATTATCGGACGTGTTTTTGTACAGTATAGTGTGAAATAATATTTTCGTGTTTTGTACATAGACGTGTTTTGTTTTATTAAAGACTCAGTTTAGGTTCATTCTGTATGACATACATTGAAGTATTCAGATATCCTCCTTAGCTTTGGTAGATATTATTGATGTATGGTTGATATGCCTTCTTAACTTGATTAGAATACTGAGTGGTTGCTAGTCTTCAGAAAAGATGGATTATTTTGGTAAAAGACTAGGACTTAACCATCTCAGAAGTTAGTAACTTGTTGTATCGAATTATGCTTTAACATTTTATTATCTTTGACATCGAGTTTCTTTCAGATCTGTTTGCATATTTTTATGTTAATCTACACTTGTGTTCCTCTTTGTATTATCTGCATTATGTCAGAATTGTAGGCCATTTGGTTGGCTAATTTGTCTTTGGCTGTGCTCTAAAGTTTTATGTTTTTTTGATCATCTTTGAGAGCTTCTTGCTTGTTTTAATTATGTGATGACTACTCCTGCCTCATCTTCATCTTCTGTGGGTGTAGTATCCACATAACAACAAGTTACGGGCATGCCCTGACGGATACTAGTTTTTGATGGAAGGAAATACCTTTGTTGGTCTTATTTGGTTGAGTTTTATTTTACTCAAGTTAAATTGTTTGATGTAGTTGATGGTAGTCTTGCTGAAACTGATGCATCCTATGGTGGGAAAAATCAGCAGGCTTTGCATCTCTTAAAGTTAATGATTTTAGAGGATTTACTTATGTCACATATTAAGATGAAAAAGGCGTCAAAAATTTGGACTTCATTGAAAACTATCTACGCGGAAGCTAATGCTCAATTTGAGATTATTACAGCTAGAACATTTGGGACTATAGGTATACAGGTGGTACTATGGCAGAATATTGTAATGGACTTCGGCTTTTATTAACAGAGTATGCATGTTCAAGGGGAACTTCTCCCCTTTCCATCAGGCTATGATTCTTATGCGAGGTCTTCATGAAGAATATAAAGGAGCCTCAGCAAATTTGAAAAAATTGGATAAATCAATCTGGAATCTAGCAACAGCTATAGAACTAGTGCTAGAGGAAGAGTCAACACTTATAGCTCTTAATCCAGGAAAGTCTTATGTAGCTTTTAATTTACAGTATCAAGGAAACAGATCTCAGGGTTATCAAGGTTTTCAATTTTACAACAAGTGTGTCTACTGTTAAAGTCAAGGACATCTGTACAAACAGTGTCTTACCTTTCTCAAAGCCTGTGAGGTAGGTGTGTTCAAAAATGGATGGAAACCAAAAGGGATCTACACGCCACAAAGGCCACCTTTTACACCACAACCACCCCCTTCCAAAATTGAGGCATTTTCAGCTGACACATCGGAGCCGGAGTCGGTCAACAAGGGAAATGCGTCGGATGTTGTCAGTTTTCCAAAAACTGACGACAAAGAGTTCTTCGCTCTTGCAAAACTGATGGAGGGAGACAAAGACCACGGATGGACCATGGACCCTGGAAGCTCTTCTCATATGTGGTGGAAAAAGGCTTCTTTCATAGATCTGCAACCCATCCCCACTAGACAGATCTACTATAATTGTGGTGCCACAGTTGAACCAAAAGCCGAAGTGACTGTCATCTTTATGTGTGAGATAGATTGACAGGCAATCCCTAGAACTCTCTATGATGTGTTGTATGTCTCTCAGTTTAATTTTTTTTTTTTTTCTACATGAATCGCAGAAAGTAGTGGCTTTGAAATACTTTAGAAGCAAGGAAAGAAAATAGTCAGCAAAGAGGGAAGGGTAGCTGTAATGGGAACTAGAGGCCATAACAACTTCTATCGGATGGACTTGGTGAATAGAACTTCTTTTGCTAACTCCTGTGTCTTATCTGATAATGTTTTGTGGCATAAGAGATTGGGTCATATTCATAACTACAAACTCGAAAAGATGGTAAAGAATGATATGGTAGAAGGAGTTAAACTTGGTCAGCAACAGTCGAATATTTGTAATGGCTGTGCTCTGGGTAAGCTTCATAAACTTCCCTTACCTCAAACCGCAGATTTTAGAGCAACTAATCTCTTGGAGCTTAGTCATCAGATGTGTGGGGACCCTCCAAAATACCATCTCTGGCTGGGAGCAAATACTTTGTTTACATCCATAGACGACATCTCCAGATTCAGCCGGATCTAATTCATGAAGGAGAAAAAAGAGGTCTTCACCCACTTTCAACACTTTCGGATCTGGGCAGAAGAGCTTCACGGCATATCAATTCTTACTCTAAGATCTGATAATGGAGGTGAATATACTTCAAATGAATTTGGTGCTTATTTAAAAGAAAATGGTATCTCTCATCAGTTTACTGTTCCATATACTTCTGAGCAGAATGGAGTCTGAGAGAGGTTGAATAGAACTCTAACTGAGAGTGTTAAATCTATGATAGCTGATAAAAAAGTAGATACTAAGTTTTGGGCTGAAGCTTATCAAACTGCAACATATATTAGGAACAGATGAGAAACTAGATCTATACAACGAAAGACACCTTATGAAGTGTGGACAGGTAGAAAACCAGATGTCAGTCACTTCCGAGTTTTTGGTAGTAAATTCTTTGTACTAGATAATTTACCAAACGGAAAACTATGTCCAAAGTCCAAACCTGGAATCTTCATGGGTTATGATGATGAATCTATATAAAACATGGTTTATTGTCCTCAAAAACATACCATCCAGATTGCTAGAAATATTTTAGTGAAGGATGAGAGTGAATCCATAGATGTATTTAGTATGGATGAAAGTGAGAAGAAAGAAAAACTGAAGGAATATGTCATTTTGGATCAGATTCCGTTTCATTCATCTACAACTTCTACTTCTTCTTCTCCTGGAGTGTAAAATACTGGAATACCATCAACCACTGAACCGCAAAGAACAACTGACACTAATCTTTCTCGACCGTAGAATCCAAGTCGCAATCTTACAGTTCCAGCCTCATATTTTCCAGGGGGAAGAAGACAAAGTTCTCGCTTGAGGGGAGAACAAGTTCAATATGATTTTTCTACAAGCACCGGGGAGCCTCTTACCATTCAAGAAGCATTTTGTGTTCCTGAAAAGGATCAATGGTTAGCAGCTGCAAATGATAAGATAAGGTCGATTATGGAAGCTCAGACGTGGGAGCTTGTGGAGCTTCCATCGGATCGGAAAGCCATTGGCTGCAAGTGGGTCTTCAAAGTGAAGCTCAACCCACACAACACTATTGAAAGGTATAAAGCTCATCTAGTTGCAAAGGGCTTTAGTCAAAAAGGAGGAATAAACTATAAGGAAACCTTTTCTTTTGTTGTCAGGTTTCCCACTGTTAGAGTCTTGTTGTCCCTAGCCGCAATAGAGAATATGGAGCTGCATCAAATGAATGTTAAAATTGCTTTATTGCATGGAGATTTAGAGGAAGTAATTTATATGAAACTACCTGAAGGGTATGCAAAAAAAGAAAGGAAAATAAAATCTAGTCTGTAAAGTGATGAAATCACTGTATATATTAAAACAGGCTCCATGTCAGTGGAGTCTGAAATTAGATGAGTTTCTTACCAGTCTCGGTTTCACAAGGATCAGCTCAAATCACTCCGTTTATATCATGGATGGTGTGATCTATGTAGCAGTGTATGTTGATGACCTGCTGCTTATTAGTAAGTCTATAAATGAGATAAATAAGATAAAAGAATCTCTGAATGCTAGGTTTGAAATGAAGGATTTAGGCGAGGCGAAGTATATCCTAGGTATTCAGGTAGAGAGAGATAGGAATCAAAAGGTAATAAATCTCACTCAGAGAGAGGCCATTGGAAATGTACTTGAAAGATTTGGCATGGCAGAGGCAAAAGGGAGTTCCACCCCTATGGAGTTCAGGAAAAAAGTGGAAGGAAAGGAGACAGATGGAGGAATGCTATTCAAGGATAACATTGAACCAAGGGACTCAGAGTTTATGTCCACAATTCTCTACAAACAAGTTGTTGAAGTCTTATATATTTGATGGACTGCACGCGTCTTGACATTGCAGCGACAGTTTGAGCTCTGAGCCAAAGCCTTCAAAACCCAAAATGATCATATTGGGAGGCAACAAACCAGTTTTCAGATATCTTGCATGAACACGGATATCCGACTTTCTCTCAGAGGAGGTGAAGAGAAAATCAACACTTGAAGCAATGCGAGTTATGTTGACATGCAAAGCCAACGCTCTACCAGTGGATTCATTTTGAAGATCGGTGATGGTACTTGCTTCTGGACCAGCAAGCTTCAAAAGGTGACTGCTCAATCAACCATGGAAGTTGAATATATGGCAGCCAACTCACTTGTTTAAGAACTTCTTTGGGTAAAATCACTTTTACAAGAACTGAAATTTATGAAGTCAGGTCCTCAAGTCCTATGGTGTGACAATCAAGCTGCAATTGCTATTGCTTCTAATCCAAGTCATCACTTCAAAAGTAAGCATATTGATAATAAATTACACTTTGTGAGAGAAAAGGTGATGGCTAGAATTCTAAAGCTTAGCTACTTACTCGATGAGGAAATGCTGGCAGATATAATGACAAAACCCTTGCATGCACCAAAATTAAAATTATGTAGAGAGGTATGTGGTCTTAGTGGCTAGTAGAGTAAAGCTTTAGGGGAGTGTTGTTTTAAAATCTTAATTCCTCACTAAGCCCCCTATGTGAGGGGAGTGTCTTCTGAGTACCTAGTCTATTTTTTGGAAGCCTGGTTCAATATGTACTGTAATTAGTGTGACACTAAACACTGAGAGAGTACACTGTGTATCACATTAACAGCTCACGCGTCATCAAAACCGAAATGAGACACTTCGCAAGACTTGGTTTTACGACTCAGATTCACCGAAAGACCGAGGTGTCACACAAAGTTTCATCTTGGATGAAACTCCTCAAAGATGGACGGCGAAGATTTGCTGCGGACATACGCTTATCAACCGGGACCACGTCTATCATTATCCCACGTGTTTTGTACAGTATAGTGTGACATAACATATCCCTGTTTTTTACATAGGCGTGTTTTGTTTGATTTAGGACTCAGTTTAGATTCATTCTGTATGACATACCTTGACATATTCAGGTATCCTCCTTAGCTCTGGTAGATATTATTGATGCATGGTTGATATCCCTTCTAACCTTTATTAGGATAGTGAGTGGATGCTAGCTTTCAGAAGGATAGATCTTTTAGGTATAAGAGTAGGACTTAACCATTTCAGAAGTTAGGAACTTGTTGTATCATATTATGCTTTATCATTTTGATATATTTTGACTGAGAGTTTCTCTCAGATCTGTTTGCAGATTTTTGTGTAAATTTGCACTTGTGTTCCTCTTTGTATTATCTTCATTGTGTCAGATCTGTAGGCCATTTGGTTGCGTAATATGTCTTTGGCTGTGTTCCAAAGTTGTCTATTTTTCTGATCATCTGTGAGAGCTATTTGCTTGTAGTAATTCTATGATGACTGCTCCTGCCTCATCTTCATCTTCAATTGGTGTAGTATCCACAAAACAAAAGGTTATGGGCCCGCCCTCACGGATACCAATTTTTGATGGAAGGAAATACCTTTACTGGTGTGATTTGGTTGAGTCTTATTTTACTCCGGTTAAACTCTTTGATGTAGTTGAGATTATTATAGCTGGGACCATTTGGGACTATAGGTATACAGGTGGTAGCATGGCTGAATATTATAATGGACTTCGACTTTTATTGACAGAGAATGCATGTTCAGGGGGGAAATTCTCTCCTTATCATCACGCTATGATTCTTATGCGAGGTCTTTCTGAAGAATATAAAAGAGCCTCAGCAAATTTGAAAAAATTGGATAAAATTGGATAAGTCAGTCTGGAATCTAGCAACAGCTATAGAACTAGTACTAGAGGAAGAGTCCATAGTTATTGCTCTTAATCAAGGAAAGTATTCTGTAGCTTTTAATGCTCAGTATCAAGGAAACAGATCTCAGGGTTATCAATCATATAACAAGTGTGTTTATTGTTACAATTAATGACATCTGTACAAACAGTGTTCTAAGTTTCTCAAAGCTTGTGAGACAGGTGTGTTCAGAAATGGATGGAAGCCGAGAGGGATCTACACACCACAAATGTCACCTTTTACACCATCGACAGCTCCTTCCAAAACTAAGGCGTTTTCAGTTGGCACACCGGAGCGTGATTCGGTCAACAAGGGAAATGTGCAAGATGTTGTCAGTTTTCCAAAAACTGACAACAAAGAGTTCTTCGCTCTTGCAAAAATGATAGAGGGAGACAAAGACAACAGATAGATCATGGACTTTGGAAGCTCTTCTCATATGTGTTGGAACAAGGCTTTTTTCATAGATATGGAACCTATCCCAACTAGGCAGAACTACTATGCTTGTGGTGCCACAGTTGAAGCAAAAGCTTAAGGAACTGTCATCCTTATGTGTAAGATAGAAAGACAGGCAGTTCCTAGAACTCTCTATGATCTTTTGTATGTCCCTCAGTTTAAAAAGAAATTGTTTTCTACCTCATTTGCAAAAACAAGTGGATTTGAAATACCTCAGAAAGCAAGGAAAGAAAATAGTCAGCAAAGAGGGAACCAAACTAGCCAAACTGGAAATCATGAATAATTTATAGCTTTATGATGTTGAATTGCCAATATATAAATTTAAAGGATAATGTCAATTGGAATCATAATATTTATTAATATTGACATACATATATATCCATAGTAGTTTATGTATTTTTATTAATCACTTAATGAAGGGTAGCAGTAATGTGAACTAGAGGCCCAAACAACTTGTACCGGATGGACCTGGTGAATACATCTACTACTTTTGCTTATTCCAGTGTCTTATCTGATAATGTTTTGTGGCATAAAAGAATGGGTCATGTTCATAACGGCAGGCTAGAAAATATGGTAAAGAATAATATGGTAGAAGGAGTTAAACTTGATCAGCAACAGTCAAATATTTGTGATGGTTGTGCTTTGGGTAAGCCTCATAAACTTCCTTTACCTCAAACTATAGATATTTGAGCAACTAACCTATTAGAGTTTATTCACTCAGATGTTTGGGGACCCTCAAAAATACCATCTCTGGCTAGCAGCAAATACTTTGTTACATTCACAGACGACTTCTCCAGATTCAGCCGAATCTATTTCATGAAGGAGAAAAAGAAGGTCTTCACTCACTTACAACACTTTCGGGTCTTGGCAGAAAAGATTCACGGCTGTTCAATTCTTTCTCTAAGATCTGATAATGGAGGTGAATTCACTTCAAATGAATTTGTTGCTTATTTAAAGGAAAATGGTATCTCTCATCAGTTTACTATTCCATATACTCATGAGCAGAATGGAGTCATATACTCATGAGCAGAATGGAGTCTCAGAAAGGCTGGATAGAACTCTCACTGAGAGTGTTAAATTTATGATGGCACATAAAGGAGTAGATATTAAGTTTAGGGCTGAAGCTTATCAAACTGTAGCCTATACTATGATCATATTAGAAAGTAGATCTACCCTATGAAGTGTGGACAGGTAGAAAACCGGATGTCAGTCACTTCAAAGTTTTTGGTAGAAAGTGCTTTGTACTAGATAAATTACCAAACTGGAAACTGAGTCCAAAGTCTAAACCCGGAATCTTCATAGGATATGATAGTGAATCTGTAGGATACTGGGTTTATTGTCCTCAGAAACATACCATTCAGATTGCGAAAAATATTTTAGTGAAGGATGAGAGTGAGTCATTAGATGTATTTGGTATGTTGTTTTGGATCAGATTCCATTTCACTCACCTGCAACTTCTACTTCTTCTTCTCTTAGAGCGCAAAATACTGAAATACCATCAGCTAGTGACCAGCAAAGAACATCTGACACTAATCTTCCTCGACCCCAAAATCGAAGTCGGGATCCAACATTTCGAGCCTCAGATTTTCGAGGGGGAAGAAGACAGAGTTTTCCCTTGAGGGGAGAACAAGTTCAAATGTTTTTTCTGCAAGCACCAGGGAGCCTCTTACCATTTAGGAAACATTCTCTGTTCTTGAAAAGGATCACTGGATTACCTTGCAAATGATGAGATGAGGTCTATTATGGAAGCTTAGACGTGGGAACTTGTGGAGCTCCCACCGGATCGGAAAGCCATTGGCTGCAACTGGGTCTTCAAAGTGAAGGTCAACCCAGACAACACTATTAAAAGGTATTAAACTTGTCTGGTTGCAAAGGGTTTTAGTCAAAAACAACGAATAGATTATGAGGAAACCTTATCTCTTGTTATCAAGTTTCCCACTGTTAGAGTCTTATTGTCCTTAGCTGCAATAGAGAATATGGAGCTGCATCAAATGGATGTTAAAACAGTCTTTTTGCATGAAGATATAGAGGAATTAATATAAATGAAGTAACCTGCAGGGTATGCAGAAAAAAAAAGGAAAATCTAGTTTGTAAACGATTGAAATCACTATTTGGATTAAAACAAGCTCCACGTTAATGGAATCTGAAATTAGACGAGTTTCTTACCAATTTAGGCTTCACAAGGATCAGCTTAGATCACTCTATTTATATCATGGAAGGAGAGGATGGTGTGATCTATGTAGCAGTATATGTGGATGACCTGCTGCTTATCAGTAAGTTTATAAATGAGATAAATAAGATAAAAGCATCTCTGAATGCTAGGTTTAAAATGAAAGACTTAGGCTAGGTGAAGTATACCCTAAGCATTCAGGTAGAGAGAAATAGGAGTCAGAAGATGATCTATCTCACTCACAAAGAGGCCATTGGAAATGTACTTGGAAAATTTGGAATGGCTTAGGCGAAAAGAAGTGCCACTCCTATGGAGTTCATGCAAATGGTGGAAGGAAATGAGATAGATGGAGGAATGCTACTTGAGGGTGACATTAAACGTGAGGAGTCAGAGTTCATGTCCACAATTCCATACAGACAAGTTGTTGAAGTCTTATATATTTGATGGACTGCACGCGTCTTGACATTGCAGCGACAGTTTGAGCTCTGAGCCAAAGCCTTCAAAACCCAAAATGATCATATTGGGAGGCAACAAACCAGTTTTCAGATATCTTGCATGAACACGGATATCCGACTTTCTCTCAGAGGAGGGTGAAGAGAAAATCAACACTTGAAGCAATGCGAGTTATGTTGACATGCAAAGCCAACGCTCTACCAGTGGATTCATTTTGAAGATCGGTGATGGTACTTGCTTCTGGACCAGCAAGCTTCAAAAGGTGACTGCTCAATCAACCATGGAAGTTGAATATATGGCAGCCAACTCACTTGTTTAAGAACTCTTTGGGTAAAATCACTTTTACAAGAACTGAAATTTATGAAGTCAGGTCCTCAAGTCCTATGGTGTGACAATCAAGCTGCAATTGCTATTGCTTCTAATCCAAGTCATCACTTCAAAAGTAAGCATATTGATAATAAATTACACTTTGTGAGAGAAAAGGTGATGGCTAGAATTCTAAAGCTTAGCTACTTACTCGATGAGGAAATGCTGGCAGATATAATGACAAAACCCTTGCATGCACCAAAATTAAAATTATGTAGAGAGGTATGTGGTCTTAGTGGCTAGTAGAGTAAAGCTTTAGGGGAGTGTTGTTTTAAAATCTTAATTCCTCACTAAGCCCCCTATGTGAGGGGAGTGTCTTCTGAGTACCTAGTCTATTTTTTGGAAGCCTGGTTCAATATGTACTGTAATTAGTGTGACACTAAACACTGAGAGAGTACACTGTGTATCACATTAACAGCTCACGCGTCATCAAAACCGAAATGAGACACTTCGCAAGACTTGGTTTTACGACTCAGATTCACCGAAAGACCGAGGTGTCACACAAAGTTTCATCTTGGATGAAACTCCTCAAAGATGGGCCACGGGGATTTGCAGCCGACGGACGCTGGACAGCAGGACCACGTCTATGATTATCGGACGTGTTTTTGTAAAGTATAGTATGACCTAACATATCCGGGTTTTGTACATTGACATGTTTTGTTTGATTAATGACTCAGTTTAGGTTTATTCTGTATGACATACCTTGAAATATTCAGGTATCCTCATTAGTGTTGCTCTACGACCACCGGTGCAGGTGGAGGAGCAGCAGTGGTAGTAGAAGTAGACATGATACACTCTCAAAAGCTATCAAGAATCTTACCAAACAGTTGTTTTCAAGTGCTCACCAAATCTTATACAAGCAACCAAACTTCACAAAGCTCTATCAAATTATAGAGCATCATAAACACTGACAACTCCCAAAGTTTCAACACAATTGACATGACAACACTCAAGATATAACACTCATAAGTTTCCCAAAAATTGTTTGAAGTTTTACTACTTGGAAGTCTGGATACATACAACGCTCGAAGACCTAAGTCTTATACTCTCGGTGTTCTACCGCCGATATAAGTGTACCTAAGAGGTACGTCCAAAATCAACCCACCTACTAAGATCTACGTGTTCGTAATCTTGGCAACCCAATCTATCATCGTACAATCAATATTACTTAGAATATATATTAAGTGATTGTACAAATACTTGTCGGCTAAGTCACTTATGATACTCTTATGAATCTCGTCCGTTGACTTGATTCATATCAATTGCACCTGTGTTGTCCTATACCGAATCACATTCATATCACCCGCGGCTGAGGTGTCCTGTACCGAATCATATCCAAAATAACAGCTGCAACGGTATCTTCGGGTCATATCCAAAGTAATTGCAACTGCATTGTCCTGTCTGTGTCGCAGCTTCGCTGCTGCGCAGCTCTGTTTGCATAGCAATGTCGTTGTCCTGTACTGCACTCAAGTGATGACGCATGTCTTTGTGAAACTTACGCTACAAATTACTACCTTTCTGCCGTCACACTAATTTACTAAGACTTAAAGTTTTCCAAATTCAACACTCCTCTAAAGCTTTAGACTCAGTAAATCAACGCAGTTGTGATGTCAAAGCCGCGCAGCTGCGATGTCACACTTAGCGCAGCATGGCAGCATAGCAGCGGAGCATGGCAACATAGCACCGCCGAAAATCAACCAGTCACCTAGTCCCACTACACCGTGATTGTGGACTAGCGCAGCATGGCACTATCGCAGTGCAACAACTCAGCTATTCACCCAATCCTACTGCATCCCTACAATACTTCAGCTTGGGAGCAGGAATAACTATAATAAGCATATCAACAATTATTCTTGCGTTTGGCAGGTAACATAATTTAATCACCCTAGAGAACACTTTTTCTGTAACAAAGTGTAATCTTACTCTTGAATTGATGACTTTGGTTAGAGCCAATGGCAATGGCAGCCTGGTTATCACACCAGATCACCTGTGGACCAACCTGCATGTATCCTAGTTATTGTAACATGGATTTTACCTATAAGAGTGCTTCGAGGGCCGAGCTTGCTGCCATATATTTTGACTCCATTATCGACTGTGATGTAACCTTTTGAAGTTTGCTGCTCCAGCAGCAAGTCCCGTTCCCAATTTGTAGAACGAATCGTGTGGTGGATTTTTGGCTTGGCATGTCGCCATAGCTTCCATCACTCCACGTTTGCAGTTTTACTTCTCCTCCGCCTAGTGTGAGTTTGAGGTCTTTGGTTCTTGCCAAATATCTTAAGACTCTCCTTGCTGCATCAAAATCAGATTTTCTCGGATTCTCTAGACTTCTTCTCAGTACCCTAAGTGCTGCAGCAATGTCAGGACGGGTACAGTTCATGGAATATATTAAGCTTCTCACTATCTGTCTATAAGGTATTAATGTCATAGGATCATTCTCCCTTGACTCTAAATACTCCCTAACAATGACACCCAGTTTTGTCTCTTCTCCCTCTAACTTCTACCGAAACTCTATTGGAGTTAGACATCCTTTTGCCCCCCGCATTCCGTACTCATCTAACATGTTTCCAATAGCGTTTTTTTGAGTAAACTTTATTACTTTCTTATTTCTGTCCCTCTCTACCTGGATACACAAAATATATTTTGCCTCACCGAGGTCTTTCATCTCGAACCGTGAATTTAAATAGTTTTGATTTTATTAATTTCAACAATTGATTTGCTAATTAATAGTAAATCATCTACATACACCGCTATATATACTATCCCATCCTCACCGTTTAGAACATAGACAGAGTGATCAGAACGTATTCTTTGAAATCCTAGGCTAGTTAAGAATTCATCAAGCTTCATATTCCATTGCCTAGGGGCCTATTTCAGGCCGTACAAAGATTTTAACAATTTGCATACTAAGTGCTTTTTTGATGGTTCTACATACATTTTTGGCTGCTGCGTGTAAATTTTCTCCTCTAGTTCTCCATGCAGAAAGGTTGTTTTCACATCCAACATGTATTTCTATATCTTCTATAGCAACAAGAGACAGCAAAATCCTAACTGTCGAAAATCGTACAATCGGAGAAAATGTTTCTTCAAAATCAATTCCCTCCTTTTGATTATACCCCTTTGCCAAAAGTTTGGCCTTATATCGTGTAATGGTATTATCAGGATTTAACTTCACCTTGAATACCCATTTGTTGTCGTTCGCTTTTCGGTCCGGAGGAAGGTCCACAAGCTCCCATGTGTGAGCTTCTATGATCGACTTCATTTCATCGTTTGCTGCCTCGATCCAGTGGTTTCGCTCTGGTGATGAGAAGGCCTTTCAAATGGTTAGATTGCTCCCTTGATGCTGCCGAGTAGGCGAAGTGAGAGCTTGCTTGCAGGCGGCTACTGGACCTTCTTCCCTCGGAAATTCTGAGGCTGAAATTGTCGGATCCCTTGTATTGCGCCTGTTGCGCTGGTTGCGATCACTAGGCATTAACCGCAGTAGGTCCGGTTGAAACTGAACTTTTGAAGGAACATGGAGAATTTCAGACTCCCGTGTTCCCACCGGTGAAGTTCGTATGTGTGGGACAATTTATGAATGCAATCTAGAATAACATATTCTTGTACTTTTTTCTGCTTTTCCTGCTCTGTCATTTCAAATAAATCTATCGAGTCAAGCTCATCCTTAACAATGATGTTTCTCGCTACAATTATTTTCCTGCCTTTCAAACACAAAAACTCTATAACCCATTGAGTGATCATCATATCCTAATAGAATACATGGTAATCTTTTCGGTTCCATCTTCCATCTATCATTAGATGTATCTAAGATAAAGCATTTACTACCAAAGACTTTGAAATGACTAACATCTGGTTTTCTACCTGTCCAAATCTCCTAAGGAGTAGTCTCTACCTATCTTGATCCTATCCTATTCTTAATATAAATTGCACAATTTAGAGCCTCAGCCTAGAATTTTTGATCCACATTTTTATTTGCAAGCATCGACCTAGAGCTCTTTGTGAGGGTTTTATTTAATCTCTCTCAAACCCCATTTTGTTCTGGTGAATACGGAACAGTCAAAAGATGATTTATACCTTCATCAAGTAAAAATGCTTCAAATTCCTTCGAAATATATTCCCCACCATTGTCCGATCTGAACTCCAAAATTGGTAAGTTATGGAGTTTTTCAACCCATGCTTTATAGTGTTTGAAGTCACCAAACACTTCGCTCTTTTATTTCATGAAGTAAACTTTTGTAAACGTGGAAAAATCATCTGTGAAAGTGACCATATATTTCATCCCCCCGGCAGATGGTACTTTCGCAGGACCAAAAACATCAGAATGAATTTGCTGTAAGAGTCTAGTTGACCGATGTTCAGACTCTTTAGGGAATGGCAGTCTGTGGATTTTGCCTAAAGCGCAGCCATCACATGTTTTAACCGGCTGATATGTGATTGATACACCATTTATTTTTTCCAACAACTACCATTTTTTTCAAACTATCATAACTTACATGGCCTAATCTTTTATGCCATAACTCATCTGACTGCAAAACACCAGAGTACAGAACATCATTCTCCTTGGTATTAGCCATACCCATGCAGTATATTTTTTTACTATCTCTAGTACTTGTAACTGCAACCTTGCCATTCTTGCTAACAATCTGCCGACCATTTTTCAAATTGACCTCAAAGCCTTTACTCTCTACCAAGGACGGAGAAAACAATTTTTTCTTAAAGTCAAGAACAAAAAGGACATTGTGAAGGGTCTTTTCAATTGCTTTTCTTTCTACATCAACTATCAAAGATACATCACCGACAGCAGGTGTGTGGACACTCATCCCACAAGCATAATAAATATTTTTCTCCGGCGTTGTTTTCAGATTTTTGAAGATAGCTTTGTTCTAGCTCGTGAGATGACGCTCCCGTATCCATTATCCATCCAGTGTCCTTTGGGCCCTCCATTGCCGCTGCCATAGAAAATAGATCTGTTTCTCATTCTTCAAGAAAAATCTTGTTTTGGAGAGACGAAGAAGCCGAAAATAATGCATTTCCATGAGGTGTAGGCCCCGTGAAGCTTTTGTAGAACTAACTTTGTTGCCATCTCGGCCTGTATAAACTTGTTTCGGTAGCCTTTTTTAACTTAGGACATAACTTATATCCATGACCTCTCTCACTACAATAGAAACATGCATTGTTGGACTGTCTATTTCCACCTTGATTAAATTGTCTTTTTCTCTCAAAGTCAAAATTGAAAGCCTCTACTTGCTCAACATTGAGAATATTAGATGTAGCTTCCTCTTCTAGTAAAATATTGATAGCTAACTCTAAAGTCCAGCTAGCTTTATCTTTCTATTTGAGCATATCAGATGCTCATTTCATACTACGAGGGAGACCCCTTATGAGCAATGGTGACTGTTGAAACTGAGGAAACACCCCACCAGCACAAGCATGTGCATCTATAAGGATGCAAAAATTTTAGAATATTCAACCATTGTACCGCTATTGTACTTATAGTCCCTAACTTTTCCAGCTAAGAGAAGCTCTTCTTGGACTGTAGCTTTTTCATAATCATTTTTAAGAGATATCTAGATATCAAGTGTTTTTTTCATTTTTATCCGTGACATTGCTAAGTCCTCATATATACAGAATTCCAGCATAGACCGAGCCTGTGTATTTTTCTTTGACCATGACAGATCGGATTCATCTAGCGAACCATCCAATATATCTAACAGATTAACATTCTCAAAGTGAGGCTCCACCATATCTTCCCAATAAACATATTTCTCCCCCAAAAAGATAAGAATTCTTAATGACAGGCCCATAACCTGTTGTTGTACAACCACCGGTGCACGTGGAGGAGCAGCAGTGGTAGTAGAAGTAGACATGATACACTCTCAGAAGCTATCAATAATCATAACAAACAGCTGTTTTCAAGTGCTCACCAAATCTTATACAAGCAACCAAACTTCACAAAACTCTATCAAATTATAGAGCAGCATAAACACTAATAACTCCCAAAGTTTCAGCACAATTGACTTGACAACACTCAAGATATAACACTCATAAGCTTCCCAAAAATTGTTTGCAGTTTTACTATTTGGAAGTCTGGATACATAAAATGCTCTAAGTCCTAAGTCTTATACTCTTGATGTTCTACCGCTGATACAAGTGTACCTGAGAAGTACGTCCAAAATCAACCCACCTACTAAGATCTACTTGTTCGTAATCTTGCCAACCCAATCTATCATCGTACAGTCATTATTACTCAGAATCTATATTAAGTGATTGTACAAATACTTGTCGGCTAAGTCACTTGTGATACTCTTATAAATCTCGTCCGTTGACTTGATTCATATCAATTGCAACTGCGTTGTCTTGTACCGAATCACATTCATATCACCCGCGGTTGTGGTGTCTCGTACCGAATCATATCCAAGAAAACAGCCGTTGCGTTGTCTATACGGATCATATCCAAAGAAACCGCAGCTGCGTTGTCCTGTCCGTGTCGCAGCTTCGCTGCTGCGCTGCTCTGTCTGCATAGCAGCACCGCAACTGGGCTGCTCTGTCTGTATAGCAGGTGCGTTGTCCTTTACTGCACTCAACTGATGACACATGTCCTTGTGAAACTTACGCTACAAATTACTACCTTTCTGCCGTCAAACTAATTTACTGAGACTTAAAGTTTCCAAAATCAACACTTAGCTCTGGTAATTATTATTGATGTATGGCTGATATGACTTTTTACCTTGATTAGGATAGTGAGTGGCTGCTAGTCTTCAGAAAGATGGATCTTTTTGGTATAAGAGTAGGACTTAACCATCTCAGAAGTTAGGAACTTGTTGTATCAAATTATGCTTAAACATTTTGATATCTTTGACTGCGAGTTTCTCTCAGATCTGTTTGTAGATTTTTGTGTAAATTTGCACTTGTGTTCTTCTTTGTATTATATACATTGTGTCATATTAATAGGCCATTTGGTTGCCTAATTTGTGTTTGGTTGTGTTCCAAAGTTGTATGTTTTTCTAATCATCTGTGAGAGCTTCTTGCTTGTTTTAATTCTGTGATGACTACTCCTGCCTCATCTTCATCTTCAGAGGGTGTAGTATCCACAGAACAACAAATGGACCCCATAGAATTTCAAGGCAGCCATGGCTCTAGCTCCCTCTCTAACCTTCAATGAGTGTGATAAGTGTGGGAGTTGGAGAGAGGAGTTAGGGGCAGAATGCTTTGCCCGGTGAAACCTAGAAAATACTAAAAGAACCATGTAATTTCTACACAAATGGAAATCAAGACGGCCTTGGAGCAACGGGAGGAGAGCAAGGTATGCCGAGTGATCAAATCTTTGTATGGGGTGAAACAGGCGCCCTGGCAATGGAATTAAAAGCACGATGAGTTTTTTACAAGTTTGGGATATATATCAACTAGCTCAGATCACTCAATTTATTTGTTTAAAGATGAGAAATGAATTATCTTCTTTACAAATGAAAGATATAGGAGAAGCAAGGTATATTTTTGAAATTTAGGTAGAGAGGGATAGAAAAAAATATAATCAAATTAACTCAGAAGAAGGCCATTGGAAAAATGTTAGAAAGATTCCAAATGGATAAGGCTCATAGTTGTACCACTCCAAAGGAACTAAAAACGGGAAGTGGGGGTAGTTTGGAAGTTGGAGTTATAATCTTAGATGATGAGTTAGGCCCTGAAGTGAAAAGATTAACGCAGACAATTTCTTATAGACAAGTAGTGAGCAGCCTAATTTATTTTATAAATAATACCTGGCCAGATATAGCTGCAGCTGTAAGAGTACTAAGTAGGAGTTTGAATGCTCCCACTAAGAAAGATTTGGAGGCAACTAATTGAGTCCTTAGATATCTTATACGGACTAGAGATCTATGGCTGCATTTGGGTGGGAACAATACTGACATCACCACTTAGAGTGATGCCAGCTATGGGGATGCTCCTATGAGGAGATGCATGTCTAGATATGTATTGTATGTGGGTGATGGGGCTTGCTGCTGGAGTAGCAAGTACCAAAAGGTCATTGCTCAGTCCACCATAGAGGATGATTACATGGCCTCTTGCTCTGCTGTAAAAGAATTAATGTGAGTCAAGTCCTTGCTTGGTGAGCTTGGTCATCTTAAAAGTGGTGTCTATAAAGTGTTTTGTGATAATCAGGCAGCCATAGCCATTTTTGCCAATCATAAACACCACTTTAAAGCCAAACATATTGGCATGAGACTTAGCTTTGTTAGGGAGAAAGTAGAAGAAAAGATAATCAGTTTAGAGTATAGACTAGGTAGTGAAATGGGAGCAGATATCATGACCAAACCTATGCCTTCCCCTAAGCTAATTTTTTGCAGTGAGAAGTATGGTCTTAAATTTAAGAGTTGCTAGAAAATAAAGGGAGTGTAGAAATTAAAGGTTCTTTTAGTATTTACTAGGTTTAAACTTGTAAAGATAAAATGCAGAAACGAAGCAAAGGGAGTCTGCCTCTAACTCCTCTCTGAAACTCTGAGACCTCCATTGGCCCTCAGAGTATGCAGATCCAAAAGAAGCTAATCTAGATAGTGCCGACTCCAAGTTAATATAAACCCAAGTGACTGACCCCTTGACAGTCAGAACCCCAATATAGATTCACCCCTGTGAAATAACACTTTCTGTGTGCTCAGTTCCACCACAGAATGCAAAGTTAGAATATGAGATTTGGACACATTCACCCACTTTGACTTTCCCTTAGAAATACAGCCACCCTGGCAGACAAAAACTCTGACCGACTACACCCCTGTGTAGCCTAGACTCCCCTGAGTCCGCAGCAAAAAGAATCACTGAAAATGGTCAAGTAAATTGATAGTTATGGCTGGCCAAAGTTTGCCATTTATACAGGGTGCTCTCTGGGAGAGGCAGCTGCCTACCCAAAATTTATCTAAGTCCTATTCCCTCTCTAAAACTCTATCTACTGAAGTACGGCACCAATCAAATTACTGTATCGTACATAAAAGTACAGGTGCCGGTGTACTTTATGTACGGCCATTGTACGACATGGCAAAAATGTCGACACGTGTCATATCCGGATTTGTTCCCGTAATCTCCGGAGTTGCCGCAATCCAATGTAGTGTTACCACGTGTCACTTAATGTGGCGGTGATCGCAAACCGCCAAAATCGTACGCCGCGATCTCCGCATCCTTCGCGGCCGTCCGATCAAATTTGGATTTCAATCGTGGCCGTCATAAATACCTGCGCGGTATTCTTTCCGGCGTCAAACAAACCGCGCGGTATTTATTTCGTAATCGTACCGTACGTCGTACTTTCCACAACTGTTTCTATGCAGTATCCATATAGTTCTAGTTAAATGAATTATTCTTATAGTAACTATTTAAATAAATATCATACCTCCTAATATCTAATACAATTAAGACTATCTGGATAAGACTACCGGCTATTGTCGGTTTGACAAGTGGCAGGCACCAGGATCAAATCCTGGACCTGGCGAAACTATCTTTTACAGAAAATCCCCTATAAAACAACTGTCTGTCTCCCTCTAGACAGCACAGGCAGCCATGGCTAACTCCTCCTTCAGTCTTCAGTGACTGCGACAAGTGTGGGGACTTGAGGAGGAGTTAGAGGCAGGCTGTCAATATCTACTATTTTGCTTTTTATTTTGCAATCTCTAGACCTAGAAAATACTTGAATTCCAACACTCCCCTTATTTTCTAGTCTATTTTTCTTTCAACTCCCACAAACAAGTAAACAAACATCCCCTCCCCTTTTTCCTTTTCTTTTTCCTCTTTCCTTTTCCTTTCATAAAACTTAAGTATTTAACACAGTGCATTAAATGAACTGAAATGATAATTATATCACACATTTTATTTAACATCCCATTTTTCTTAAATTCAAGCAAAGATTTTATCCACTTCATCACTCTTTCATCCACACACAAATCGATTTCCCTCTTGCGATCCAAATAGCCAGCCCCATTTCCAATCTGCAACATACACCTAGATGCTAACCCTTTTACAGGCACATCTTCGTCACACCAAGTAGTGATGTCAAATCCATCCACCCCCAAATATTCCCAAAAACCACTAGTCCCCACTAAGTTCCTCATAAGATCTATATCTTTCGTACTCATATTTTTATCCATGATAATTACCCCATTTTCTGAACTTCCCTCACTCTCTCCCATGGAATTCTTTCCACTATTACTTTCTAATTTAGTTCCCAATAAATATTTCTTCTCCCCTAAACCTTTAATCAAATATTTCTCTTCTCCCCTATCCTTTAAAACCTCTTCGAGTTTCACTTCTCCCCTTTCCTCGGAATCCGTTGAAGTCTCCCTTTCCGACCAGTTTTCTGTTTCCCTATTGTGTATAAAATTATCCTCATTAATTTTATCTTTCCCGTTTTCACTTATGGATCCTAGATCTGACTTTCTCATTTCTAAATCATATACTCTACACTCCTTGACATCCTCAAGTATTTCCTCTCTCTTTACTTCCCTTATACCTCCAAAAGCACACTGTTGCCTTCGTCCTATTTCTGTGTACTTTTCTCTCTTCCCCATTCTACCGATGTGAAGAAGCTCCAATTTTTCTTCATCCTCTTTCTCCTCTTCCTCTTCGTCCTCCTCATCCACATTCCAACTTCTAAGTTTTTCCAAACAAGGGCATTCCTCCATATAATGACCCGGTTCCCTACAAAAGGAGCAAACCCCTTTTTTCAAAGCTCCCGTGCCTTTTCCTCTCCCTCTCTTTCCACCAAAGTTCCGATAAGGTTTACCTTTGTCTTTCTTTCTCTCATCACGCTTCCGCTCGTCACCACCGTTCTTCTCATCACGCTTCCGCTCGTCACCGCCGTTCCTCTCATCACGATTCCACCAATCACCACCAGCTGAAAATGCATTGACCCTGTCCTTTCCCCTACGAAGCTCCAAAGTGCTTTCCCTCACAAGAATTATCCCCATGGTAAAGCTCCAAGTCCATGAGGAGCCATCCATTGCCTGCATACGACAAATTATGTTTTCGTACTCATCTGGGAGTTTCATAATTAGTGTATTAATCTTACTCTCCTCAGATTCTACATATCCCGCACTAGTAAGCTCAACATATAACGCAGCAATATCATTACAAAACTCTATCATGCTACCGCCTTTATAAACGTAGGCATCTATTTCTTGTTTTACTAATTGCTGCCTCTGAATAGTCTCACTCTTATAAATCTGAGTTAGTGCTTCCCATATCTCCGAAGACTTGGTTAGACTTAAAAGAGTGATAGCTATCGACTTAGACACATATCTAAGTATGAGATGTTTTGCTATAGTGTTTTTGTATTCCCATATTTTCCTGTCATTTTCTTCAGTTTTAATCCCTACATGTGGTACCATAGCTGAGAGCCTAGCTCCCCTCACCATAGGTGTCCCTTTTTCCTTCTCCCCTATTTCCCCATCCACGGAAAGGTTTTTCCCTTCACCTTCCGTTGCATCTGAACTCCGGGTGATATTCTGGACAGTCTCAGATGATTCTCCGTAATAAGCTCCTCCAAAGCTAGGTGGCGGACATCTCACTTGTCCCGCAACAATTCCCCATAAGTGCTTCTCGAAAAGCAATCCCTCCATTGTAAACGCCCAATACGTGAAGCCTGTTCCATCAAACATAGGCACCCTAGATGGTGGGCCCATAACCTGAAACTCTGAGACCTCCATTGGCCCTCAGAGTATGCAGATCCAAAAGAAGCTAATCTAGATAGTGCCGACTCCAAGTTAATATAAACCCAAGTGACTGACCCCTTGACAGTCAGAACCCCAATATAGATTCACCCCTGTGAAATAACACTTTCTGTGTGCTCAGTTCCACCACAGAATGCAAAGTTAGAATATGAGATTTGGACACATTTACCCACTTTGACTTTCCCTTAGAAATACAGCCACCCTGGCAGACAAAAACTCTGACCGACTACACCCCTGTGTAGCCTAGACTCCCCTGAGTCCGCAGCAAAAAGAATCACTGAAAATGGTCAAGTAAATTGATAGTTATGGCTGGCCAAAGTTTGCCATTTATACAGGGTGCTCTCTGGGAGAGGCAGCTGCCTACCCAAAATTTATCTAAGTCCTATTCCCTCTCTAAAACTCTATCTACTGAAGTACGGCACCAATCAAATTACTGTATCGTACATAAAAGTACAGGTGCCGGTGTACTTTATGTACGGCCATTGTACGACATGGCAAAAATGTCGACACGTGTCATATCCGGATTTGTTCCCGTAATCTCCGGAGTTGCCGCAATCCAATGTAGTGTTACCACGTGTCACTTAATGTGGCGGTGATCGCAAACCGCCAAAATCGTACGCCGCGATCTCCGCATCCTTCGCGGCCGTCCGATCAAATTTGGATTTCAATCGTGGCCGTCATAAATACCTGCGCGGTATTCTTTCCGGCGTCAAACAAACCGCGCGGTATTTATTTCGTAATCGTACCGTACGTCGTACTTTCCACAACTGTTTCTATGCAGTATCCATATAGTTCTAGTTAAATGAATTATTCTTATAGTAACTATTTAAATAAATATCATACCTCCTAATATCTAATACAATTAAGACTATCTGGATAAGACTACCGGCTATTGTCGGTTTGACAAGTGGCAGGCACCAGGATCAAATCCTGGACCTGGCGAAACTATCTTTTACAGAAAATCCCCTATAAAACAACTGTCTGTCTCCCTCTAGACAGCACAGGCAGCCATGGCTAACTCCTCCTTCAGTCTTCAGTGACTGCGACAAGTGTGGGGACTTGAGGAGGAGTTAGAGGCAGGCTGTCAATATCTACTATTTTGCTTTTTATTTTGCAATCTCTAGACCTAGAAAATACTTGAATTCCAACACTCTCTTCAACTCCCACACTTGTCGCAGTCACTGAAGGTTAGAGAGGGAGCTAGAGTCATGGCTGCCTATCCTGTCGAAAGAGAGACACAGACTGTAGTTTTTGGTAGGTTTACCAAAATTTACTTGACGGACCCTAGATTTGATCCCAGTACCTAGCATCCGTCAAATTCAACAGTGGTTGCTAGCTATGTCCTATAGTTTACGACCATTGCTCAGGTATTTAGGGTTAGTTAAATATTTAAAGATGTACACATAGATAAATTCATTTAACAACGCGAATACACTTGTGGCACATAGACACAATTAGAGTTTAAGTACGATTTACGACACTTCGCGAAACAAATACCGCGCATTTGTTTTGAAAGCGAAACAAATACCACGCATTTATTTTCAACGGCTAGAGTTGAAAGCCCGTTTTGATCGAACGGCCGGGATGGGTGCCGAGATCGCGGAATAGGCGTTTTGGTAGTTTTCAGTCACTGCCACGTCAAGTGACACGTGGCACAACCTCATTGGCGTGCGGCATCTCCGGAGTATAAAAAAAAACCGGATATGGAAGAGGTCGACATTTTGGCCATGTTGTACAATGGCCATACAGAAAGTACTCCGACACTTGTATCTTTTTGTAGAACACAGTATTCTAATTGGTGCTGTACTCTAGTAGTAGAGGGTGTTGAAAAGAAGTAATTAATATTCACTTCTTAATTTAGACTCTAGAATGAAGAGAGAGAGAGAGAGAGAGAGAGAGAGAGAGAGAGAGAGAGAGAGAGAGAGAGAGTCACCCTATATGCCGCTATAGATACAAAGAAAGAGGCAGACAAGCAAACAGATTGATAGATTACCAAAATGTTGTTGTAAACCAAATTTGAACCTATCTCTGTAAGGTACACCGCGAATCGTAGTTAGAGTAATGAAAAAATTAGAGTAAAAAAGCAAAAAAAAACAATTAGAGTAATGAACTCTAATTTATCTGATAGAACTTTTTCACAAAGGAAGTTTACTCTAATTTATTTAAGTACTCTATATTGGGTTATGTCGGCAATTATTATCCACGGTGAAATTATGAACACTAAATTACGTAGACGTACAAAATCTGTCAGTCCTTATAGTTTTGACGTTATTATGACATCAGTATTGTTTGTCGCGCTGAATGTCAGTTAATGTTCACACAGACGACGATGCTGTCGATAGACGAGAGTAATGCGAACGACTTTTTTCCGATGTAATTGATTTTTCGTTTAGTGCGATTTCACGTGCGAGCGCGATTTTATTAAATCATTATTTGTACCTTTTTACTTAAAAAAATACAATTTTGCACGGGCGAACGTCGTCCGTACTCCACACTATTTAAAACGAACCTATATTACAATTTTTTACGCTAATTAAACTTACCTAAATTAGAATAATGAAAAAATTATAATCGTTCACTCTATTTGATGTCATAGAGTCGAAATTTCGAGCGACCGAATTAGAGTTATTTACTCTAATTACGATTCGCGGTGTACTATGTAGACGTACGCCTTAAGCATTATGGCGTTGCCGAATCGATACACGTAATTAGTTCAGTATTTAGTTAAAGTGTTACGTAAACGATAATTTCACTGAAAAAAACCAAAATTGACGAAACGACATCTATGGTCAAACAACGCTCGCGAACGTGAATCTAACCATGTAAAATACATGATCGGACGGACGTCCTCGCCCCCGCCAAACCCGAATGATCTTTGGCAGCTTTCGAACATAGCGGCGCGCTTTGACACGTGGCGCCACATCATTGGACGCCGAAAAGAATGGGAGGAGGAACGATGGCTCCTATGTTGACAAGTGTCAACCAGAAGGCTATGTTGTACAATGGCCGTACAAAAAGTACAATCAACCACTGTACCTTCTTCTACTATACACCCTTTTGATAAGCTTAGGGTAGAGTAGTAGGTAGTTGTGAGTAGGAGTTAAGGGACTTAGCGTGTTTGAGGCGCCTCTCTCCAGGTGACCTTTTGTATGTATAGGCCATCTTTCGCCAGCCATAACTTAATGCTTAGGAAGCAAATTCAGTGATTTTTTTTGCGTTTGACTCAAGGGTGTCTTGTCCTCACAAGAGCGAGGGTGTTTAGAATATTTTTGTGCCTGGGCGGCACTTATTCAGTGGGTAAGTGAAAGGGGCAAATATTATCCTAGAGGCTTTACATAGACCGCTCATTTTGTGGGTGAATGGAGACCACATAATTTCAGGTTGTGGGCCCACCCTCTAGGGTGCCCATATTTAATGAAGCTGACTTTCTTTATTGGGAAATGATGATGGAGGGAGAAATTTTTGAAAAGAACCTATAGGGCATAGTGTCCAAGCAAATTCGATGTCCACCTCCATTATGGTTTGGAGGAACACGTTTTTCTGCCACTTCCACCACCACAACCACCATCACAAACGATGACAAGGAAAGGGAGGAAATAATCATGGAAGGATAAAAGGGAGGAGTTGCTTCTCGAGGGACTCTATTGTCATGGACGATACCGGCAGCAGCACCACCAGCTATGGTGGAAGGGAGTCAGACTGAACGGTCAAAATATGAAAATTATAACTATAAGGACAAGGTGGCTAAGCTCTTGATTCTCAAAATTTTAGTGAAGGGTATTGCCATTCGCCTTATGCATGTTAGATCTTCCTCTCAGATTTGGGTATTTATTGTAAACAAATATAAGAGTTGGTCATTGCAGCAGCAACAGCTGGCAGAAAATAATATTTCAACATATACTTACAAGGGAGGAAGTATGAATGATTATTGCAATGACTTAGGAGCATTATTTGGAGAACTACAGAGCGCAGATAACTCATGTTCTGAGAGAAAAAGAGTAAATACACTGATAATGAACTTACCTGAAAAGTACGAGAATATCTTTAATCGGTTGCATGATCTAGGTGATAGCAATTAGAATTGGGATGATACCGTGGGGATTATTTTAGTGAAAGAGAGTACCATAGAACTTAGGAGAGGAAGTCCGAGTCTTCAGGCATTCGCTAGAGGATCTGATTGGTGGAAGCGTGATGAGGAAAAGGGAAAGGATCCCTATCCAAACTTTGGAGGAAAAGGACAAGGAGGTGGGGAGAGGTGCTCCTCGAGGTGGACTATGTCACTTTTGCAAGAAACCATAACATTATATGGCAGATTGTGTCAAGCTTGTAGATATCCGATTGAAAGATGGACAAGGTTCCTCAAGATATGGAGGAAAGAAAAAGGCTTTTTTGACTCAAGTTCATGACGAGGAAGAAGATGAAGTAATCAAACTCGAAGAGTAACTTGATGAGCTTCTTTTTAAACGAAAAACCACATAAAAAGCATGCAGACATTCTACGGAGACAAAACTGTGCTTTCGGAGGTAAGAGGGATCAACTTGAGGATGGGTGGATCATAGACTCTGGGGCCTTAATGCATATGTGCAAAGATAAGAGGTGGTTTACTAAATTAAGAAAAATTTCAACAGTTGAGATAGAGTATGGAGATGGTAGAGTAGAAACCACAAGTCTTGTTGCATCGGTTGATTTAAAAGTTCTAGTTGATGGAAAGGCTTCAATTGTAATACTCTCAGATGTTCTTTACATTCCAGAGCTTAACAAGAATCTAGTCTCTACTGCTGTTCTAGATGAAAAAGATTTCGAAACAGGAACTAAGAAAGAAATCTTCACAGCTAGCTTTGACAATGAGGTCTATTTCATAGCTGTAAAGCGTAGTCAAGGAATGTTCAAAATTGTACTTTGCAACGAAAAGGGTGTTCTCTACTCGTGTGGAAGTGATATGATGCTTTGGCACAAGTGGTTGGGGCGTGTGAATCTAGATAGATTAAAGAAAATGAAGAAAAATGGAATAGTGGATGAAATTGAGTTTGGAGATGATGAGACCTCATATGATTGTAGTGGATGTGCCCAAAGGAAGATTCATAGACTCCCATTTCCAAATGCATCCACATTTAGAAGAGAGAAAGTATTAGATCTAGTTCACACTCATGTTTGGGGACCAGCTAGGTATGCTTCACATGGGTGGAAAAGATGGATGCTAACCATTACAGATGATTGGTCTCGATACACTAAGGTATATTTTCTTAGACATAAGTCAAGGGTACTAAGATGTTTCAAAGAATACAAATTATGGAGTGAAAAATTACATGAAGCCTCAATAAGAGAGATAAGAAGTGATAATAGGAAGTATACACCTCAAAGGAATTTGAAGAATTTCTTAAAGAAGGAATCCTTCATGAAAGAATTGTTCCTTATAATCCGAAACTAAATGGAGTAGCAGAAAGAGTGAATAGAACTTTAAGAGATATGTCTAGAAGTATGCTAACTGATAAAATAATAGAATTGCAATTTTGGGTTGAGTTTATGAACTATGCTAACTTTATCAAAAATAGAGTGTTAACTTCGGCAAATAAGGAGGAAACTCTGTATGAAAGGTGGACGGGAAGAAAATCAGATTTGTCTAGTTTTAGAGTGTTCGGAAGTGAAGTCTACAGTTTGGATTACGATAAGACTAAATAGAAGTTAGAGGGAAGAGGGAAACTAGGTTATCTTGTAGGATATGATGGGAGCACAAAAAGATATCGAGTGTATGACTTGAAAAAGAGAGATATCATTTTGGTAAAACACATAGTGGTGATGAATGAAGTAAAGTCTATTGATCTATTCAAATATAACAAAGAAGTCAAAATCAGATTTGAACCGAGTCATTTTTCTGACTTTGACTTTGGAAATGAAGAGAAGGAAGACGGGGAGAAGAAAAAACTTGCAGATATACCAAATGAGAAGGACGGAAAGACAACATCCGAGGAAACGCCACAATACGAAGTGGAAACCGACGAAGAATTTGATCAAACACTGGAATTGGAAGATAGGGGAGTTGAAAATCTTTTTTAACAAAACCCGAGGATGCTTTCAATACTGACGTCAGATTTTGAAGGAAGAAGAAAAAGTAGTAAACGGCTTCAAGAAAGACAAGTAAATAACCAACTCACAAAGATGTCTCACCCATATGAACCTCAGACATACTAAGAGGCCATAAATACCCCAGAAAGCAATAGGTGGATCACTGCCATCAATGAAGAAATGGCTTCAATCATGGAAGCAAATACATGGGAGTTGGTCAATTGTCCACCGGACCGAAAACCAATTGGATGTAACTGGGTTTATAAACTTAAACAAAACCCAGATAATACCGTTAAAAGATATAAAGCTAGGTTATATTCAGAAAGAAAGAATAAACTACAAAAAAACCCTTTGCACCGGTAGTTAGATTTCCCTGTATAAGAATCCTCTTAAGTTTAGCCGCAACAAAGGATATGGAAATACACCAGATGGATTTTAAAACCGCCTTCTTACACGGAGAGTTTGGAAAAAGGAATCTACATGAGGCAACCGGAAGGATTCATGGAAAGTGGAGAAGAAAGCAAGGTGTGCAAACTGATAAAATCACTTTATGGCTTTAAGCAAGCCCCGCGGCAATGGAAAATAAAATTGGACAAATTTCTCACATATTGGGATACATTAGAATAACCTCAGATCACTCCATATATGTATTTGAGAATGAAAATAGAGTGATATTTATTGCTATTTATATTGATGATTTGTTAGTCTTAAGTCCTTAGATAAAATTAACGAAGTCAAACAAGATCTGAGAAGTCGGATTGACATGAAAGATCTCGGAGAAGCAAAATACATTTTTGGGGATTCAAATGGAGAGGGAAAGAGGGAAAAGAATTTGAAGACTCACTCAAAAAAAAGATATCGGTAATATGCTAGAAAAAAATCAGATGGAGAAAGCAAATCGGTGTACCACTCCCATGGATCTAAAGAAAGTATCGGAAGGGAGTGAAGAGGGAGGGATATTGATTTTGAATGATGAGATGGATGAGGAAGAAAAGAGGTTTATGGAAGGAATTCCTTATCGACAAATTGTAGGTAGTTTAATTTACTTTATGAATTGTACATGTTCGCACATAGCTGCGGCTGTAGGTGTTCTCAATAGAAGTCTAAATAAACCTAGGAAAATAGACAAGGAAGCAGCCAAAAGAGTGATGAGATATTTGGTGGGAATAAGAGGATTATGGTTGCATTTGGGAGGGAAGCACATTGACATCACCACTTGGAGTGATACTTGTTATTGGGATGTGCCTTTAAGACAATGTACAACTGGATATGTGTTGCAAATTAGATCTGGTGCATGCTGTTGGAGTACGAAACAACAGAAAGTAGTTGCTCAGTGCACTATGGAGGCTGAATACATGGCTTCCTGTGCTGCCACTACAGAATTAATGTGGGTAAAATCTCTACTCGAAAAACTAGGGTTCATGAAATCTTGGACTCATAATGTCTTTTGTGATAACAAGCTGCTATCTCTATCGCAGCTAATCCAAAACACCATTTCAAAGCTAAACATATGGATATAAAACTAAGCTTTGTCAAAGAGAAGGTTGAGAGTAAAATAATTAAATTGGTTCATAAAATTGATAAAGAGATGATTGTAGACATGATGACAAAAGCAGTACCTTATCCTAAGTTAAAATTCTGCAGAGAAAATTGTGGACTTAAATTAAAAGTTGACTAAGAATTAAGGGGAGTGTTGAAAAGAAGTAATTAATATTCAATTCTTAATTTAAACTCTAGAGTGAAGAGAGAGAGATAGTCACCACGGCTGCCGCCATAGTCAGAAAGAAACAGGTAGATAGGAAGACAGATTGATAGATTACCAAAATGTTGCGATAAACCAGATTTTAACCTATCTCTGCAAGGTACTATGTAGATGTACGCCTTAAGCATTATGGCGTTGCCGAATGGATACATATAATTAGTTTGGTATTAAATTAAAGTGTTACGCAAACGTAACTTTCACTAAAACATACCAAAATTGACGAAACGAAATCTATAGTCAAACGGCGCTCGCGGACGCGAATTTAACCGTGTAAAATATATGATTGGACGGACATCGTCGCCCCCCCCAAACCCAAATTAATCTTTGGCGGCTTTCAAAAATAGCGTCGCGTTGTGCCACGTGGCGCCACATCATTGGACGTCGGAAACGATGGGAGGAGGAACGATGGCTCCTATGTTGACAAGTGTCAACCAGAAGGCCATGTTGTAAAATGGTCATACAACAAGTACAATCGGCCACTGTATCTTCTTCTACTATACACCCTTTTTATTGGCCTAGGGTAGAGAATATGTAGTTCTGAGTAGGAGTTAAGGGACTAAGCGTGTTTGAGGCGACTCTCTCTAGGTGACCTTTTGTATGTATAAGCCATCTTTGGCTAGCCATAACCTACTGCTCAGGGGAGCAAATTGAGTCATTATTTTTCCGTTTGACTCAGGGGAGTCTTGTCCCAATAGGGATGTGAGTGGTCAAAATATTTGTGTGCCTGAGCGACATTTTTTCAGTGGGTAAGTAAAAGGGGAAAATATTATCTTAGAATCTTTACATAGGCTGCTCATTTTGTGGGTTAATGGAGACCACATAATTTCAGAGGGTTTAGAGAGGGATTTAGGATTTAGAAAATTTGGTACGTAGCCGCCTCTCTCCCAAATTGCTTCTGTACAAAAGGTAAACTTTTACACTTCATAACTTACTACTCATAGGAGCAAATTCAGAGATTCTTTTTGCTTTGACTCAAGTGAGTCTTGTCCCCACAGGGTGAAGGTGGTCAGGGTTTTTGTCTGCCAGGGTGGCAGTTTGCCAGGGTGGCAATTATTATTGTTGAAACACCAAAGGGTCAGGGTTATCCTAGCGGCTTCGTGTGAGGTGCTCATTTTGAGGACCTATGTAAGTTTCGGAATTGCAAATTACTTAATATACAGCCATTGTATGAGTGACCTTCAAGGTGATGATTGTCAAATCGGGAGCCATGGTTCCTCCTCCTATCTTTCCCGATATCATATAATGTCGCGCCACATGGCATCGCGTGACGCTATCTCTAAAGGCCGCCAAAAGCTCATTCGCGATGGCGGTTTACGATGACGGTCGTCCGATCAATTAAATTTACATGGTTCGGATTTGCGTTCGTGCATGAATTGTTTCACATACGCCTCTTCGTCAATTTGGTAGGAATTAGTCAACGTGTCAGAATTGAAGTAAGTATCAAACCTTACAAGTGTATCATTCCATCAACGACTTAATGGTTAATGCCTCTTGCTAATGCAGTATATTTGTGGTAAGTTGAAATTCGCTTAGGGCAACATTTTGGTAAATTGCCCTCAACCTGAGTCTGCCACCTTCTGAATAAAGCGGCAGCCATGGCGTGTCTTTGATCCTCTCTCTGTCTCTCTCCTTCAACTCTATCAAAAATAGAAAATTGAACTATTAATTACTTCATTTCAACACTCCCTTTAATTCCTAGTCACTTTTCAATTTTAATCCACAGTTTTCTCTGCAATAATTCAACTTAGGGGAAGGCACTAGTTTTGTCATCATGTTATAAAAATTAATGGTCCCTTTAAGAATTTTCTAGGTCTGAACATGTAAATTAAAATGCAAAAAAAAATTAGAGGCAGTTTGCCCCTAATTCCTCTTTCAACTCCCACACTTGTCACAATCATTGAGGGTTAGAGAGGGAACTCGAGCCATGGCTACCAATGCTTTCCAAAGAGAGAGTCTTTTCATCAAAAGTTATAGATAGATCTAGATTTGATCTTAGGTCATAAAGAATACAATTTTAGGTGAATTCATTATCCACTAAGTCGTAGTTCAAAGGTTACACATATGGTATTTAATAAAACTTCAAAGCGTACGTATTTCACTTAACGGCGAAAACACGAAACTGGAAAAAGGACGACGTTTGTAGAATTTCAATAGAAATCATAAAACGTGAAAAATGAAGACACCGTAGGATTTCAACGGAAATCACTGAACGTGAAAAATGACGACGACCGTAGAAATTCAGGACGAATAGAAGATTTGGCGCGCCGTGAGGATCGAATGGCCATTGATGATTGAAACTCTGAGACCTCCATAGGACCTCAAAGTAGGCAGCTCACACGAAGCCTCTAGGATAACCCTGACCCCTTTGTGTTTCAGCAAGAATAACTGCCACCCTGGCAGACAAAAACCCTGACCACCTTCACCTTTGTAAAGGCAAGACTCCCCTATGTCTATAGCAAAAAAAATCTCTGAATTTTCTCCCTTGAGCAGTAAGTTATGAAGAGTCAAAGTTGACCTTTTGTACAGGAGCTCTCTAGGAGAGATGGTCTAATCTATCAAAAGTTTCTAAGTCCTATCTCTCTCTAAAACTCTATCTACTGAAGTACGGCACCAATCATAAGAGTGTATCGTACATAAAGGTACATGTGCCGATGTACTTTGTGTACGGCCATTGTACAACATGGCCAACAAGTCGACACATGTCATTTTTGGATTCTCGTTCCCGAAATCCCCAAAGATGCCGAAATCCAATGTGATTGTGCCACGTGGCAATTGATGTGACGTCGACCATAAACCGCCGAAAACTCATTCCGCGATCTCGGCATGCTTCGTGGCTGTCCGATGAAGTCGGATTACAATCGTGGCCATCATAAATACTTGCGCACTATTTGTTCCTCCTTCGAAACAAAATGCGCAGTATCCGTTTCAGATGTTCCGTGGCCGTACATTACAACTGTATCTATGTCTAAATATTCCGTTGAATCAAAATAGGCTACGTGTTAACATCTAAATAATTACGAAACCCTATATGTCCAACCATGATGCCAGACTAACTGGTCAAGGCTGCCGGCTATGTTGACGGACGGTAGGTACCAGGTTCAAATCCAGGGTCCGTCAATTTCTATTTTGGTAAATCTACCAAAATCTACAACCCGTAACTCTATCTCTAATTAGCATAGGCAGCCATGGCTCTAGCTCCCTCTTCAACCTTCAGTGACTACGACAAGTGTGGGAGCTGAAGAGAGAAGTTACAGGCAGACTGCCTCGGCTTCTTTTCTGCATTTTGCAAAACCTAGAAAATACTAAAATAACCTTTTATTTCTACAAAGCCAAGATCCTCTCCTTCCGCGGAAAGGGGAGGAAAACACAGAACCTAATGTGGAGGGTTTGGGTGCAGATCTACTTTCTGGAAACGCTTCGGTTCTTCGGGGAGAGACTACGTTTGTCTCGGTGGAGGTGTCTACTGCTGTGGAGGCTTTAGTGGAAATAAGACCTGACGAGAGGATTCACATTCCCTTGAAGGCTCTTACACCACCTCTCACTTCTCCCAGAGAATCCTTGGAGCCCCCATCTTCGACTCCTCCACCTTATTTTTCTCCCTCATCGGATCACACCACAAGACCCCGGGACTGTCCAGATCCCTCTCATTCGCCATCTGTTTCTCTGGCTGCAGCTGTCCGTGGGTTGCCAGGTCCGCCTGTGTTGCCCTAAAAATACGACGTCCCCGCCTATTCCCCGCCTCACCGACGCTCCCCTTCCTCCAGCTCCGGAACTTCACCTCTTGAGACCTCTAGGAGGCGCCACAAGAGATATACACCTTTTCGCGCAAGGGCTCGGCCGTCTCCGTCTCCATCTCCTTCGCCGTCTCCGCCACCAGCCATCCCCCAAAAGCCTGTGAACAAGCCACGTCTCGATCTTCCATCGATGGCAATCACTCTCCGGGATCCACAACATTCAGCTGGACATAGAGGAGTAGTGGGGGACATCCTACCTCTCACCATCTTTTCCAGCGCTGGTACTTCCTCAATGGGAGGGGGATCCACGCCACAGGGAGCCGCACCGTCTGGCAGAGAAGGACGCGGTTCCGATCCCGAGGAAGAGGATACTAGAGTCATCTCACCCGCTCAGTTTGTCAGCCCCACCGGGCCTTCCTCTTCCCATTTCACGAACTCTGCAGAGGAAGAAAAAGAGATGGGGGATATCCGGATCTTTACGGGAGTCAGCTCGGGGATCGCTTTCTCAGATTTCGAGTTGTTGTGGAAATCGTTCACCCAACCAGAAATCAATAAATACAGGGGAGGAGCCATTCCCGATGACTTCGAAACCACTTTATTCCCCGTGATGGTCAAATACCTGTCTTGAGGGGCGTTGGCGGATTACACGGAGGGTCAACCTCTTTTGATGGCTCCTAGCATCAAAATCTCGGATCCTACCCTTGATGCCGCTATTTTGCAAGCTGAGGCTAACTTGGCCGCGGCCGCGGCGACCCTTGTGACTCCTACATTTACGCAGGACATGAAACTACCGGCGCAAGGAAGTGCCTATGTTAACCAGCTGTAGGTGATCTAGGAAGCCCAGGGAGCAACTCACATGGTGGCCAACCCCAACCCTTGCACTACCATTCTTAATATCTGGAGACTCCTCTACACCGAGAGGAATGAATCAGGAATCAAGGAATTCACGGAATTCCGATGTTTGAAAAACGAGACTCCCCAGACTCTCTTCAACCGTCTTTCAAGCCTTTGCCAGAAAACCAAGCTGTCAACCATTGACCTTCCTGCAATGGCCACAAAGTATTTTATAGGTGTCCGTAATTCCTTCGGACCGACAGGGCAGACTGCCTTAGACAATTGGATTGCCGGACAAGCAATCCAAGACATAAATCCCTCTGCCAAGGACATCTCACTGGTGGCAATGAAGTTATACGACCACTTTGTTCACAGTGAGGCAAGGGAGAAGGCCGTAACCGGCAAGGCCAGAGCGAATTTTGCAAGATTCGCCGGGGAAACTTCCTTGAGTGGGGAAGAACAAGCGGAACTTCAAGCTTTGCGGAAGCTTAAAGGGAAGCAAGCTGCGGACAGCGGGCCCGAACCTGCAATGGGGGCAGACGATCGGGTAATTCTGTACAATTGCCTAAATTGTCAACAACCGAGACATGGATAGAAACGCTACAGCAGGAAACTCAAACCGGAGCTAGCCCTCAAGCTGAAGGAATGGGAAGTAGAGTGTTCAGAAAGAGGCCAGAGGCAGCACCAAGAACGACTTAAAGGAGCAAGGGGGGGGGGAGAGAACACCGGCCACAAAGGACAATTATCGCCCCACTCCCCGGAGCGAAACTTCAAAATGTCCCAGTTTGAACTGCGGCAAATCAAACTGCCAAAGTTTGACGATGTCCAGATCTCCAACGAGATCTGGAGCAAGTATACCACCGAGGGCCATGCAATTCTGTGTCCTCTATTGGACTACAGAATATAAGAAGCCTCTAGATAGTTTTTAACTAACCCACTTCAAGCCACAACCACTGCTGCCAAAAAGAGCAAACTAACAATTTGACTGCACCCCTGTGCAGCCTGGACTCCCCTGAGTCCGTAGCAAAAAGAATCACTGAAAACGGCCAACCAGCCGATAAGTTAGGAGTCGGCAAAAACGCCAAGTTTATACAAACTCTCAAAAGGAGAGAGGTTCCTATCTACTAAATTCTCTAAGTCCTAAATCCCTCTCACAACCCCTATCTATTGAAGTACGAACCAATCAGATCAGTGTAGGGTACAGAAAAGTACTATGGCCGATGTACTTTTTGTACGGCCCATGTACGACAACGACATTAAGTGGACGCGTGTCCACTTTTCACTTGTCCTTATGTTCGCCGGAATTCTTGCGACCAAATGCTATCCCTCCGCGTGGCGCCACGTCATGCCACGTCCATAAACGTCAAGAGTGACCATTCCGCGATCTTGGCATCGATGTACGCTGTCGGATTAGATTTCGATATTGAATGTCTGCTGTAAAAAACAAATGTCTGATTCATTTGTTTTCGTGCGAGATAATGTTCGCACTATATAATACTTGGTTCCATGTTCTTTCGTTTGCAATTTCGTTAATCGAATTCATGGTTGTAACACTGTTTAAATAAATATCAAACCTATTATATGCTAACGGACTTCTACGACAGATTGGTTAGAGCTAACGGCTAAGTCGCGCTCTACCGGTCAGAGGTTCGAGTGTTGCCGGACTCAACTTTTTGTTGAGAGTGACATAAGTCACTCTTTAGCCCAATGTGCTTAAGCTAGGACAGCCATGGCTCAGCCACCCTTTCCATCCCTCAGTGACTACGATAAGTATGGTGGGTAGAGAGAGGTGGCGGAGGAAGGCTGTCTGCCTATTTCATTTTTCCATTTGTACTAAATTCAGACCGAGAAAATACCACATAAAACTAGTAATTTCAACACTCCCCTTATTTTCTAGTATAATTTAAATTTCAGTTTTAATCCACACGTTTCCCTGCAATATTTTAACTTGGGAGAAGGCACCGGTTTTGTCATCATATCAACTACCATTTCCTGATCAGATCTATATACAAGATTCACGATTTTATTTTCAACTTTTTCTCTTACAAAACTTAATAATATGTCCATATGTTTAGCTTTAAAATGATGTTTTGGATTAGTTGCAATTGCAATGGCAGCTTGATTATCACAAAACACTTCATGCACTCCCTCCTTCATATACCCCAGTTCTTGCATCAAGGACTTGACCCACATTAACTCTTTCACAGCAGAACAAGAGGCCATGTACTCAGCCTCCATAGTAGACTGAGCAATCACCTTTTGTTGCTTACTGCTCCAACAGCAAGCCCTTTCCCCAACATACAACACATACCCAAAATGCATCTTCTCATAGGTGCGTCCCCATAACTGGCATCACTCCAAGTAGTGATGTTTGTGTGCTCCTCTCCCAAATGCAACCATAACTCCCTAGTTCCTACCAGATATCTCATGACTCTCTTGGCTGCCTCCTAGTCTCTCTTCCTAGGATCATTAAGACTCCTACTGAGTACTCCAACCGCTGCCGCTATGCCCGGTCTGGTACAATTCATAAAATAGATTAAACTTCCTACGAACTGTCTATAAGGGATAGACTTCATAAATTCTCTCTCTTCTGGACTCATCTGATCATCGAAGATCATCACTCCTCCTACTACACTCCCACCACTTACTTTTTTCAAGTCGATGAGAGTGGTACAACTGTTAGCATTTTCCATCTGGAATTTCTCCAGCATATTACTTATTGCTTCCTTTTGAGTAAGTCTGAAAATCTTTTTCCCCCTATCTCTCTCTATCTGAATCCCTAAAATATATTTTGCCTCCCCTAAATCCTTCATATTAAATCTGCTTCCAAGATCTTTCTTCAGCCTATTGATCTTCTCCAAAGACTTACTCAACAGAAGCAGATCATCCACATAAATTGCAATAAAAATGACACCATTCTCATCTTCAAACATATAGATAGAATGGTCAGAGCTGATACAGATATATTCCAGACCTGTAAGAAACTCATCTAGTTTCTTATTCCACTGTCGGCGAGCCTGCTTTAGTCCATATAACGACTTTATGAGTCTGCAGACTTTGCTCTCTTCTCCTTCTTCCACGAACCCCTCGGGTTGTCTCATAAAAAATTCTTCCTCTAACTCACCATTAACAAAAGCAGTCTTAATGTCCATCTGGTGAATTTCCATGTCTTTCGCTGCTGCCAGACTGAGGAGAATCCTTACTGAGGGGAACCGAACAACTAGAGCAAAGGTCTCCTCATAGTCAACCCCCTTTTTTTGGGTGAACCCATTCGTTACAAATCGAGCCTCTTATCTCTCAATGGTATTATCTGGGTTCAGTTTTAGTTTAAATACCCATTTACACCCAATAGGTTTTTTCTGTCTAAAGGGCAATCCGCTAGTTCCCAAGTATTTGCTTCCATGATAGAAGCCATCTCATCATTTATAGCTCTAATCTATCTTTCTTTCTCTGGACTATTCATTGCCTCCGAGTAAGACTGAGGCTCATCTGTGTGAGATAGATTAGTTACCTTATGAGCGACTTATTTTTCTTGTATCCGTTTGCTGCTCCTCCTTCCTCCCTCTAACTTAGAAGCTGGAATAGATGGAAATCTTGTCAAGCTCGTGTGTGTTTTCGGCACACCTTGATTTTCCCAAGATCTTCAGAACCCTTTTTACCTGTACGGACATCAGCGTACGCCAAAGGAGGCGCACAAAACCGGACTAGATCAAGGGATTTCTTGAACTGAACGGAACGCACTTTATTTCACGCCTAACGGAGGTCGGAAAGCTAAGTTATGTCGCTTCAAAGATTTCAGTTCTCTTACATGCAGCCAGTTACCACTTGACCTTTTCGGGGTCACATTGTGGAACGCCACGTAACTCTTCGGATAGTCATTTAGATTTGACTGTCTTATGTCTGTAGGAATTTATTGCAGGTCCAACTGGCTTTTTGTCCATTAATTAGGTCAGGTCAAAATCAGGCGTTTAAGCGTCAGTTTCAGTACTGTCTTATTAAAGTGGAACCAACTTTGACTTTCAGCCGGAAATCTAGCCGTAATTGAAAGCTCATCTTTTTTCCCTAAGCGTAGGACAGCTTAATTTGTCTTTTGTCAGTTCGATAGCATTTGTTGTGCGTTCATTGTATTGCATTGACTATTTGGACCAAAAGTGGACAAACTTGGTTGTATAAGGCACTTGGGGCCAAAGGAGAGAGGTTGCTTTTCAGTACTTTCTCCTGTGAAAAACCTCAAAGAAATTCCAAACAAACCTTCTTTAGGAGAATCTTTGTTCTGCTTGTTTGCTTGACTCTATTGCCATCTTGGTTTGAATTTGTCTTGCTTGGAGATCATAGTTTGGGCGGGTAGTTGGCATTATCAATCCTTTTGGGCGATCTTGACTTTTTGCTATTGAAACCGAGAAGAGTCCAGTCCGTTTTGATCTGTGGAAACCGAGTGGTGAAGGAGAATCATACCGGTCTTCAATGTCCATGGGAGATATTTTGTCTTCCCTTGTGGTCATCTTGGCTTTATAGGGTATGTCGCGCTTGCTTTGCCATAATTCTTTATTCTACCTTTAATTCCATTTCTGGGGCAAGGTGATATTGTTAAATCTGAAACAGCCAATCATTTCTATTTTTATTATTTTCACGTGGAAGCTCCCCTGTCCTCCGCAAGTAGTCCTCTACGGTTTCTGCTGTGTTCCCTCCGGAACCGGTTTCGTCCATCTTGGGTACATAAGCAGTGGGTTCTAAGGGTATAAAAGCTAGACTTCCAGTGGATCAGCACAATACTAAAAAGCCAACCCTGTCTACTCAGATTAGAGGAGATAGGAGCTTTGACTCAAATCTCTCTTAGTGGAAGGGGGTTTTATTGTCTCATTTTGTATTACTTCCTCTTTCTAGTGGTTACCACTAGATGGGAGGAGGAGAGGCTCAGGATAGGAGAACTCCTAGCATCACGCTGGAGGAGGAAGTTAGTCAGGAGGGATCTCCCCCCTGGGGAGGGCTCTCCAAGGACGAAAGAGGCAGTTTAGGAAGCTCCCATGTTTGAATCTCCACCCAAAGGACAGGCCGAGGGAAACGTCTCTCCTATCCCTCCAGTCCTCACTCCTGAACAGTTCCCTTCTCTAGCCGAAGCTGCTCGGGCACAAGACGAAGAGAATGAAATTCTATGGGCTCCATTGCCACACAGAATTCGCAGGTCCAAAGGAAGCTAATCTAGATAGTGCCGACTCCAAGTTAATATAAACCCAAATGATTGACCCCTTGACGATCAGAACCCCATTACAGCTTCACCCCTGTGAAATAAGACTTTCTGTGTGCTCAGTTTCACTACAGAATGCAAAGTTAGAATATGAGTTTAGGATAACATTCCCCACTTTGACTTTCCCTTAGAAATGCAGCCACCCAGGCAGGCAAAAACTCTGACCGACTACACCTTTGTGAAGACAAGACTCCCATGAGTCGATAGCAAAAAGAATCTCTGAATTTGCTCCCCTGAGCAGTAAGTTATGGAGGGTCAAAGTTGACCTTTTGTACAGTAGCTCTGTGGGAGAGAGGATCCTATCTCCTAATTTTTCTCTGTCCTATCTCTCTCACAGACTCTATCTTCTGATGTACGGAACCAACTAGATGTCTCCTCTGTACACAAAAGTACAGTCGCTCGTTTACTTTATGTACGGAAATTGTACAACATGGTCTAAATGTCGACACATGTCATATCCGGATTCGGTGCCGTAATCTCCGGAGTTACCACGATCTAATGTAATTTCACCACGTGTCATCCGATGTGGCGATGCCCACAAACCGCCAAATTCTTCTTGTGAGATCTCGGCGCTAATTCTGGCCGTCCGACTAAATTCACATTTGATCGGAGCCGTAATAAATACATGCGCGGTATTTGTTTCGCTTACGAAATCAATGCGTGGTATTGATTTCTTATCCATACCGCAATTCGTACTTTTACACTACTGGTTTTATGTATCCTGTAAACAGTTGTAGTTAAATGATTTATCTTACTTATTAATGTTTAAATCGTTATCAAACTATATAGTACGTATCACTACTTCAAGACTTAACGTCTAAGGTTACCGACTACCGGCATCTTGCCGTTCGGCAGGTACCAGGTTCAATTCCTGTGGCCGCTGCATATATTTTTACTTAATAAACCCCAAATATATGTTGAGGGTCATGGGCATTAAGACTCGGCTGCGATCCACTCCCACTAGGATTCACACTTGCACCAGCAAGTGGTGCACTAGGGCTAATAGGAGCACTTGCAACAGGAGCTGACCCATTATCAGACATGTTAACGGAAGCAAACCCAAAGAGAAATGCCTAAAAGACTAGATCTATATTGTAAGATATGTTACTCACAAAGAAAGAGGTCTTTCAACCAAACAAACATGTACTACAAGCAAATTAGAGATAATAGAGCATAAAACACCTTAAACTGCACTCAGTGCTCTCATTTCCGTAACTCTTGTGTAGAATGTACATTTTGTATTGAAATGATCAATCCTAATTGAACTAAATACTCAAAAGATCTAAAAAACATCTAAAATATCTAGAAAACATCTAAAACGTATGTACATGGTTCACCAGACACTGTACTAACAAAAATCTAAGTGTTTGGACCAGAATTGTCCACTAACAATATCTATACCCTAAAAATCCGGGTGATTCTTATCACGTCTACATTCATTGGCGGCCCTACACACTAATTAACTTAAAGATATCAATTCGTGTAGAAACTACAAAAAAATCCACACTAAATTTGGTCAATATTGAACAGTTGGTATTCCAAAAATATTCTAAGTCCTAGGCTCAAATTTCTAAGACTTACCATAGCTTACTTTTCAATACTCCCCTTAAGCTTCAGAAGGCTTACTCACTTAGACCACATGCTTTTCTGCAGTACTCCAATTTAGGAGCGGGAAGGGCTTTTGTCAACATGTCCGCAACCATTTTCTCATCAGGCAAATAGCAAAGTTTGACAACTTTTGCAAATACTTTCTCTCGTACCAAATGTAGTCGAATGTCCATATGCTTACTCTTAAAATGGTGACTTGGGTTTGTAGCCACAGAAATGGCTGCTTGATTGTCGCACCACATTATTTGTGTCCCGTGTTGCGTAAAACCCAATTCTTGAAGAAATGCCTTAATCCATAGCAACTCTTTCAAGGCTGCGCTCGCAGCCATGTATTCGGCTTCCATAGTAGATTTAGCTGTGACTTTTTGAAGTTTACTACTTCAACTACAAGTTCCACTTCCAATCTGAATTACATACCCAGTCGTAGACTTCCTACTAGGCACATCACCATAGCTAGCATCACTCCAAGTATTAATACTAACCTTGTCCCCTCCCAAAGTAAGCCAAAGATTTCTAGTCCCAACAAGATATCTTAAGACCGTTTTTGCTGCCTCCCAATCTCTCTTTCGTGGATTTTGTAGACTTCTACTCAACACACCAACAGCTGCAGATATATCAGGCCTAGTGCAATTCATGGAGTAAATCAAACTTCCTACTACTTGCCTGTAGGGTACTTGGGACATAAATTTTTGCTCTTCTGCACTGAGTTCCTCATCTATTATGACTCCAAACTCATGCTCCATTCCTTCAAGTTTTTGCTTATACTCCATAGGAGTTGCACAACCTTTGGCATCAGCCAAGCCAAATTTTTCCAACATGTTTCCTATCGCTTCTTTTTGAGTTAGTCTAATTATTTTCTTTTCTCTATCTCTTTCAACTTGTATTCCAAGGATATATTTTGCCTCACCCAAATCTTTCATTTCAAATTTTGAATTAAGAGCCTGTTTTACCCTAGCAATTCCCTCTTTGTTCCTACTAATTAGCAGCAAATCATCAACATACACGGCAATGAATATCACCTCATCAGGATTATCACCACACATCACATATACTGAATGATCTGAGCTAATTCTAGTAAACCCTAATCCTGTCAAGAACTCATCTAATTTTCGGTTCCACTGCCTAGGGGCCTGTTTTAGGCCATACAATGATTTTAAAAGTCTGCACACAAGATTTTCTTTTCCTACTTCCTCATAACCCTCAGGCTGCTTCATATAAATGACCTCATCTAAATCACCATGCAAAAAGGCAGTTTTGACATCCATTTGGTGGATGTCAAAATCCTCTATAGCAGCTAATGTAAGTAAGATGCGGACAGATGGAAACCTTACAACTGGTGAAAATGTTTCTTCATAATCTATCCCCTCCTTTTGATTATATCCCTTAGCAACCAAGCGAGCCTTATACCTGTCTATGGTATTATCTGGGTTCAATTTTAACTTAAACACCCATTTACTTCCAATAGCCTTTCTTCCTGGAGGAAGTTCCACCAGATCCCAAGTTTGGGCCTCCATGATGGACTTCATTTCCTCATTGACGGCTTCCACCCAATGTTCCCTTTCATTACTCGAAAAAGCTTCTTTCAATGTTAAAGGCTCTTCTATGTGTGCAGAATGAGCAAAGGCTGCATTTTCTCCCCTGAGTCGTGCACTTCGCCTCACTCCACCTGGAAATTCTGTCGCTGGTATAGATGGTTGGGTCCTCCTCCTTGATACATGTGATTCTTCTTGTGATTCAGTTTCAGCTTGAGGTAGAGGAGATTCTACAACTCTTTCGGGCATAACACTTCCTGTTTCTGGTGGAGAAGATGATTCCAAGTCATTTTGACTTAAACTAGATGCATTTTCTACATTTTTCTTGAAAAATAAAGGATTTTCCTCTAAAAAGATATAATCAACACTTTTATCTTTCTTTTCATTGCTACATTGACTAAATACATCTACTCCTCTTCCCTCATCCTTCACTATGATGTTTCTGGCTACCACAACTCTATTTCTCTTAATGTCATATACTTTATAACCCTTGGCATGATCATCATACCCTAAAAATATACCTGGTATGCCTTTTGGCTCTAATTTCCATTTTTGTGGATCATTATCTAGCAAAAATACCTTACTTCCAAACACTTTGAAGTGACTTACATCTGGTTTGTGTCCTGTCCACATTTCATAAGGAGTTTTATCTTTTATTGCCCTTGTTTCTAGCCTATTTCTCACATAAGCTGCACAATGCATAGCCTCTGCCCAAAATTTGTAATCTATGTCCATATCAGCCATCATTGTCCTAGCACACTCTGATATGGTCCTATTCATCCTTTCTGAAACACCGTTTTGTTCCGGAGAATAAGGAACGGTTAGTTGACGTGAGATTCCATGCAATTTTAGGAATTCTGCAAACTCATTAGAAATGTACTCCCCTCCATTATCAGATCTGAATCCCGCTATCTTTCTCTCATGTAGATTCTCAACCCAAGCCTTATACTCTTTAAATTTTGAAAAAACTTCATCCTTACTTCTCAAAAAATAAACTGTAGTAAATCTACTATAGTCATCAGTAAAGGTAAGCATAAACTTAGCACCTCCCACAGATGGATACCTAGATGGCCCCCATACATCTGAATAAATTAGTTCTAGCACCCTGCTACTTCTATGATCAGTTTGCGAAGGGAAAGGCAACTTATGAATTTTTCCCATTGCACAACCATCACATACATTTGATGCTGGTTTTTGACTAATTTTTACACCTTCCACCATTTTTTGATTTACCATCTTTTCTAATCTATCATAATTCACATGTCCTAAACGTTTATGCCATAAATCACAATCACTGATTACACTTGAGTACATAACATCATTGTCATTATCATTTGCAAGACTCAACCGATACAAATTGTTTCCTCCAGCAAATCCTTCTGCAACTATTTTCCCATTCTTACTCACTGTTTTCTTTCCATTCTCAGATATAGTTTTAAAACCTTTCTTTTCTACCACTGACGTAGAGAAAAAGTTTCTTTTAAAAGCTGGGACATGCAACACATCTTCCAAAACCCTTTTCACAGGTTTTCCCTCTACGTTCAACATAAGTGACACCCTCCCCTTTGCTTTTGACTCAACAAAGGTATCATCACTAAAATAAATTTTGATGGGTGAAATAGATTGAATACTCTCATATAGATGGCGATTGCGGCACATGTGGGCAGATGCACCGGAGTCCATTATCCATTCGTCTTCCTCCACGCCTTCCGTTGCTTGTGCCATCGCAAAGTATTTCTTTTCGCTGTTGATAGGATAGCTGCTCACATCCTCCTCCTTTAGTTCGTTGAATAGAGAAGTTGGCCGTCCACCAGATTGAGAAGGAACCCGGCTTTCGTCCCAACCAGAGCGAAAATTTCCTGTAGCTTTCGCTCTCTTGTAGGCATTACACAATCTGAAAACATGGCCTTTTTCATCACAATAATAGCATGTCAAAGGTGTCCTTCTAGGACCACTACCTCTGCCACTGCCATTGCCAATCTTAGAGTCTGAAAACTGGTTAGCTAGTGCCTGAACAGACTTACTACTACCTCTTTGTGACATTTGGTTAGCTTCTTCACTCAAAATAAGTTGAATTGCTAATGCTATGTTCCATTGACGCTGTGGAATAGCCCTAAGCCTATCCATGGCTCCCTTATATTCATCGGGCAAAGTTCTCATCAACAACATAGCCTGCTGAGGTGGTGAAAAGTCCCCACCTGCACTAGTACTCTGAAGAAACAACCTTTTCATAGCATGACAATGATCTGACATACTACCTCCAGAATACTTAAATTCAAAAATCTGAGTGGCTATGTTTGTCTGGACGGTAACATCTAGCTGAACATACATAGCACGTACACTAAACCAAACATCAGATGCTTTCTTCATCCAAGATACGACATTAGCAAATCTTTGTCATAGACTGCTTCAAGACGTTGAGGCAATGGAGATTATTCTTTCTCCAATCCGGCGCAGTCACATTCGCTGATCCTTCCACAATGGATGACAAGTCCCTCTCCTCGAAATATGAGCTCAACATATCTTCTCAGTAAAGTAGTCAGTTCCGTCAAAAATAGGCAATTTGGGCGGTGGGCCCATAACCTGTTGAGGGTCATGGGCATTAAGACTCGGCTGCGATCCACTCCCACTAGGATTCACACTTGCACCAGCAGGTGGAGCACTAGGGCTAATAGGAGCACTTGCAACAGGAGCTGACCCATTATCAGACACGTTAACGGAAGCAAACCCAAAGAGAAATGCCTAAAAGACTAGATCTATATTGTAAGATATGTTACTCACAAAGAAAGAGGTCTTTCAACCAAACAAACATGTACTACAAGCAAATTAGAGACAATAGAGCATAAAACACCTTAAACTGCACTCAGTGCTCTCATTTCCGTAACTCTTGTGTAGAATGTACATTTTGTATTGAAATGATCAATCCTAATTGAACTAAATACTCAAAAGATCTAAAAAACATCTAAAATATCTAGAAAACATCTAAAACGTATGTACATGGTTCACCAGACACTGTACTAACAAAAATCTAAGTATTGGAACCACAATTGTCCACTAACAATATCTATACCCTAAAAATCCGGGTGATTCTTATCACGTCTACATTCATTGGCGGCCCTACACACTAATTAACTTAAAGATATCAATTCGTGTAGATACTACAAAAAAATCCACACTAAATTTGGTCAATATTGAACAGTTGGTATTCCAAAAATATTCTAAGTCCTAGACTCAAATTTCTAAGACTTACTAAAGCTTACTTTTCAATAATATATATTTCCCGTAAACCTCAGGATAGCCTAGGTAGCCATGGCTCTAGCTTCCTCTCCAATTTCTCAATGACTGCGACAAGTTTGAGAGTTGGAGAGAGAAGTTAGAGGTAGACTGCCTCGGCTTCTTTCTTATTTCTGACCTAGAAAATACTTTAAAAATCATTAATTTCTACATCACCGTCCTATAGGATGTTGGAGAAGAAAGAGACAGAACCACAATGACATTTGTGCCACGTGGCAAACTCAGAGTGGTGTCGTATAATTCCGTACATAAAATACAGCTGCTACCGTACTTTGTATGTATGATATGTACTTTATGATGATGTGAGAAGGATCATAAGACTTAGTTTTTTTGGGAAGCCCTCTCTCCCATAGGCCATCTATATAAATTCATTGTCTTTGAAGAACCATAATTGAATGCTGAAGGGAGCAAATTCAAAGATTCTTTTTGTTATCGACTCAGGGGAGTCTTATCTTCACAAAGGTGAGCGTGGTCACAGTTTTTGTCTGCCAGGGTGGTAGTTATTGTTATTTAAACACAAAAGGGTCGGGTTATCTTAGGGGCTTTGTGTGAGCTACCCATTCTGAGGACCTAGGGAGGTCTCAAAATTACAAGTTATGGGCCCACCCTCTAGGGTGCCCATCTTTAATAGAACTGGCGTCATATAATGGGAGAGTGTGATGACAAGGCTCTATGTGAGAAAAGGTTTTGCGGAAAAGTGAGTGGACAAGTGAGGCGTCCATCCAATCTAAGCATCCCTCCAAATTTTGGAGGAAGCAGATTCACAAGAGATGGAGATCCATCTCCAACCGAGGAGACAAAGAAAGGGGAGGTGGTAGACAAAGGAAAAGAGAAGGAGATGATCACATCCATAGCAACCGGTTCAAAATTCATGTCACCTTTTTTGAGGAACGAGGAGAATGATATTAATACCTGGGACTATAACAATATGGCGGCAAAGCTGTGCATCCTCCGCCATCTTACTCAAGGGCTTGCATCTACTCATTTATAAGAAGAGAGGGCATCCGGTCTTTGGGTGGATCTCATAGAGATGTACGAAAGCATTACGATTCAACAACAGTAGTTGGCTAATCAAAAAATATTTTTTTTTTTAAGGAAAAGTTAGTTTCGTGCGTACCCAAAGTTTCATACGTACACGACGTTTCGTGCATACTTAACGCAACTTTATTGCGTAAGTACTCACTAAATGTAATGTTGAGGTTCGAATGGATTTGAGGATTGGAGGAGTGATGGTACGAATTGTTTTAGAACGTACGGAATTAAATTGAACTGACGCGAACAAACATATGTAAAAGTACAGTTTGCGTAAGTGAAATAGACGGCGGATCGCAAAGCGATCTGATGTATGATATTCGAAGTGTGTAAAATTTTAAAATTGCACGTCGCACGTATGAAATATAATGCGATATGCGACATTGATTAAATGGGACGACGCCGGTACTGAGCGTCGTATTTGATAATTGTACTTTAAATTTGGCACGGGAGATTTATGGCAAAGTACGTGTTTACGTACGGAAAGATTTGGATGGTTTGACGTCGTTTCGTCAAGTGGACTTTAGGACCACGTGGCGTGTTATCGAGGGTGCCCAACAAGATCTACGGCCGGCGGATATAGGCTGCTGTTATTTTTCAAGAAGTGGGGACGCAAAATCGCGTTAATCACACGATGTTAATTTTGGACGTCCCAGATTGTTTGACGAAATTCGAGGAGATTCGTTGAGTGACTCAGCATGACTCAGCATACGATTTTGTGAGATTGTGTGTACTTGTAAATATTTGGAACAACATTTGTTTTTCTTATTTGTATGAAAAAATTAGGGTTGATTATGATGTTGATATTTAAGTGATCAATTATGGTTTCGATAGTTTAATTTGTGTGTGTACAATGTCGTACTTGTAGACAAGTTTACGCTTACTATTGCTTGACTCTCAGGTGTACGCTTACGATTAGTTTACTCTTTCTAAAAGTTATTATACATAAATAGGATTTTGTGACACTTACATAATTTACGTTGGTTATTTTGAACCTTAGTGATTCTTTGACAGTGTATATATAGGAATGAGCTTAGTTGGGAATTTATCATCAATGCTAGTTAAGAAAAGGATGGACCAAAGATGTTGTAATTTAAGGTTGTCGATTAGGTCATGCATTTGAGCGATACATTTATTATTTGATTATATTGTTGTTTATATATAATGCATTCATTTATTATTATTTATATATGTTTTTAATATATTTGTTTCTTATGCATTATTTATGCATTAGTCCTAGGGTTTCTTGTGATTTTCATGTAACTCTAAATGTTATCCATGTGTTTGTGGGTGCATGCTGTTTCGTCCGTGTACGGATTGCTAATGCATCTGTGTATGCATTTTGTTGCGTCTATGTACACATTGTTTTAGGGTATGTTGTGATTTCCATTTTATATTAATTGTTGTTTGTTGCGTTTGTGAACACATGTGTGTCTTTTAGAGGATGTATTTCAATATGGTAGTTCACTGGCCTAGCATTTCTTAGCTTTTTGTTTGATAGTTTGGGTGGCTTCTGTGGACTATTTTAGACAAAAGAACAACATAAACTCATATTTATTAAAAAAAAAAAAATGTTGGATTTTTGTAATGAGCTCGCAACACTTTTCATGGAGCTAGAGAGTGTTGGAAAAATAGAAACTGAAAAATAAAAGGTAAACTGCTTGCTCATTAAGTTACCAAATGAGTTCGAGAATATAGTCAACCGTGTGCAGGACATGCCAGACTCAATGTGGATATAGATTCAATGGTAGGAATGATTCTTGTTCGAGAGATTACAATAGAGATCCGAAAGGTGCAATTTTGAGACGTCCAAAGTCCTCAGAATGGGCAGCTCACACAAAGCCCTTACGATAACCCTGACCCTTTTGTGTTTCGACAAGAATAACTGCCACTTTGGTAGACAAAAAGTTTGACCACCTTCACCGTTGTGAAGACAAGACTCCCTTGAGTGGATAACAAAAACAATCTCTGAATTTTCTCCTTTGAGCATTAAGTTATGGAGGGTCAAAGTTCACCTTTTGTACATAAGCACTCTCGGAGAGAGGCAGCTACCTACCAATTTTTCTAAGTCCTAAACCCCTCTTTAAACTCTCTATTACAAGAGTACGGCACCAATCAAATTACTGCATCGTACAGAAAGGTAGAGGTGCCAGAGTACTTTCTGTACGGCCATCGTACGGCATGGCCAAAAAGATGACACTTACCATATCCAGATTTATTCCCATATTTTTCAGCAGCAAGCCAATGAGGGTATGCCACGTGTCACTTGACGTGGCAATGACCGAAAACCGCCAAAATGACTATTATGCGATCTCGACACCTATAGTGGCCGTTCGATCAAACCGGCTTCCAATTCTAACCGTCGAAAATAAATGCGTGGTATTTGTTTTGCCGTCGAAACAAATGCGCGGTATTCCTTTCGCGAAGTATAGTAAACTGTATTATACTAAATTGAACATATGTCCTAAGAATCTATTCGAGTCATTAAATGAATTCGTCTACGTGTACACATTTATATAATTATTGAACCCTATATACTTCAACACTAGTCCTAGACTAATACCTACCGGCGACTTTGACGGACGACAGGTACCAGGATCAAATCCTAGGTCCGTCAAGTTCTTTTTTGGTAAACCTAACAAACTACTGCCTGTCTCTCTCTGGACAGCATAGGGAGCCATGGCTCTAGCTCCCTCTCAAACTTTCAGTGACTGCGACAAGTGTGGGAGTTGAAGAGAGGAATTAGAGGGAGACTACCTTTGCTTCGTTTTTGCATTTTATCTTTACAAGTTTAAACTTAGAAAATACTAGAAAAACCATTAATTTGTACACTCCCCTTATTTTTTAGCCACTCTTCAATTTAAGACCACACTTCTCACTACAAAAAATTAGCTTAGGGGAAGGCACATGTTTGGTCATCATATCTGCTGCCATTTCACTATCTGGTCTATAGTCTAAACTGATTATTTTTTCTTTTACCTTATCTCTAACGAAGCTAAGTCTAATTTCCATATGTTTGGCTATAAAGTGGTGTTTAGTATTGGCAAAAATGGCAATGGCTGCCTGATTATCATAAAACATTTTGTTGACACCACTCTTAAGATGACCAATTTCACCACTCAAAGACTTCACCCACATTAATTCTTTTACAACAGAGCAAAAGGTCATGTACTCAGCCTCTATGGTGGACTGAACAATGACCATTTGCTGTTTGTTGCTCTAGCATAAAGCCCTATCACCCACATAGAATACATACCCAGACGTGCATTTCCTTATAGGAGCATCCCCATAGCTGACATCACTCCAAGTGGTGATGTCAGTATTGTTCCCACCCAAATGCAACCATAGATCTCTAGTCCCTATGAGATACCTAAAGACTCTCTAAGCTGCCTCCAAATCTTTGTTAGTGGGAGCATTTTAACTCCTACTTAGTACTCCTATAGCCGTGGCTATATCTGGCCGTGTACTATTCATAAAATATATTAGGTTGCCCACTACTTGTGTATAAGGAATTGTCTGCATAAATATTTTCTCTTCACGGCCTAACTCATCATCCAAGATTATAACTCCCTCTTCCACACTCCCCTCACTTCCCTTCTTTAGTTCCATTGCAGTGGTACAATTATTAGCATTGTCCATTTGGAATCTTTCTAACATGTTTCCAATGGCCTCCTTCTAAGTTAATATGATTATCTTTCTATCTCTGTCTCTCTCTAATTTATTTCTAAAATATACCTTGCTTTGCCCATATCTTTCATCTCAAATCTACCTTTTAGATACGTTTTCAACTTATTAATTTTATCCATAGATTAACTTAAAACAAGAAAATTTTCACCATAAATTGCAATAAATGTAATTCCTTCCTTATCTTCAAACAAATAAATTGAGTGGCCTGAGTTGATCCGAATGTATCCCAAACTTGTAAGAAACTCATCAAGCTTCTTATTCTATTGTCGGGCGCCTGTTTCAGCCCATACAAAGATTTCATCAATCGGCAAACCTTGCTCTTCTCCCTTTGCCCCACAAAACATTCGGGCTGTCGCATAAAGATCTCATGTTCGAACTCTCCATGTAGGAAGGCTGTCCTGATGCCCATTTGATGTACTTCCATGTCATCTGCTGGGGCCACACTGAGAATCCTGACGGAGAGAAACCTGACAAACGGGGCAGATGTCTCCTTATAGTCAATTCCCTTTTTGTGGGTAAATCCATTCGCCACTAAACGAGCCTTGTAGCGCTCAATGGTGTTATGTGGGTTGAGTTTTAATTTTAATACCCACTTACACCCGATTGACTTTCAGTCAAGAGGAGAGTCCACTAATTCCCATGTATCGACTGCGATAATCAAAGCCATTTCCTCATTAATGGCCGTCTTCCACTGGTTCCTCTTAGGACATTTCATCGCCTCACCATAAGTTTTGGGTGTTGTCCAAAGCCTATTTTAATCATGGATTACTCACGGAAAACACCAACAGACTACCCCAAAACAGCTATGTTTCAGACAGCACACATTAACCCACAAAAAATAAAAGCAGTTCAAATTGCACTAGTATGCACTATATACTAGACACTATAACCTCCCAAAATTATAGCCAGATCCACAAAGGAATCCACAAGATATGAGCTCTAGAGTTTCCATAAAAGAGTTGACAGCTTATCAAACTAACTAGGTAAACTTCTCACATAATTCTACAAAGAAAACAGAATATATTGAAACTACACACACATATATTTTCTAGATCATAAAGTATCTTCACAAAGTCTCATGCCAAAAAATCTATCAGAGTGATCACACCATCAGGTCAAAGTTGCAAAAAAGCAGTCCCCCATTACTTTGATAAATTCAACTGTGATAATGAAAAATACACTAAGTCCTACAATTTAAACTCACATAGTTATCTACTGAGCCCTTCACTAATAAAATAGCTTTACGTGTAACTAAGTACCGTATTCGAAAAAAGACACTGTACGTCAACGGTACGTCTACTCTACCGAAAGTACGTCCAAACTCTATTTATGACTTTTATCCTATTTCACTATGGTAACACTAAAAACTAATTCACTACATAAAAATGAAAGTTGTTTCAAATATTTACAAATAGAGGCCGTACATAAATTTTGCCACTTGCTTGTGTTGAAATGTATGTATTTTCTAGGTCTGAATAAAGGAAATATTAATAAGAGGAAGTCAGCAAAGGCGGTCTGCCTCTCGCTCCACTCTCCAAACCCCCACACTTGTCGCAATCACTAAAGGTTAGAGAGAAAAATAGAGCCATGGCTACCCATGCTGCCCAAAGAGAGAGATAGGTTGTAGTTTCTGGTAAGTTTACCAAAATGGTCTTGACTGCCGCCCGTCAAGAATCTAATTGCCAATAGCTTTATCCTATAGCCTAGGGTCAGTGCAAGAGTATATGAGGTACGATTATTATATAAACATGATCGACATAATATGCTTTATTTAACTGATTACGGGACGGATTGTACATAAAAACGGATTAGACCACACGAATTCCGGACCGCACAAAACTAACAAAACGACATTTTATTTAGACAACAATATTAAATGTCGGTCTTCATCGAACGGCCATGCTGCGAGCCGAGATTCCGGAGTGGGCAACTTGGCGTTTTCGGGCACCGCCACTCCGGATAACACGTGGCAAGATCCGAGAGGATTGCAAGATGTTCGGAACGCGAGGTGACAATTTTGGATGTGACAAATGTCACATTATGGCGATGTCGTACATGGACCTTACAAAAAGTACTCAAGTACCTGTACTTTTTTCTACAGTACACTCTTATTATTGGTCCGTACCTCAGTACTAGGGGGCTTAGAGAGGGGTTTTAGGACTTAGAATAATTTTGGTAGGTAGCCGCCTCTCTCATAAAGAGCATCTGTATAAATAGGCAAACATTGCCATTTAATTACAACTCACTCGGTTGACCATTTTCAGTGATTCTTTTTGTTGCGCACTCACGGGAGTCTAACCTACACAGAGGTGTAGTCGGTCAACGTTTTTTCCTGCTAGGGGGGCGGCATTTCTAAGGGAAATTCAAACTAGGGAATATTATCTAAAACTCATAATCTAACTTTGCATTCTGTGAGGGAACTGAGCACACAGAAAGTCTTCTTTCATATGGGTGAAGCTGTATTGGGGTTTTGATTGTCAAGGTGTCAGTCATTTGGGTTTATATCAACTTGGAGTCAGCACTATCTAGATAAGTTTTTTTGGATCTGCGATTTCTGTGGGGGAATGATCCCCATAGAGTTTCAGCTTAATTAACGATTGGTGAATCCATACAAATGACTGTAAGCGTCCGTGAAATCAATCTCTGAATTCGCGGATCAGCGTAAAATGTAAAATAATTCTTTGCGGTGGACAATGTTGTTGTACAACCACCATTGGTGGAATAGGACCAACAGTAGTAGTGGAAGTAGATATAGAAAACAGCAAAAGTTATTAAGCACCTACTAAACAGCCAACTTTCAGCTATCACAAAATATGACTCAGATGGCCAATATGCCTAAAATTTGCCACAGTGATACAAAATACAATAAAATGACAATTCCCAAAATTCCAGCCTAAATGACTTAGTAAACCACAAGATATGATGTCTGGAAGTTTCCCAAAAATTGCCCTTAGAAAATCATATTCCCAAAACTGGATGATACAAAATTGGCTAAGTCCTAGACTATATACTCACAGTGAGTATCTACTGGTCACACTAATTCGGGTGACCGTACTACGGAAACTATCCTGACTAACGACAAAGTATCCAGCCTGTACGTTACTTAATCTAGAGTACCTCCAAAAACCTAATTATTATTTTCCAAAAACCAAATTAATGAAACACTATTTTTTAATACACTAAACAACAAAACACTATTATTCAAATATTTTCAGGTGTCGAACCGTACAAAATGTTCCAGGTGCTTAGTCACGATAGTCGCTGAAGTCCAGCCGATTGTCGTAGTGTAGTACGAAGCACCTGAGTGTTTCGTCACTTGTGGTCTTATGTGAATCACACCTCGTCACTTGTGGTCCCACGTAAATCACGCCTCGTCACTTGCAGTCCCACATGAATCATGCTTGTGATCCCAAGTGAATCGCGTCCGTTGACGCCTCTCAAAATCAATGATCATAAATCGTATCGTACAACTCATTTCTGAAATATCCGGACTTTTCCATTTAACGATCATAGAAATGTTCCGTACCATATATTTCCAAGATATCCGTATGACTCCAAAAATCGTTGTACCATATATTTTCTGAGGTATCCGGATCAGATTCTGTCCGTCCGATTTGGCGATTCAAATTGGTTGCGGCGTGACCCGTGTCGACGCCACTCCGTAAAACCTGCAGAGGTACAAAACACTCTAATGTACTTTTCTACTGTAACGCTAATAAAGGTAAGTATAACATAGAACTACTTAGAAAATATTCTAAGTCTTTTTGGTCTACTCTATTTACTGAAATAAAGATTTCAAATCTCAACAGACGACACGTGTCCATTAATATTATCCGACATCGTATCGCGTCTGTTGAATCGATTAGTATCAATCGCGTAATCTTCGTCCCGTACAAGACCATTCTAAGATAGCCACCATGTATCTCGTTCGTTGGATCATCCACATCTGTCCGTCCATCATGTGACGCGTGTACTGCTCACCGGTAATATTTCTAGAGTACATGCGTATCATGAAGTAACGACGCGTGTCCTAACCAAGGTACTCTACACTCATGTGTAATGAGGCAACTGTCACTCTAATTTAGGTAAGTATTACAAGGACTTATACCAAAAATATTCTAAGTCCTAAAACTCTCCTCACAGCCTCATCTACTAAGGACTAAATCTTTCAAACTCAATACTCTCCTAAAGCTTTAGACTCAGAACTTCACTCCGTCTGCAGATCTTTCTACTCTTACGAAGGTATATACAAAAGCAAGGACTTAGAAAATATTCAGAGTTCGAAAAATTCCCTCTCACAACCTCCACTACTAAACATCCAAAACTTTACAAAAACAACACTCCTAAATGTTGGATATGTTAGGTTTAAGCATACATATACTAACTAATCTGAGGTTTTGTCAGTATTTTAGCCACTCCAATTTTTCTTCCGTTTTAACAATGATATTTCCCTTTGAAGTGTCGGGTTTTCCACCTCAAAAATAGCTTTTGCGGTCTTTTATTTGGTCGCCTTTGGAGATGGTTTCTTCTCCAGTTAGTCTTTCGTAATCTATATCTTCTTCTTCTTGTCTTACTACATTCTGGTCTCCTCATTGACTTTGTGCTTTTTCCATAAGTTGCCTCTCCATTACCTCTATAAAGTGTGATTCTTCTCACAAATTTGTTGTCTTTTTCCGTAGTTTTACCACTCCCATGTAGAGTTATTATCCTAAAGTTTTTCATTTTGTTTCCTCTGCACTTCAATGACATTATTCTCTTTCTATTTTCTATATGTGTTTTCCCATTTTGTGCCAATCCACCGATTTCTCTCTCATCATTCTCCTTTCTTACTCTAATTATCTCATCATCATTTCTCGGTAATTCTTTCAGTTTTGCTTTCAGTTCAGTATGTTCTATATCTAAAGAATATTTTGCATCTAATTTTAAGTGTACTTCACTTCCTTTTACCCCTCTTTCTTTAAGAATCTCATCCCCTTGAAAGTAAATTTCACACACCAATTTATCACAAGAAAGTCTTACAAAAACCGAGTCTTTTCCACTCTCTTGTTTTTCCACACTATCAATTATATTTTCAATCCCTTTCACTTTCACTTCCGGGTGCCCTTCACTTCCTTCACCTCCTTTTACTTCTATAACCTCTTCTTTTTGTAAGTTTGTGTCACTCACCAATCTGTCACCAGAAAACATTAACAGTAATCAAATCTATTTATGTTACCTCTTTCTCCACTCCATTTTTGGTGACATCAAATTTTCCCTTTCCTTCGTCTTTCACCATATTTCGAAAATCACAAACAATCGGCAAGTAAACGAATTTTTTGACCGAAGGTGTAAGCTTTTTGTCATCGGTTGAGGCTTGTCTCTCACTCATGAAAGCACTTGGTTCCCTCCTGGTTGAGGGTTGAACTCAGTTGTTGTCCCATCCATCTCTGAAATTTCCTGTATCACATGCATTTTTATATGATGGACATACCCTGAAGGTATGTCCTAAATCATTACAGTAAAAATAATTTTTAGGTTCCTTTGCGCTATTAATTCCATTTTTTTTAAAACTGAGACTAAGAGACCTCCATATTCTCTTCAAAAAACTTTTTCCAATCTTCTTCATCTAAAACAAATCTTCTTGCTAAAGTAAAGTTCCAATATTTTTTATCAATTAAAGTCAATCTATCTAATGCACTCTTATATCCTTTAGGTAGTCTTCTCATTAAAAAAAAAGTTTGTTGAGCATCTGTAAAATTTCCTCCTGCCAAGTCATTTTCTACAAACAGTACTTCTAGGTCAAGACAGTGTTTCTCCATACTACCTCCTACATACTTGTATTCGACTATTTTGGTAACAGAACTAAGCCAGTGATATACAGAAGTCTTTCCATACAAACTTTCTAAGCACTTCCATAACTGAGCTGCATTTTTAAAACTAAGAAATGACATTACCAGTTTCTCAGTCAATGAGTTCTTGATAACCCTTAGACACTCATGGTTCTTCTTTTTCCATCCATTTCATGTTTCGGCCAAAGTACCATCCACCACATCCATTATCTTAATCATCTCGAAGTAGCTCTCGAGCACACACTTCCAGTAGTAATAGTTAGATCCATCAAATATGGGCAGCCATGAGTATGGGCCCATAACCTGTTGTCCATATCCTATTTCAGCCATGGATTACGCTGGAAGCACCACAGACTACCCTCAAAAACAGTTATATTTCAAACACCAGTGATTACTCCAAAATTAACAAAAGCAGCTGAAACGACACCAGTATGCATTTTATCCTAGATAGTGTAACCTCCCAAAGTTACAGCTAAATACACCAAAGAAATCAAAAGATATTATTTGCAGAGTTTCCCAAAAACATGTGACAGCTTACCAAAGGAACCAAAAAGACTCCTCACAAAATTCGGCAGAAAAACCAGAACAGAGTGAAACTACACCAAAATATATTTTCTAGATCATAGAATTCATTCACAAAGTTTCACATAAAACTAACCACCAGAGTGATCAAACTAACAGGTCAAAGTTGCAAAAAAACAGTCTGCCATGTCTTTGATAAACTTAGTGGTGATACTGAAAATAAACTAAGTCCTACAATTTATACTCATATATTCATCTACTAATCTCTACACTAATCAAAGAACTACACGTGTAACAAGTACTATACACTAAAAAAGACATTGTACGTCAACGGTACGTTTACTGTACCGACAATACGTCCAAACCCTAACTATAGTTTTTATCCTATTTCATTATGGTAGCACTAATAATTAATTCATAACATACAAATTACGTTTATTTCACATATTTACAAATATGGTCTGAACATAAATTATGCCACTTGCTTAATCAGCGATTGGCCAATACGTCCAAAAGTTTGTACGCACAAAACTGAAAACCCATGGAAGCAAGTCGGTCGCGCAAAGCGACGAGACTTGCTTAGTCAACTGTGGTCCCGTCAGACTTCCTTCGCCGTCGATGTACTCTGGATCAAAATATTCTCTTAGCGTCGGTTTAAGAGCGTTCCGGAATTTGCAGAACGTCGTAAGATGTAAGTTATGTCTTCTCGTTGGACGACATGCGTCCAATTACATTTGTCCCAATGTGGTCCCATTTCAAATCCTGTCCGTCGACACGATTCGTATTGGCCGTTCATTCCTGTATCTGTACTCTATTCATTTAGTTGATGACGCGCGCATTCTTGTCCGTCCGATTTGTCATATGTCACTATATAGGTTACCTTTAAATTCCGTACTGAATAAATTTGATCCGCTATCAGCTAACGCCGCATGTCCCAACAAAGTACATTACACTCTTTTGTACTTTGAGTGACTTTCACACTATTAGAGATAAGTACTGAAGTGTTTATACAGATATTTCTCAAAAATATTCTAAGTACCAATCCCTCTCCCACTGACCAATTTACTGAGTACTAAAGTTTTCAAATCACAACTGGTTTGTGGTTCACTATGTAGACGTTAGCCTTATCCACTAACGCCAAACCGAAACGATACACGTGACGGATTTCAAAGGTATATAAACATTAACGCGCATATTATTAACACCGAACTAACGAAGAGGAACAATTCATGCACGTTCGCGAATCTGAACCGTGTAAAATATGTTTTGTTCGTACGACCATTATTGTAGCCGCCACCTGAAGTGAGCTTTTGGCGACATTCGGAGATTGCGTCACGCGTTGCCACGTGGCGCCGCATTATTTGATAGACGGGAGGAGGAACCATGGCTCTCGATTTGAGAGGTGTCACCTTGTAGACCATGTCGTACAATGGACGTACAATAAGTACATCGCCCATTCTACCATTTTGTACTATATATTGTTCCTATTCGACTAAGGTTTAGCAGTAGGTAGTCGTGAGTAGGCAGACCAAGACTTAGTGATATTTAGGTACCTCTCTCTAAAAGAGCTTGTAACTATAAAGGTCATCTTTGACCAGCCATAACTTACAGCTCAAGAGAGCAAATTCAGTGATTCTTTTTGCTGCGCAATCACGACGGTCTATGGTACATAGGGGTGTAGTTGCTCAGGGTCTTTGCCTGCCAGGGTGGTGGTATTTCTAAGGGAAATTCAAAGTGGGGAATGTTATCCTTAACTTATATTCTAACTTTGCATTATGAGGTGGAACTGAGCACACGGAAAGTCTTATTTCACAGGGTGAAGTTGTATTGGGGTTCTAAGTGTCAAGGTGTCAGTCATTTGGGTTTGTATCAACTTGGAGTCGGCACTATCTAGATAAGCTTCTTTGGAACTGCGAATTTTGTGGGGGGGTGGACCTCACAGAATTTCATGTATTTTGAATGTCGGTGTGGTTTTTCTTTGTTAAATGCACAGGCACGGATTTCGCGGGACGCATCGAGAAAATAGTATTTTATCGTCGAAATAGTTGTCTTTTTTGGACTAAAAATCTGCCATCCACGCGCATTGATTTGTGCCATTCGACGTGGTCAAATCTGTATATATATATATATATATATATATATATATATATATATATATATATATATATATATATATATATATATATATATATATATATATATATATATATATATATATATATATATATATATATATATGGACCTTCTATCTTAGACCACGCATGCATATTTAAATGCAATATAATAATATTATAATGTGATATAGACACGGATCTTCAACAATTAGCAATATGTACTGCAGTGTTGACAAAAATATATTCAAGTACGTTTTAGCTTGTGTAGTTTTTACTTTTTACTGCTTTAATAAATTGGTTTTTGTTTTTTATATGTTTTATATTGCTTTCAGTTTCATGCTCTTAGGGCACTTTCCCATGTTACCGAATTTTTAATCTTGTAACTTTGTTTGTAGCAAAGATTCTCCGTACAGCTTTCATAGCATTCCGATGTAAGCGCAAATAACTTGTTACTTCAAAAAGTGACAAGCGTAGACATGTAACAAAACATGTGACAAATAAACGGTACACAATAAGTTGCGAAACGTCCACTCGGTTTCAATTTCAGACGTCCACCCGCACGTTGAACAGTTTATATCACTTCGCAATGTCTGTATGCCACATTGTCGACGTGGAGGCATTGCAGATGTTTAGGGTTTGTGACATTATGACGTCACGCACGTAACGCTCATCTATGACAACGTCGACGTCACATATTCTAATATTTTCCGCCATGGTTTCCCGATTGTATTTTTGTCTTTTCTCACTCTACTTGCTATCAAAATACGCCCAAAGATAGTAAAAAGAAATCGTTTTCAGAGAGCTTTCATTTGATACCATTATTGACGTTTTTCGTTGCAAAAATTGTGAGATAGACGTGGTAGTGGAAGAGGGGGAGAGAGGGACACTTTCACGGACTTCACTTTTGCGAAATGGCGTCTGTTGGTCGAGACCCCTCCACGGCTACTGTACGAAAAAAAGCGTACGGAAAAAAGTCACGCACAGCCTGGAAACGTGCAGTGGGTTTTTTTTTTGGTACTCCGCGCACAAAAATTGTTAAAAAAAATGACATGTGCGACAGCATTTGTCTATTCGCTCACCTCATAAACATATTTAAAATCACCTCGCGAGGTGATTTTATATAAAGTTCGAAGATGAGGTGAAAGGACGCGAAAGTGGCTCGAAACGCGCTAGACGACAAACTGCATCGCGCTAAACGGCAAACTGCAGTACATATAAAGTTTTAAGGTAACGCAACTTGTACGGTGGTAATTTCAATTTTTTGGTACGGCTGCAGATTTTCTCGAGTAATAGAGGAAAACGACATAAAATACCTATAACTTCAGCACATGGGAAAGTGCCCTTAGTGCTGCTTAGTTTTTAGGGTTTTTTAGAGTTTTTAGGCCTTTTGGGTTTCCCCTCTCGTGCCTTTAATGCTCGTCATTAATTTTCCATTTCAATCATTTTTGTCATTTTTGTAATAAAATCTTATTCGTCATAAGCTTGCCATAATAGTCCGAGGTAGTAGGTGAGCGGATACATAATAATTCGACTACAGTAGTTTGTTATATCGACCAACAGTCATTAGCTGGGACGCCGAAAAACCTAATTATCAAAAATCGACTTTCCTTTATTGGAAATTTACCTTCTTGCGCTGTTTCTGTCAAATAGTGTGAAGGAAAAAAAAAAAAAAATTCAAGCGTGCGACGTGCTGCTCGGCTTTGTTCCATTGGTCCTTAAATCGGTCATTGTACGGTCTGCTTCAAATATTGGGCGGTGTATGGCCGTATCGGATATGTACGGCCAGAAAGTAGCCAATCATTGAAATCGTCAGTACCTTGAAAAACCGCTTCGTGTCTCAATGGGATTCCGTACAGCGCAGAAGGCGAAGACCGTCACGTCCATATTTAACTTTTTGTGAACCGTTCCGTTCAACAATATCTTTTCATCGACGGCCGAAAACGTTTCTCCAAGTCTTTAGTCCTACCGGAATTGTCACAACACTTGACAGCTGTACAAAAAATCGAAGCTGAGCAAAATTGATCCAGTCACGGTACAGTACACCGCCAATCGTTATTAGCGTGGGAGTTTGATTAGCGTATAACAATAATTACAGTGGTTTACGCTATTTAATAATTTGAAAATTTTGGGAAAAATCATACATTCTAATTGTTTGGTTATGGTAATTTGGATCTTTGAAAAAAAAAATGTCGGTCGCAAACATGCTTACACTAATATAGGTCTCCGAACAAAATCTGACAAATCGTACACAAATCGTACATTCACACGGTCGAAACGCGGCTGTCGGACGAATATGTGCGAGCGGGATTTTTTACGACCTGGTTTTTTCCCTTTTTAGAACGCACATACTCATGCGTCTGCGGTTACTAAAACTAATTTATTGTACTTTTTAACTTAAAAAAGTACATTTATGTACGGTCTGACACTGACCGTACACCACTCTATTTAAGAGACAACGTACTGAAAATAACCCTAAATAGAATAAAGAAAAAAATAGAATGAACTACACTAATGGAGAATAAAAAAAAAAAAAAAGCGGGACGGAATTAGCGTACACAACGCTAATAACGATTGGCGGTGTAGTGTAGTGTACAGTACATCCATACCGGAATAAGAATCCGAGAAAATCAGGATCTATCAGTTTGGATCCCAAATTGGCTTCTTTGCATCAGCAAGCTAATAGGACAAAATATATTTATGGTAACCGTGTGACAGCGAGGCAGATTTGACAGAAAACAGCGCAAGAAGCTTTTGTGAACAAATTGACAAACCGCCTTGATATGGACTTGCCACACTACATCGTGATGGCTTATAGTGTTGTTAATGACACTCTTCTCGCCTCTAAATGTTGACCCTTGAACTTAAAATAGAATTAATACTAGTTTTTCCTGTACGTTAACATAGGTATTGTCTAGTTAGCGTCAAATGCACTAATTTATAAAGTTTTAAGTAGTGTAATGTACGAAATTTGTCAGATATTACGAAAGGTGTTCACAATGTCGTACTAAATTACAAAACAAATGTCAGAAACCATTGTCGACACGACAAAGTGAGTGGCGTCGACACGGGAAAGCACATTCAGATTTGATTCATAGTAATGGAGTGGAGTAAAAATTGCGCGAACCTGTTCTCACATGTTCACACGTCACCTATGTGCCGAGGCTATAGCGGATACACTTTACCTGAAATAGTGTTATGTGTGTTAATTAGGCTTAATGTTTTATTGGCTACAGTAGAGGTCATGACACTCAATATATCGTCGATAACACTATTTTTTTCATAACAACTAATAATTTCTCAACACTATAACCGATTCACGCTGTACTGTAGGTCTATAGTTTTAAATATTTTTTGCGCTTGCGCTTGATAATCAAATTGCATCCTCGTAAATAGTTGAATCAAATTGAAATTTATTCGAAGATCTGCCACGCTGTATCGTGATGCATCGCAAGAGATTTTATTAGATTATATCCTTACCGCAGGGAGCAACGCCAGAAGGCCACGTAGAAATTTGGAGAAAACTGCTGACACAGCCGAGATTTGCTGCCGTCGGATCCAAATTTTATTTACTGTACCGCATTACGTCAGGAGTCAGAACGGTCCAGCCAGGTACTGACTATATGTCGGCAATGCCAGAACGGGAGGATGTAAACGACGGCCGGCAAATTATGATCGTTCCGCCGGCAATCTCAATTTCCAACACACTTTCCAAAATGCGGCATTATCGAGTAGAATATATTGGCCGTACGCTCGACCTCTGTATTAGACTATTAGGGTGAAGTTCCATTAGGTCATACTATAATTGTACGGCCAACATTACAGAATGCTACAATTTGAACGAAGTTCCATTGCGCAGTCTGTAATCCACGTGTTCATCATTAAGTGGTACCACGTGACTTGAGATCGGATATTTAAAATCGTCAATGATTTTCACACCGACCAGAAATCTTCATTTTGCGTACCATGTACGTGCGTACCAGGTCATCGTTCAACACAACTTCTGTACTCTTTGTAGACGATACCAACCTCATTTTTTTAGGGCTCCTGTTTTTTCGCGTGACGAATGAGGGCTGCCAGAAATAGTGTGACAAATGGGTGGTAACAGATACAGCGTGACGAAAGTGCGTTACGACATTTCGTTTGTATTTTTTGTTGGATTTCTGAATGCGTATATCGTGTGCGAAATTTGTTGATTTCCGTTGGTTACCATCTTGACACGTATGCTCATTATCCTACGTGTCGCATTTCATTTTTTTGTGAATTTGGTGATGTACCTCGCGAGGTACATCACCAATTTCGAAGCGAAAGCTTCACGAAAAAATATCTGACGATCATTGTTAACTCCCAGACTTTTGGAGAATATTGTGAAGTTTCTCTGTAATGTTGTTTTGCCGATAAAAACAAAATAAGAGGTACGACGTAGTATAGAGAGGTCTGAATTTCCGTAAACAACCTCACTTTTCGTGTAATGGAACTTCACCCTTATTCAGTTTTTGACTTTTTGTTGTCAAAAGATTCTGAGATAAAAAAAATCTCTCACCTCGTAAAACATATGTGTAAAATACAGCCATAGTGCTTTTCCCGAAATTTCGAAAGAGATCTCACCAGTTAAAGTGTGTGCCCATGTAGCCGTCAAAAGATGTAATCATAGTTCAAAAGTAGGTGAAAGTAGGCCCATACAATATGCCTATTGTATGCAAAACATACAATATGCCCTTAAGACCCATATTGTATTGGTCGAAAAATGAAAAAAAAATAGTTACAGGGTTGAGTTGCACATCGATCGATATAAAATTAAACGTCATGTCTAAATTTTGAAAAAAAATCGGACAAAAAAAACAATTTTTGTGAGTTTTGAGGTAAAACTTATTTAAACCGTTAGATTCAGACGATCGGACGGTCTCTGATCAGAGTAGTGATCTAAGAATATCACATGAAAAGCCCAAAATACAACTTACGATAGGACTATCTGTCATATTAGCGTCTGCAATTTTGAACGTCCGCGTGTTTTAGTTCGCTAAAAAATTTCGTCTGTCGGCGTGCGCTGAACTATGATCATACGTCAGATTCGTACGTCCGTACAAGAGAGTCCACAACGAACACCCATACAGTATGCCTACTCTACGCGAGTTTAGTGCCAAGTTTTGTGCGCCTACCAAAGGCCTACCATAAAAACGCCTACTTTTGAACTATAGATGTAATTTTGCTTTTTAGCGAAGATTCTCCGTACTATTATTCGGGGCTTGACTTCATTGTGTGACAGTTATAGACGCTACATAATTTTGTGACGACTCATATTTGTAGACGTTGATTGTGTTTTTGTAGACGTCTATTTTCTTTGACATACTTTTTATGTCTACGTGTTTGTGTAAAGTAATGTGCCTATTAAAAAACAACGTAAATTTTATTGCAAAAAAATTGATGGTAAGACCATCGAAGTACAAAACATGATTGTAACTAAAAATTGTTGATGACGATCAAAGGTAAAAAACCAAAATCTTTAAGGACTAAAAGCCTTGTAGGCGTTAATCAACAAAAACAGCCTGCATGAGAAAGCAAATAAAACAAAAGATAACGTAAAACCGAAAACGTGAAAACACTAAAACTTACCCTAAACACTTATTTAAAAAGAGAAAGGGGGTCGTTAACCACAACCCCAAGACTATGCCGCATCAAGGACATAACTGCAAATATCGTCTATGCGCGGAGGGTGGTGCGGGGACAAGTTTTTCAATCCTCGGCCATGGTTCCCCACCGTGCTAATAGCCAAAGCTTGGGGACGTTGAAAAGTGATAGAGATACGATGGGGATATAAAGCCGACATGAGAGTTAGAGAAGGATTGCATAGTCTTCTAATTTCAAAAAAATGTCAAGCGCAGTCACGTAAACACTTGTCGAAAGAAATGTCCAGGGTCACAAAGCTCTCTAAAACGAATGGTGTGAAATTGTTTGTTGATTCGTAGTGCTCGTAGTCGCGTTCTTTAGAGGCGACTACATCTCGAGTCGCAATACCAAAATGAAATTTTGTGCGGTAATAAACATGGGGTCAAGTAAGAATTGTGAGAAATACGTCTCCTAATGTTCTCACTACTCCATGTAAAACATAAGATCCACATGAGGGCCCATGTATACTCCTAAATCGAGAAACGTCATGGGGGTACACGCGACATTCAATGTTTGATTGTTTATCTTACTTTGCTACCCACGGTAGCAATTGCATCTCGTACTGTGTCTCCTATTGTTGATCGCTCCCCACCGTGTGAGCAAAGAAAGCATATGGAGGCCTTGCTCGTATACAAACTTACCATAAATGCGTCGGGGCTTGCCTAAAACCGAAGGGTGCGGGTGGGCGAGCCGTAAGGTAAGCAAAGAAGGAAATTGAGGAGAATATAAACAGATTGGGGAAGGCAGAGGAAACAACGTATCTTTCATTTTATGATTAAGGTTAATAATTTAGGTGTTCCATAATAGTGTTATATACATTGATAGTCATTCACGGTGGATTGGCGCTCCATTGCAATGTACACTGCAAAACACGTATAGCTTTATATTTATAGACAACAATAGCGATTCAAGTTGCAGTGGTATTATGGTACGAGATACCTTGTAAATTACGTATCGAAAAAAAACATCACATGCGGCTATAGATATTAATACGACTTTCGTTTGCGCTCCATAAGATTTACGCTACGACACCCTTTTTGTCCGAAATTAGTTAATAGTGTTAACAACACTATTGGAGGGTGTGAAAATATGCCACGCCTGTTTTCACTAAATTATTATTGTATATTATTATTTTCTCGATTACACTTTTAAATTCCTAACAATATTGACCTCGGGCTGTGGATTTTTCGTCCCAAAATTAATGAATATGCGCATAGAACAAATGCAATGTTTATATAATGCGTTGACCGACTCTGACTCTCACCAAATTGTGACGTAACAACAAGGCTGACCACGTAAAATAAAACTAAGGCTATGCCCCTATGTGCCAAAGTAAGGGTTTTTTTTCTGTCGTTTTCTTCAAAAACGTAGCGTTGCACTGTTTAAGTTACGATCGTACAAACAAAATGAAATAGTAAAAGTACAAATCGCTTTATTGTCAACTTTATAATGTACTACATGTTGTCGTCTTTTGTTTTTCGACTCACGACCACGTCAAGAAATGTCATCTTCAAACTTTATCTTAAAAGACATCGGTGATGTGTTTTAAGTTCAAGTATCACCGCTCCACGAATAGCAAAACGGTTTGCAGGTGTAAAAGAGTTTCAAAATTTTCAAACGCTATCAAACGACGAGGAAAAGTACACTATTTGTTTTATTTCGTCTGTTTGTGTTTGGTGTGTAAATGTTTTTTGGAGGAATCTGAAGATTCCGATGCCAGTTCACGTCGAACGGACAGGAGATGCAAACATCTAAGTGTTGTGTATCGGTAAGGATTTGCCGATAAACGATATGGGCCTTTTTTTGGGTAGCCGATAATCGATATATTTGTACAATATATAGCTATCGGTGTTATCGTCGATAAATAACCGATATTTATCGGTTATTATCGGCGATAACACTGATATCGATAACTATTGGCGATACATGTGCGGACCGTACAGATAAATGTACGGCCATTTTACTCAAGTGTACATGTTATTCCCTTGACGCGCCCTACTTACAACCCCTATCTACTGAGGTGCCTACCAATAAGATCATTTGTACAAGCCGAAAGTACAGGAGCTGGCATAAGATATGTACGACTTTAGTACGGCTCCAGTTAAAACGATGTACCTTTCACATCCGACGGCATGCTTTTGTCCCTTTATTCCTTGGGATCCACTAGAAACATGCCACGTGTCAATCCGTCGGTTCTTTTGGCATAAGCCGCCAAAAGAGCCATTCCGGTATGCCGGCGCTCACGCTGGCCGTCCGCTCATACTTTCTCATTGAAAGTCGTCCGTTCGATTCCGGTGCCGCGCAATATGTTCTTTTGCGTCCGTTGTACTTTGTGTCTGTCGTCCTTTTCCGTTCCATGATCATCAGTTTGTCGGTACAATGCCGTACGTTCCCGTAAAATTTTTGTTCAGTTAACATGCCATAAAGTACTACAAAGTGCAACATGTTTTTTTGTCAAAGTCCGTACATTTCCTTAAAAAAACTATACATTTCGCGTAAATTTTCCGTTCAGTTTATCGGTCAAAGAGTACTCCGGATAGTAGTGTTGTGTATCGGTATGGATTTGGCGATAACCGATATCGGCCTTTTTTCGGGGATCCGATAATCGATATTTTGGTACGATATATCGCTATCGGTCTAATCGCCGATAAGTAGCCGATAATATCGGCTACTTATCGGCGATAATGCCGATAACGATAACTATCGGCGATAACTGTACGAGCCGTACAGATAAATGTACGGCATGTACACTCAACTTACGTCTTATTCCCCCAACGCGCCCTACTCACAACCCCTGAGGTACCAACCAATCAAATCATTTGTACAAGGCGAAAGTACAGTAGCCGACATAAGATGTGAACCAATTTAGTACGGCTCTAGTTAAAACGATGTACTTTTCAGATCCGACGTCGTGGCTTTGTCCCTTTATTTTTTGGGATCCACTGGAAACCTGCCACGTGTCAATCCGCCGGCTTTTTTGGCAAAAGCCGCCAAAAAAGCCATTCCGAGATGCCGGCGCTCATGTTGACCGTCCGCTTGTATTTTCTCATTGAATGTCGTCCGTTCGATTTCGGCGGCGCGCATAATGTTATTTTGCATCTGTTGTACGTTGTGTCCGCTGTCTTTATACCGTTCCATGATAATCTGTTTATCGGTACAATTCCGTGCGTTCCCGTAAAATTTATGTTCTGTTAACCGCCCAAAAAGTACTACAAAGTGCAACGTATTTTTTCGTGAAATTCCGTACATTTCTCGTAAACAACCGTACATTTCTCGTAAATTTACCGTTCTGTTTACCGGACAGAAAGCACTCCTGACAGAAAGTACATAAAGTACAGAAAGTACAAATATATCGGGACCGCTGACCGTTCGATAACCGATAACTATCGGTATCAGTGTTATTGCGATAAGTTTTTTACCGATACACAACACTACCGGATAGAAAGTACAAATATATCGGGACCTCTGACCGTTCGATTACTGATAACTATCGGTATCGGTGTTATCGCGATAATTTTTTTACCTATACACAACATTAAAACATCTCCTTCAGTCATGTACGGTACTGGCTTGAAGGCGGTACGGAAAGACAAGCGACGCCAGAAGCTACAAAAAATAACGTGCGACAACATCGATTGTAGACGTTGACAATCGTCATTGGTAATATTGAATTTATACAATTGTCACATACCATAGTTCAAAAGTAGGCGAAAGTAGGCCCATACAATATGCCTATTGTATGCAAAACATACAATATGACCTTAAAACCCATATTGTATTCGGACCTATTCGGACCAATAAATCATCCGGACCAATATTTGTATTTACGCCGTCAGATTCGGACGATCGGACGGTCGCTGATCAAAGTAGCGATCTAAGAAGATCACATGAAAAGCCCATAACACAACTTAAGATAAAGGCGCCGACCAACGGCCTACCATAAAAATGCCTACTTTTGAAAAATGTCACAGACGTAAGCTATGATTTCGTTCTGTATGCATTGGGACACTTTGAGAATCGTGTACGGAGAATCTTTGCTAGAATACAGGGTGTTAAGCTCGCTAAGTTACAAGAACACAGAGATATACCCTAAGTGTATTCAATTTTTTAGCGGGATCATCTCGTCCGTCCGATGCAATGTCGACTGCTGTGTACATAGCAATCTCTTACGAAACGGAATCGTATGATTCTATTTCATCAATATCCGCCGCCCAGAAAAAAACGAGTAACCGTCCCTGAGCCTCGTCAAATTTCGCGCGAAAAAATCACGCGACGTCACTCTTTTGAGTTTTTCAAATATTATCCGTAAATCCCGTTGCGAAAAGTTTAAAATCCTGATAAAACATAGTTCAAAAGTAGGCTTTTTTATGGTAGGCCTTTGGTAGGCGCACAAAACTTTGCACAAAACTCGCGCAACGTAGGCATACTGTATGTGTGTGCGTCGTGCACACTCCTGTACGAACGTCCGAATCTGACGTAAGATCAAAGTACAGCGCACGCCGCCGGACGAATTTTTTTAGCGAACTGACATGGCGTAGGATGACATTCCGGGGGAAAAGCCACCAACGGGGTTGGTCCGTAGGTTTTGGTAATTTTTTTGGCAGTGTGGTATTTTTTTTTTTTATCGTCCCATACTGCCTGGTTGGTCAATTTGAGGCTTTATTTAGTGTGGCCCTCAAAATTGAAGACGCTAATATGACAGATTGTCCTTTTGTAAGTTGTGTTATGGGCTTTTCATGTGATCTTTTTAAAATCGCCTACTTTGATCAGCGGCTGTCCGATCGTCGGAATCTGACGGTTTAAACAAAAAGTCCTTCAAAACTCACAGAAATTTATTTTTTTCCGATTTGTTTCAAAAATTTAGACATGACGTTTAATTCTCTATCGATCGATGTGCAACTCAACCCTGTCCCTATTTTATTTCATTTTGCGGCCAATACAATATGGGTCTTAAGGGCATATTGTATGTTTTGCCTACAATAGGCATATTGTATGGGCGTACGGTCACCTACTTTTGAACTATGTGATAAAATAATGAATATTCTTAAAAAAATCGAAATATTCACGAATGGGACTTCTATGAGAAAGACGCACTTTTAAAAATAGTTAAAACTTTGTGAAAGTACAGCATCCTGGCAGTCAACGATGTCACGCCGACAGGTTATTGCGGAATCTCGAAAAAGATACGCACGATATGAAGGTCGGTGTCCGCAGCAAATCTTGTTACTATCAATACTATTTCTCATTATTTATCCCAATTCGGCAGTTAAATTGACCTATGTGCTTCTTCTTTGGGTACAGCTGTTCTTCTCAAACTGCGTGACAAACCGATACGCCGCCTAAGGACCCGGATTGGCGGATTCATTAAGATACCGCCGATGGAAACTGGTAGCGACAACGTGAGGTGCAACAGAGAGCCCTTGGTTTGGCTGTCGCGCGTAATAATGGTGACGGAGAAGAAAAAACTGCTTTCCGTGTTCTTGACGCCACTGAGAGTAGGAAAAAAAACTCTCTTTTCTGCAGGGAGCAGAGGTAAACAAAGTGAGCACGAAAAAAAAAAAAAACTGCGAAACTTTTCCAGACATGGTCTTCTAGAGGTTTTCCACTCTCATTGGACAACGAAGGTTTTAGTTTCACCGTTTTCCAGTTTTTTTCTTTTTCCTTTCGTATCTATTTTCGTAAAATTTCATTTTTTTCCCTTCCCGGGATCGTGCGTAGTGCCGACGTTCAAATACTCGAGAAAGCACCGCGACCGACAAAATTGTGGTCCTAAGACGCCTAATTATGCGATTGGTTCTGGTTAAGCTCCTTTCGTTCAGACAAGTGACGACCGTTCACCCAGCTTAGTGCGCAACATAGTTGTTCAATTCGCATAATACGCACGTAACGAACGAATCCGTACGAATTGAACAACTATGGTGCTGAAGTACGGCTCGCAGTTAAAATTGACATTTGCCATCGTTACATAACAGATGGTTGCAACAGTTCTAGCGTGAACGCGTCGGCCTTCCGCCGTCCAGAACATATTTCAAATATTTTAAATACGACAGGATTTGCAAGCGCAATCGCTAGGACGATGACCAATTGGCTGTTTCAACAGGAGAAGGTACCGTATGTGGTTTGAAATATAAATTCCGTCCACTGAACTTTACTGATATGTATTGATCCTTAACAACAACAGTACACGATGTGCAATAAAGTGCGATCATAATCAACCTGAGGACATGGTTGGAAAGCTAATAGACTCAATTATCCACAATAATTCAGTGAGCTCCATTGAAGATTATTGGTGAATGACCAAGAGCACATCAAATTTCCTCATCATCGAAAGAAACTCAAAAGGAAAAGAAGTCGAAGTCTAGTTGGAACTTGTCAATTACTTGGCGTGATCTCTTAGTTTCACAAATCCGCTTCGTCTAAAAACAACCAAAAAGTTTTAAAACCAAAATTCATCCAAAACCACACATACCATTCAGATTAATCCACAATCGCTGAAAAATAAATCTTGGTCGACATTAAACCATTTCATTTGCTCTTGACAAAAAAGAAAATAAACAAACGACACCCATTTTCCTAGAGCCAAACTATTTTTTACCGATTTCAAAAAATACCTATTGACAAAACTTGAAATACAAAACTTGAATGCTTGCGATGAGACGATTCAACCTATATTTTTTCTTTTTATCTTATAACTCCTAATTTTTCTGAACGGATTAGTACATAGAAATACTTTGGATGGCTTAATATAAAACCTCACCTAACAAAACACAGTACAATGCGAATCTACAAAAAATAAAAGTGCACTGCAAACTGAAGAAAAAAATAAGGGAAAAATCCCTTCCCAACTGGCACATCAAATTGATGATGTCAACCAAAACACTGTCACTCAATGCTATAACCTGAAGTAAATACCCCTGTTTACTGTTTGAAAACTGAATCCCAACAAAATACCAACAATCCCAAAAAAAAAAAAATTGCACAAAAACAATAAGATGAGAAGCAAAGCGAGTTTTCCCACAATCCTCATCCACCGAAAAACTTAATTTTGAACCCAAATGACTCCAAAACAGAGAACGACATCAACCTATCTCCCTTCTTCATCACATTTTCCCTCTCTCTCCCCTCCGTCATGAGCATTTTCCCACGGCAATCTCCCCTCTCGCACTCCACGACACCATTCTCTTATCCCTCTCCCTCTCCCTCTCCTTCCCTCCCTCTCTCTCCCTCTCGAGCTCTCTAGCCACCCTCACACATCTCCTCCTCCCTCTCTTCCTTCCACTTCCAAAACCCAACTTCCGCTCCCTTCCCCTCCTTCATCACGCTATTCGCTCCCGACTCCTGACACCGTTCCTCCCTAGTCTCTCTCCCTCCTCCTGAATCCGAACTCTCCATCTCTGCTTTCCCTTCTATTTCCATCCTTTGCTCCATTTGTTTCCTCATTTCCAAAATTTTCCGGTGCGAATTCGAATGTTTGTCATTTTCGTATCCGGGACTTCCGGCCGGTCGATATTCTGGAAGCAATCTTCCGGACTTAAATCGAACTCCACAAGCGTTACATAAAGTTTTTGGGCCCAAAGGCCCAGCTCTCCACTGAGGAGTTTTAGTACTCCCACAATGACTACATCTTCTACCATTACTACCATCAGTTCCTTTTCGAACCGAGAGAGAGTTTCCACTACCTCCAAAAACTCCTTTGGAAATGCTTCCTTTTCCGGAGACTTTCCCTCCCCATCCTCCTCCTCCGTTTGAGGTTTTTGAATCCTCACCCACTTCCTCGAGGTTCGGTCCGTAGCTGTCGTCTGAAGCCGAGGGACTCCAGGAAGAAGACAAAGACATAGGGTCAGAAACACCGCGCTGGATTCGCCCGTTTTTGGAAGATCCTGATCCTGATGCTGCCACGTCATTCAGTGCCATGCTAGCGAGGAGGTCGCTGGAGGACCACGCTCGCGACATTCCTCGGTTACGCTTGCTCCTAGCTCGACCGCGAAAAGACGAAAAGCTGCCAGCTGTCACATTCTCATGCACGCCAGTTGGCACATTTTCCTCTACGAGATGATGATCCTCCTGATTCTGGTCCTGGTACTGATTCTTATGCTGATTCTGATTCTGATTGTGGTACTGATTCTGATATTGATTCTGGTACTGATTTTGGGTCTGGAATGGTTTCTGGTTCTGACTTTGGTACGGATTTTGGTAAGAAAAATCGTGATCCTGATCCTGGTAGAGATACTGGTACTGGTTCTGATTATAAAATTGGTCATTGAAAACATGAGGTGAAGAATTCTGGTTCTGAAAATGGTACTGATTCTGATTTGACAATGGCTTCTGATCCTGAAAGAGGTACTGATTCTGGGTATGATGGTAGGAGGTTGGGTGGGAAATGGCCATGGAGGAGGAATGTTGATCCATGGAGGAAGAGGTGAGAGAGGGAGGGAGGACAATCTCTCCCTCTTCCACACTACAGGAGGGGTCATCCGGGGGACTGGAGCACCAGTTGGGTGGGGGGACAGGGAGGGAGGGGAGAGGTTCTATGGCTGCCATCCAGTTCAGTTCTGAGAGATTGTCGTCCTGCAGAGAGAGAGAGGGGGGGAAGAGAGAGAGAGAGAGAGAAGAGAGAGGGATGGACAATGAGACGAGGAGGAAGGCCTACATAGTGCAAAAAATAGGGAGTACAACCGAGAGGAAGAGAGAGCGAAATAGAGCGGAGAAGGAGAGAGAGAGCGAGAAAGGGAAAAGGGGAAAAAGAGAGAGAGAGAGAAAGTGTACGGACCGGAATGCAAAGCTCGGCCTCCATGTCCCTCCAGCCTCCCTCACCCCCCCCCAGATCCTCTATGGGCGCCGTCAGGTCCTCAAAGGAGTACGAGAGCACATCTGCCTCCTCCGCCGCGCCACCGCCGGCCTGAGGGGAGGGGAGAGAGAGAGAGAGGGAGAGAGACAAAATGTGTGAGCGTGTGAGGGAGAGAGTGAGAAAGTCAGAGAAAGCCCACGAGGATAAAGAGGGATAGAAAGAGGGAAAAAAGGCGAGAGAGAGACAGAGTGTAAGTGAGATAAAAAAGAGAAGCAAGGAAATGGAGAGATATAGAAGGGATAAGAATCGTGAGAGCGAGAGGAGAGAGAGAGAGAGAAAGGATTGCAACAGAAGGATACAAAAGAAAAATCCGAGAGAGGACACAAAAGAGAGAAACAACGGGAGGCAGGGGAAGAAGGGAAGAGGGGAAAAAGGGGAGAGGGGAAAAAGGGAAGAGGGGAAAAAGGGGAGAGGGGAAAAAGGGGAGAGGGGGAAGGGAAGGGAGTGGTCCTCACCAGGTCGGCCCTCTGGCACGTGTGAGCCTCCAGCAGTCCCCCCCCGTACGGCGCCTGGGCGCCCTCCTGGCGACTGCCAGCTGGCACGTCCATGCAGCCGAGCTGGACACGGAGGGAGTGGCCGTCAGGGGCCGCCACGTGGCAGGCGGAGGGGGGGGGAGGGGGAGAAGGAGAGGGAGCGAAGCACATGCCGCCTAGGAGAAGACTCATTGGGAAGGAAGGGGGAGCCATATATTCTCTCTTACTCTCGCGATCTCTCTCCCTCTCTCTCTCTCTCACTCTCTCTCAATCTATCTCCCTCTATCTCTCTCTTTCTCTCTCTCTCTCTCTCTCTCTCTCTCTCTCTCTCTCTCTCTCTCTCTCCCCCTCACGATTTCTCTAACACGGATAACCTCTGAGGCTCCTCCCTTCTCTCCTCTCCCCTCTCTATCTCTCCTCGCTCTCTCCAGTCCTTTCTCCCTCCACCTACCTTATTCCTCTCTCCTCCCCTCGCCTACCTCCCTCGCACACTGCTCCCTCCTTCCCACTCCCTGCCAAAAATCTCTCCTTCACTCTCTCCTCTCACCTCTTCCTCTCCACTATCTCCTTTTCAGTCCCTCTCCCTCCCTCTCTCTCCCAGTCTCTCAATATCTCACTCCCTCTTACTTGCCCTCTCCCTCTCTTTCCCTGTCACACTCTCTCTATCACTCTCTCTCTCTCCCTCTCTCTCGCTATCTCTCTCTATCGCTCCCTCGCACTTTTTTCCTCTCCCTCTCTCTCTCTGGCCTGTGAGCTCTCTCTCTCTCTCTCTCTTCCCACGCTCGCAGTAATAATCCCACGTGTCAATTGTTTCCCTGCCCCCCCCCCCCGGTCAACGGACGGCGCGATTCGCCGCGGGACGTGCCGCTCCGCGCTGGGGCCCTCGCCGGATCGGACGATCCAGACCGTCGGATCCACAATCGCACGCCGCAGGCCGAGGCCGCACAGGAGGATCTTCGCGCGCGGGAGTTTTTCTGTTCGAAAGCGGACTCGTCGGAAGGTACTGTACGGATTTCCGGACGTTCGCGGCCAGTTGTTGGAAATATCGCGGTGGGGCCCACGGAGAGGAAAGGAGACGGACTTTTTGTTTTTGTAGTGTGGGGCGCCACATCACAAAGGGGTTTCGATTGGCTGGCTGGATCGGCCGGGGAACGTGAATGGTCGAAGTTTTGCTTTTTTTTGTGGTCAGTATATTTTTTGCGGGCAGGAAAAAAAAGTGGTGGGACAAGAGTTGTAGCGTGACATGTCAGTGACGAGCAATTGGCCGTTAGCGTTCTGACACGCGGAGATGAGATTCCATCTCGACGGCCCAGAAGTGACCGTCAGAAGAGTGACAACCAGTTCTACCGGAAGGACCGGAAAGGAAAAGAAAAAAAATATCGTGGTTGGGGTACGGAAAAGAGGGAAAAGAAGAAGATGACTTGCGGAAAGGACGCTGTCAAGGTAATGATGTAGATTCTATTTCAGGGGTATCTGAATTTGTTGTACTTGTACAACTCATTGACCTGTGGCCATGTGTTGTCCGTACTATTTGATTGTACTCTATAAAAGTACATTTTTTGTCTTATTAGTGGATGTCCGTTGACGTAGAATTGACGAGATCCTGTTTGTTGGATGCTTTTACTTTATTGCTGGATTTGAGCTGCCGGAAGCACAGATTATGGAATCTCGGCATGGTCGACTTTTCAATCGTGGAAGGAAATGTAATCGGGACCGTCAATGCATTTCAGCTGATTCCATTTAGCTTTTGTCAGAACGCAGTTTCTTCCGTTGGATTGAGAATAATCGAAACCGTTGGTGACTTTTTGTGCGGATGTACGACAAATCAGCATCTGGGGCGTTTGTCCGTATGGAATCTCGTCAATTTTTTGGGAAGGACTCGTAATGTGGCCGGTAGAGTTGTTTAATCCGTACGCTCTACCCGCATAAATTCAGTAGACGACAGCAATTTTTGTCGAGCGTGAGACAGGAAGAAAACGTCACGCATGGTAATGAGGCGACGTGACATGCGGCAGCTAAGCGATACGCTTAAGAATTAGGTGCAGTTCAGTGGCAGGAGCCCCCGAATTTTTACCCTCGAATCTAAAATAGAATTAGGGAATTGCTAATCGCAGAGATGATTTTACAGGCGCAGATACAGCGCTGTACTGTAAGCGCCTGAAATTGTACATTTGGCATTGGTAGGTACGTAATTTTAATTTCAGACTGACGGTCAATCCGTCGAACAACTTTGACTGGGGGAATATTGTACCGGGGGTTAAAAAAGTGTCGCGCTTGCAAACGTCGACCGTCATAAAAAAAAAAAAAAATCACACGGCCGGCGCAGGTTTACTGTAACCAAACTGCGGCAGCCACATATAAATAAAATGGCTGCGTTCAGGTACAGTACACCGCCAATCGCTATTAGCGTAGTGTACGCTAATTCCGTCCCGCATCTTTTATATTTTATTCTCCATTAGCGTCATTTATTCTATTTTTTTCTGTACGCCATTTAGGGTTATTTTCCAAGTTTTTTACAAAATGAAAGTACGTTGTCTTTTAAATAGTGTGGTGTACGGTAGTTGTCAGACCGTACAAAATTGTACCTTTTTAAGTGAATATGTATAACTAATGAGTTTTAGTAGCCGCAGACGCATGAGAATGTGCGCTCTAAAAAGGGGATGAAATCGGGTTGTCAAATATCACGTTCGCACATATTCGTCCAGCAACCACGTTTCGACTGTGTGAACGTACGATTTGTGTACGATTTATCAGATTTTCTACAAATACCTATATTAGTGTAAGCATGTTTGCGACCGACATTTTTTTTTTCAAAGAGCCAAATTAGCATTATTGAACAATTATAATATATGTTTTTTTTTAAATTTTTCAAATTCTTAATTAACATACACCACTGTAATTATTCATATACGCTAAAGAAACTTCTACGCTAATAGCGATTGGCGGTGTAGTTTACTGCAAAAATGAAATTAACTCGCGAACCGTTAAATTGAACTTGGACACATATTAATGGACGACGTACAACATGTGTTAACTCGCACGAAACCAAATAATCTTCGTACAAAATAAAAATGCGTACCCGACTACCCGCGTATAAGGGTATAACCCATGTACTTGTAACTTAGTGAACTTACTTTGTATTTTATCGCGGATCCGCCAGACCCGGTTTTCAAGTGTCTCTATGTGTAAGAACGTAATCGTAACTTACGATTGTGACGATTGTATACGTCGACAATACTTGTGACGGTTGTCAACGTCTACGATCTGTGTTATCGCACGTTATTTTGCGGAACTGCTTGTGACGTCGCATGTCTTACCATGACATGGTAGAGTACCGCCTTCCAGCCTGTGCAGTTTCACGGTTGAAGAAGATGCGCTTTGCCTTCGCATCGCCTGTTCGCTCGACGTGAAATGGCATCGAAATTTCAAGACCCTTGCAAAAAAAAAATCCCGTTCTAAAAGAAAACGGACAAAATCAAACAAATTGTGCACTTCTCTTCGTCGTATTGAACACAAACGGGCAAAACATAGCGAATTCTGTAGTTTTTTTGCCCTTGGAAATTGTATGGATTTTTTTGAAAATTACGACACGTGCGAATATATGTTCCTATTTGGTTATAGAAAATCCCTAGTTTTAAAACACATTGCGCATGTGTTTTAAAGATAAGGTTGAAGATGACGTTTTTTGTCGTCGAAGTGGGTCGAAAAACACAAGACGACAAATTTTCGTACATCCTAAGTTCGAGGATGACGCAAATTGTACTCTACAAATTTGCGATTCCTTCGTACGGTTAGAACTTAGGCAGTACGACGCTAAGTTTTACAGGAAAAAGACAGAAAAAAACCCTTACTTCTGCACATGGGGACATACCCTAAATATCGATGAAACTAAAATGACACGTCGTCACGTCCACGGTGGAAGTGACAACGAGTTGATTTCATTTTTGCAGCTAACGTGAAGTGATAAACTACCTGCGCATAGCCATTTTATTTATATGTGGCTGCTGCAGTTTGGTTACGGTAAAACTGCGCCGGCCGTGTCATTTTTTTTTTATGACGGTCGACGTTTGCAAGCGCGGCACTTTTTTAACCGCCGGTACAATAATCCGCCAGTCAAAGTTGTTCCAGTGATTGACCGTCAGATCTGAAATTAAAGGTACGTAGCCTGTACGAAATTGTACTTCAAATGTACAATTTCTGACAACTACCTGCGCCCAGCAAAAATCGTCTCTGCGGTTAGCAATTCCCTAGAATTAAAAACTCTAATTGTTTTTTTTACGTTTATGTAGGTTATTGTTCAATCAGTGTTAATAAGGACTCTAAATTGGACAGTTTTAAATAGTGTAGTATAAAAAATGTGTCAACTTCGTACTAAAATTGCTCATTGTTTCGTAAAAACGTACAGAATAAGTGTCAGATAACGGTGTCGACATTCGATATTGCGTGCGTCGCCATTGAAAAGCGCACTCAGATTTGATTTGCTGTGATGAGACGAGTGAAAAAATAAAGATAACGTGGAACCTGTTCTCACATGTTCAAACATTGGGTGTAGTGAAAACAGGTTATACCGGCTACCACAACTGTATTGTACTGTACTGTTGTGTTGTGTATCGAAGGCGACTTACCAACATTCAATATGTACATTTTTTTGGCTTGTGGATAATCGATATATTGGCACGATATATCAACACCGGTGTTATCGCCGATAAAACACTGATAATATCGGTTTTCCATCGCGATAACACCGTTACCGACAACTATCGGCAATAATAGTACGATTATTGCTGTACAATTGTATGGTTTATTCCGTTGTACTGAACCGTCGTTATTCCGTTAGACAGTACGAAACAGATTTATACACGTGGCATACCATGCTAAATACAATGAATAACATAATAGAATATATTATTTAATACTATTATATCACGTACTATATTTTTCCACTTATCGATAACTATCAGTATCGGTGTTATAGCGATAAATTTCTTGCCATACACAACACCAATACATACACAAACACACACACACACACACACACACACACATATATATATATATATATATATATATATATATATATATATATATATATATATATATATATATATATACATACATACATATATATATATCGGAATAAAAACACACCCCATGTCACACCAACATTTGTTAGACATTCGTAAAAAATGTCGCACACAAAGATGAGAAAATGGGAAAGACCCGATCTATGCCACTTTTAAGTGTCATCATGCAAGGGTCTTCTTATCGTGAAGGAGAGATGTAGGAGATACATTGCGCACAAAAAAAGAAGTTAATAAAGCTTTAACACCAAACAAAAGGTAATAAAGAGAAATAATATCGAGTTACGTGCAATTATCTCTTTCAATATCCTATTTGTTGAGGGCTACTAAGGAAAGTAGGTTGATGAGTGATGCAACGCGATAGTAAGAAGAAATAAACAATTAGAGAATACTTCCCTCTATCTGAAACTCTGAGACCTCCATAAGTCCTCAGAGTGGACAGCTTCCAAGAAGCCTCTAGGATAATCCTGACCCCTTTGTGTTTAAGCAAAAATAACTGCCACCCTGGCAGACAAAAACTCTGACCAACTTCACCCCTGTGAAGGCAAGACTCCCCTGAGTCGATAGCAAAAAGAATCTCTGAATTTGCTCCCCTGAGCAGTAAGTTATGGAGGGTCAAAGTTGACCTTTTGTACAGAAGCTCTCTGGGATAGGGGGTCCTATCTTCTAATTTTTCTAAGTCCTATCTCTCTCACAGACTCTATCTACTGATGTACGGAACCAATCAGAATTGAGTTCCGTACGCAAAAGTACAACTGCCGGTGTACCTTATGTACGGACATTGTACGATATGGCCAAAATGTTGACACATGTCAAATCCGGATTCGGTGCCATAATCTCCGGAGATTCCACAATCCAACGGAATTTCGCCACGCGTCATCCGATGTGGCGATGGCCACAAACCGCCGAAATCTTCCTCCGCGATCTCGGCGCTAATTCCGGCCGTCTGATTAAATTCGGCTTTAATCGTAGCCGTAATAAATACTGCGGGGGTATTTGTTTCATTTAGGAAACAAATGCGCGGTACTGATTTGTGTCCTAACCGTAAGTCGTACATTATATATTACTGGATCTATGTATCCCGTAATTCATTTCAGTTAAATGATTTATCGCACGTATACCTATTTAAATAAATATCAAACTACATACTACGTAACACTACCGTTAGACTAAACGGCTAAGGCTTCCGGCTGTTTTTTCTGCCGGACGGTAGGTACAAGGATCAAATCCTGCCGCCGGCACATACCTTTTAATTAAACAAATAAACCCTAATATAAGATTCCCGTAAACCTCAGGATAGCCAAGGTAGCCATGGCTCTAGCTTCCTCTCCAATTTCTCAGTGACTGCGACAAGTTTGAGAGTTGGAGAGAGAAGTTAGAGATAGACTGCCTCGACTTCTATATTTCTTTTCAGACCTAGAAAATACTAATAAAACCATTAGTTTCTACACTCCCCTTATTTTCTAGTCAATCTTTAATTTCAGACCACACTTCTCCCTGCAAAAAATTAGCTTAGGGGAAGGCACAGGTTTGGTCATCATATCTGCTACCATCTCACTATCTGGTCTGTACTCTAAACTGATTATTTTGTTTTCTACTTTCTCTCTAACAAAGCTAAGTCTGATGTCCATGTGTTTGGCTTTAAAATGGTGTTTAGGATTGGCAGAAATAGCGATTGCTGCCTGATTATCACAAAATATTTTCTGCACACCACTCTTAAGGTGACCAAGCTCACCAAGCAAAGACTTTACCCACATCAATTCTTTTACAGCAGAGCAAGAGGCCATATACTCAGCCTCCATGGTGGACTGAGCAATAACCTTTTGCTGTTTGCTACTCCAAAAGCAAGCCCCATCACCCACATATAATACATATCCAGAAGTACATCTCCTCATCGGAGCATCACCATAACTGGCATCACTCCAAGTAGTGATGTCAGTATTCTCCCCACCCAAATGCAACAATAGATCCCTAGTTCCTACCAAATATCTAAGGACTCTCTTAGCTGCCTCCCAATCCTTCTTAGTGGGAGCATTTAGACTTCTACTCAGCACTCCTACAGCTGCAGCTAAATCCGGCCGGGTACAATTCATAAAATAGATTAGACTTCCCACTACTTGCCTGTAAGGAATAGTCTGCATGAACTTCTAATCATCAGGAGATAATTCCTCGTCTAAGACTATGACTCCTTCTTCCTCACTCCCCTCACTTCCATTCTTCAACTCCATTGGAGTTGTACAACTATTAGCTTTATCCATTTGAAATTTTTCAAGCATGTTCCCTATTGCTTCCTTTTGAGTCAATCTTATAATTTTCCTTTTTCGGTCTCTCTCTACTTGAATTCCCAAAATATATTTTGCTTCCCCCATATCCTTCATTTCAAATCTCCCCTTAAGATCGGTTTTCAGTTTATTAATTTTTTCATTGATTTACTTAAAACAAGCAAATCATCAACATAAATTGCAATAAATATAAAACCTTCCTCATCTTCGAAAACATAGATTGAGTGATCTGAGCTGATCCGAATATATCCTAGACCGGTAAGAAACTCATCAAGCTTCTTATTCCACTGTCGAGGCGCCTGTTTCAAACCATAAAGAGATTTAATCAGCCGGCATACCTTACTCTCCTCTCCTTCTTCCACAAACCCTTCGGGTTGTCGCATGAAGATCTCCTCTTCCAATTCTCCATGCAAAAAGGTTGTTTTGATGTCCATCTGGTGCACTTCCATGTCTTCCGCCGCTGCTAAACTGAGAAGTATGCGGACAGAGGGAAATCTGACCACGGGGGCAAAGGTTTCCTCGTAGTCAATTCCTTCCTTTTGTGTAAATCCCTTTGCCACTAATCTGGCCTTGTAGCGCTGGATTGTGTTATCTGGGTTCAGTTTTAGTTTGAAAACCCACTTACAACCACTTGGTTTTCGGTTAGGTGGACAGTCCACCAGCTCCCAAGTATCGGCTGCCATGATTGAAGCCATCTCCTCATTGATGGCTGTTTTCCACCGGTTTCTTTCTGGACAAGTCATCGCCTCTCCATAAGTTTGAGGTTCATCTTGATGAGATAGTTTAGTTACCTTGTTATTAACTTGTTTTTCTTGCAGTCTTTTGCTACTTCTCCTCCCCCCCTGAAAATCTGATGCCGGAATAGATGGTTCTCGTGGATTCTTTCGAACAAACTCGGCTTCTCCCCTATCCCTTGATTCCGAATCAATTTCCACCACGTCTTATGCTTCGCGTAGAGTTGTCACTGGAGTTTCCATAGCCGAGTCTTTTTCGGTCTGATTTGTATCTGCAAGAATGTCATCTTATCTAAAACCAGGATAGTTAGGAAGCTCAAAGTCATCGATTTTTTTTGACTCAAATCTGATTCTTACTGACTTTATATACTTGAAGGGATCCACAGACTTTTTCTGCATCCATAACTACTAGATGCTTTACTAAGATTATATCTTCTTTTTTTAGATCATAAACTCTATATCCTTTAACATCCTCATCATATCCTAATAAGTATCTCGGTTTTCCTTTAGGATATAGCTTCCAATTAGACCGATCTGTATGTAGACTGAATACTTGACTGCCGAAAACCTTTAAATGAGATAAGTCTGGTTTCCGGCCTGTCCATCTCTCATAAGGTATTTGATCTTTTATAGCTGAAGTAAAAACTCTATTTTTGAGGTAATTAGCACAGTTCATTGCTTTTGCCCAAAACCTTTTTCCTAACTTTTTATCTGACAACATACTTCTAGCACTATCACTTAGTGTTCTATTTAACCTTTCAGCTACCCCATTCTGTTCAGGATTTTCTGGAACTGTCTTTTGGTGTTGAACCCCATCTTCCCTCAGAAAATCCTCAAACTGGTTAGATGTATACTCTCCACCATTGTCACTCCTTACTCTCTTGATTGGAGTTTCATGGAGTTTTTCGCTCCATGCTTTATATTGTCTAAAACAATCCTCAGCTTCGGACTTGTTTTTCAAAAAATATACTCGGGAATACCGAGACCAATCATCAGTTATAGTCATCATAAATCTCTTCCCCCCCGGTGAGGGCACTTTAGCCGGTCCACAAATATCTGTGTGTACTAGATCTAGAATTTTTTCTCCCTCATAGGTGGCTGACTTAGGAAAGGGTAATCTGTGTGCTTTACCTTGAGCACATCCACTACAATCACTTATATCATCACTCTCACTGAACTGAATCCCTTCCACCACTCCCATCTTTTTCATCTCTCTTAACTTATCTAGATTGACATGCCCAAGCCTCTTATGCCACATCATAATATCATGAACACCAGCATAATAAAGTTTCTTCTTTTCATTACTTAAGATCAGCCTAAACATCCCATGGCTACCTTTCTCAGCAATGAAATAGACATCATCCTCAAAACTAGCAGTAAAGACTCCTTCCCTAGTGCTAGTAAAAAAACCGTTATCATCTAATACTGCTGTAGAGATAAGATTTTTGTTCAGCTCCGGAATAAACAATACATCGGAGAACGTTAATATGGATGTCTTTCCTTCTACTAACACTTTTAGATCTACCGATCCTACAAGAGTAGTGGTGACTATCCTCCCATCCCCGTACTCTATCTCTACGGTGGGAATCTTTCTTATCTTAGTGAACAGGTGTCTATCGTTACACATGTGCATGGAGGCACCTGAATCTACAATCCAGCCTGCTTCACCTTTCAATCCACCATAAGCACATTTATGCCTTCGTGGAATTTCGACCTCATTTTTCGCCTCCAACTCCTCATCCAAAAGGAGCTCATCGTCCTCGTCCTCGGATTCAGCCTCAAGTACCTGTGTGACAAGGGCCTTTTTCTTTCCTCTCGGGGTACCACCGGTCTGCCCCTCCTTTAACCGAAGCTCGGTTAGCTTAGTGCACTCTGCCATATAGTGCCCCGGTTTCTTACAAAAGTGACATAGTCCTTTGGGAGCCCTTGGTTCGAACTCATCGGCCTGTTTTTTCTGCTCCCTATCCCCATAGTTTCCGACCGGTTTTCGGGAATCCCTGTTCCTCCAATCAGTCGCTGTTGCCAAGGCTTGGCCACTCTTTCCTCCCCTTCGGATCTTAATTGTATTCTCTTGAACGAGAATCCTCCCTACCACTGAGTTCCATATCCACCTTGAGTCAGGCAAGTCCTGCACACGGTAAACTATGTTCACGAACTCATCAGGTAACTTCATCAGTAAACAGTTAACCTTTTCTTTTTCACTAAAATCTTTTCCCGCACTCTGTAGCTCCATGAAGAGTGTAGCAAGCTCATTGCAAAAATCCAACATATTTCCCCCTTTGTATACATACTCCTTAACTTTCTGATCAGCCAACTGTTGTTGCTGAATCGTACCACTTCGGTACATCTCAATAAGAGCCATCCAAAGATCGGATGCCCTTTCTACCTGCAAATGAGGACATGCAAGTCCTTGAGTGAGATGGCGTAGGATGAAGTGCTTTGCCGCCATATTGTTGAAGTCCCAAGTTTCAGTATCATTCTCCTCGTTCCTCGGAATAGGTGACATGAATGCTAAACCAGTTGCTATTGGTGTGGTCGCCTCCTTCTCCTTTCCTTTGTCCACCACCTCTCCTTCCTTTGTTTCCTCCGTTGAAGGTGAATCCTCTTTCCTGGTGAATCTGCTTCCTCCAAACCCTGGAGGAATTCCAAGACTTGATGGACGCCCCAATCGTCCACTCACTATCCCCCAAAACCTTTTTTCGCATAGAGCTCCTATCATCATACTTTCCCAGTATATGAAGCCAGTTCCATTAAAGATTGGTACCCTAGAGGGTGGGCCCATAACCTGAAACTCTGAGACCTCCATAAGTCCTCAGAGTGGACAGCTTCCAAGAAGCCTCTAGGATAATCCTGACCCCTTTGTGTTTAAGCAAAAATAACTGCCACCCTGGCAGACAAAAACTCTGACCAACTTCACCCCTGTGAAGGCAAGACTCCCCTGAGTCGATAGCAAAAAGAATCTCTGAATTTGCTCCCCTGAGCAGTAAGTTATGGAGGGTCAAAGTTGACCTTTTGTACAGAAGCTCTCTGGGAGAGGGGGTCCTATCTTCTAATTTTTCTAAGTCCTATCTCTCTCACAGACTCTATCTACTGATGTACGGAACCAATCAGAATTGAGTTCCGTACGCAAAAGTACAACTGGCGGTGTACTTTATGTACGGACATTGTACGATATGGCCAAAATGTTGACACATGTCAAATCCGGATTCGGTGCCATAATCTCCGGAGATTCCACAATCCAACGGAATTTCGCCACGCGTCATCCGATGTGGCGATGGCCACAAACCACCGAAATCTTCCTCCGCGATCTCGGCGCTAATTCCGGCCGTCTGATTAAATTCGGCTTTAATCATAGCCGTAATAAATACTGCGGGGGTATTTGTTTCATTTAGGAAACAAATGCGCGGTACTGATTTGTGTCCTTACCGTAAGTCGTACATTATATATTACTGGATCTATGTATCCCGTAATTCATTTCAGTTAAATGATTTATCGCACGTATACCTATTTAAATAAATATCAAACTACATACTACGTAACACTACCGTTAGACTAAACGGCTAAGGCTTCCGGCTGTTTTTTCTGCCGGACGGTAGGTACAAGGATCAAATCCTGCCGCCGGCACATACCTTTTAATTAAACAAATAAACCCTAATATAAGATTCCCGTAAACCTCAGGATAGCCAAGGTAGCCATGGCTCTAGCTTCCTCTCCAATTTCTCAGTGACTGCGACAAGTTTGAGAGTTGGAGAGAGAAGTTAGAGATAGACTGCCTCGACTTCTATATTTCTTTTCAGACCTAGAAAATACTAATAAAACCATTAGTTTCTACACTATCAAATGTAATATTCATTGCGATGAGAGAGTTAATTTTTGACAAGGGCTTAAAATTCATATTAATGTTTCACGAAAGAAATATGTGCACACGAGGAGTGATCATCGACGATTATAATTGAGGCTATATAGATCAATACGAATGTGCACAACAAGAGCTTAAAGTGAGAAAAAGTTGGAGGGAGACAATTGTGGGGCATTTTTGCAAAAAATGAACCAATGCAAATCAAAGCTTTGTAGTAAAATAGTTCATTCCTTTAGCGAGTCCATTGCCAATCGACCTTACGACAAAGTTGTTATAGTGGCAAAAACCCCAAATCACTTAGAAAAATAAGACTGTGTACAAGATGTTACGACGTTAGTACATTCTATGTCGTTAAATACATGGGGAAAATAGAGAGTACTAAATCTAGTGTCATCGCTGAAAGATTCATAAAGAAAAGTAAAAAAACAAAGGTCAACGCTAACATTAAATTGTTTCAAGCGCATTGCACAAAGTAAACGTTGCGAGGTTTTCCAAATTTTGAAGCTGTGAGGGGAGGTTAGGGACTTATAATATATTTGGAAAAGAATGTTGTAATACTTACCTTGAATAGTGTGACAGTAGCAGAAGTACTTTTGAGTATCTTGTACTTCCACAAAGACACGCATCAACAAGAGAAAACTATGCAGATTTGACGGAATGGTGCCGACGACCATTTACACGTGACACGCATCAGACGAACGTATTCACAAAATCGGACGAACGGAGTCTAAACCACATATGAGGGAAAAGTATGGTACATATCCCATAGTGACCATTGATTTGAATCGTGTCGACGAACGCGATTCATATGAGACCACAAGTGACGAAGCATACCCATACGTACTCAGGTTCTTCGTACTACACGACCACAATCGGCTGGACTTTAGTGACAACTGCTGAATAAGCACCTCAAACATTTATTGTGCGTTCATCCATTTAAATATATATGAAGATCATTCTTTGTAGTTTAGCTTGATAAAAAATAGTGTTTCACTATTAATTTTTTGGAAAGTAGCAATTAGGGTTTGGAAATACTCACGGTACAGTGATGTACAGTTTAGGTACCTTGTCGTAGAATAGTACAGTACTGTAGTTCCAAATGTAAACATCTGATTTGATGATTAGCAATAGATACTCACTATGAGTATATAGTTTAGGACTTCGACATTTTTTTGTATCCAGTTTTGGGACTATGATAATCTAAGGGCAATTTTTGGGAAACTTCCAGATATCATATCTTATGGATTACTAAGTCAATTGTGGTGCAATTATGGGAATTGCTAGTTTGTTATGTGGTGAATTATTGTGCTAAATTAAGCGCGGATTAGCCTTTTGAGTCACATTTTGTGTCATTTGGAAATTGGTTGTTAAATAAGGTCCTTGATAGTTTCTTCTGTTTACATGTCTACTTCCACTACTACTGCTTATTCTCCTCCTGCAACCGTGGTTGTAGAACAACAGGTTATGGGCTCTTTGTCAAGAATTCTCGTCTTCAATGGCCAAAAGTATGCATACTGGGCTGCAATGGTTGAATCATCTTTTGAAACTGCTGAACTATTCAATGTCTTAGATTCCTCTCTTGATGATAAAGATCCGAGTTGGGCTAAGAAGAACTCAATGGCTTGGAACAATCTCGTTCTTTGTATCTTTGAAAATTTGGTCATGTCTCGGTTGAAAATGAAAATGGCGAGCGAGATTTGGACAACATTGAAATCTGCATTCGAAAAAACAAACGTCCAAGAGAAGCTCTTATTGGCTGGAAAAATTTGGGACTACAAATACTCGGAGGGAACTATGGTCGAGTATTGTGACATCTTTCTTGCACTTATTGATGCACATTTGTCTGATGGTGGTACATTACCGAGGTTCCAAAAAGAAGCTTTTTTTATCAGAGGTCTTCTTAATACCATGAAAGGTGTGTTTGTTCAATTGAAAAGCGAAAATAAGACAACGTGGTCATTTTGTTGAAATCACTAGATTTAGAGGGTATTTTCTAGGTCTAAATAGATTAAGTAAAAGCGCAGGAAGTCTACGTCTACCTTCTCTCTCTAGCCCCATACTTGTTGTAGGCACTGAAGGCGAGAGAGAGTGGTGGAGCCATGGCTCTCTTAGCTACACAGACAGAACTGAAGAGTGATATAAGTTATTCTTAACAAAAAGATTGAGCTTGGCAGGACTTGAACCTTCGGCTTGCAGAGCGAGGAGTAGCCGTCAGCTCTAACCGGTCTGTTGGTGAAGTTCTTTAGAGTATATAGGGTTTGAATTCTATTTAAAATTTTTTTAAAAACCTTAATCGGATTAAAAGAAATAGAGATAATAAGCATAAATATTTGTTGTAATTTAGTGCGAACAAAAACCCGCACGGAACAAATGTACCGGACATTTGTTTTACCGGCTAATATTAAAAATCGGTTTAGATCCGACGCTGCATCATCACTAAGATCCCAAAATGGCCGCTTTGGCGGTTTTCGTGCGTGACATCACCTGGCGCCACGTGGCACGATATAATTGGAAAGCGGGAATCTCGGAGGGCATGAGAACAAGTTTCGAGGAGACAGACGTCCACTCCATGGCCTTGTCGTACACAGGCTGTACAAAAATGACATCAGCCATAGTACCTTTTTGTACTGTACAGTTATTTGATTGGTTTGTACATCAGTAGATAGGGGTTGTGAGAGGGGTTTAGGACTTAGAGGATTGAAGAGGTAGCTGCCTCTCTCCCAATGAGCTTGTATAAATATTGGCATCTTGCCACTTGATAATTAATCGCTTCGTAAGACGTTTTCAATGATTTTTTTTGTTTTGGACTCAATGGAGTCCAACTGCATAAAAATGCATACAGATTGTCTATTTGTGTGCTTGGGTAGCAGTGGTCTTAGTTGAAGAAGGGTTAGTCAGAAACTAAATAGAGGCTTCTCGAATTTTGTAGTCGAATACCGGACACAGAATTGCAGGTTATTAGCCCACCCTCTAGGGTGCCCATCTTCAACGGATTTGGGTTCATTTCTTGGGAAGCCATGATGGTAGGGCCTTTGTGTGAAAAATGATATTGAGGTATTGTCAGTGGACACGTGAAACGTCCATCTTAAGGAATCCCACCAACGTTTAGTGGAGTGAGGTTTTTTGCAGCAACATCTGCCACAATAGAGGTGGTAGACGATGGAGACAGCAGCGTGTTCGAACAAGGGAAAAAGAAGGAGACACCTCTCACTCCCATCGCCACGGCACCCGGAGCGCCGGTCGTAAAGTCCGAGGAAAACAATATTCAAACGTGGGAATACACAAACATGGCTGCTAGACATTTCATTCTGAGGCACCTTTCTCAAGCTCTTGCAACCTCTTATCTTCACATCTTAAAGGTCGAGGAGTTGTGGGTGACTTTAGTGGAGATCCATAGAGAAAGTACCATTCAAGAGCTCTAGTCAGCCAAGCAAAGGCTAGAGGATTACACTTACAAAGGGGGAAAAATGTTAGATTACTGTAATGATCTGTCTTGTTTGTATATCGAGATGGAGAGTGCCGGGTGGATAGGTATGTAGAAACTAATGGTTTTATTAGTATTTTCTAGGTCTGAAAAGAAATATAGAAGTCGAGGCAGTCTATCTCTAACTTCTCTCTCCAACTCTCAAACTTGTCGCAGTCACTGAGAAATTGGAGAGGAAGCTAGAGCCATGGCTACCTTGGCTATCCTGAGGTTTACGGGAATTTTATATTAGGGTTTATTTATTTAATTAAAAGGTATGTGCCGGCGGCAGGATTTGATCCTTGTACCTACCGGCCGGCAGTCAGAAATTAGCGGGTAGCCTTAGCCGTTAAGTCTAGCAGTAGTGTTACGTACTATATAGTTTGATATTTATTTAAATGATTATGCGTTCGATAAACCATTTAACTGAAATTAATTACGGAATACATAGATCCAGTAAAATATAAATGTACGACTTACGGTACGGACAAAAATCAGTACCGCGCATTTGTTTCGTAAATGAAACAAATACCGCGCATGTATTTATTACGGCCACGATTAAAGCCGAATTTAATCGGACGGCCGGGATTAGCGCCGAGATCGCGGAGGAAGATTTCGGCGGTTTGTGGCCATCGCCACATCGGATGACGCGTGGCGAAATTCCGTTGGATTGTGGAATCTCCGGAGATTATGGCACCGAATCCGGATTTGACATGTGTCGACATTTTGGCCATGTCGTACAATGTCCGTACATAAAGTACACCGGCAGATGTACTTTTACATACGGAACTCAATTCTGATTGGTTCCGTACATCAGTAGATAGAGTCTGTGAGAGAGATAGGACTTAGAAAAATTAGAAGATAGGACCCCCTCTCCCAGAGAGCTACTGTACAAAAGGTCAACTTTGACCCTCCATAACTTACTGCTCAGGGGAGCAAATTCAGAGATTCTTTTTGCTATCGGCTCAGGGGAGTCTTGTCTTCACAGGGGTGAAGTTGGTCAGAGTTTTTGTCTGCCAGGGTGGCAGTTATTTTTGCTTAAACACAAAGGGGTCAGGATTATCCTAGAGGCTTCTTGGAAGCTGTCCACTCTGAGGACTTATGGAGGTCTCAGAGTTTCACGTTATGGGCCCACCCTCTAGGGTACCAATCTTTAATGGAACTGGCTTCATATACTGGGAAAGTATGATGATAGGAGCTCTATGCGAAAAAAGGTTTTGGGGGATAGTGAGTGGACGATTGGGGCGTCCATCAAGTCTTGGAATTCCTCAAGGGTTTAAAGGAAGCAGATTCACCAGGAAAGAGGATTCACCTTCAACGGAGGAAACAAAGGAAGGAGAGGTGGTGGACAAAGGAAAGGAGAAGGAGGCGACCACACCAATAGCAACTGGTTTAGCATTCATGTCACCTATTCCGAGGAACGAGGAGAATGAAACTGAAACCTGGGACTTCAACAATATGGCGGCAAAGCACTTCATCCTACGCCATCTCACTCAAGGACTTGCATGTCCTCATTTGCAAGGTAGAGAGGGCATCCGATCTTTGGATGGCTCTCATAGAGATGTACCGAAGTGGTACGATTCAGCAACAACAGTTGGCTGATCAGAAAGTTAAGGAGTATGTATACAAAGGGGGAAATATGTTGGATTTTTGCAATGAGCTTGCTACACTCTTCATGGAGCTAGAGAGTGCGGGTAAAGTTTTTAGTGAAAAAGAAAAAGTTAACTGTTTACTAATGAAGTTACCTGATGAGTTCGAGAACATAGTCAACCGTGTGCAGGACTTGCCGGACTCAAGGTGGATATGGAACTCAGTGGTAGGGATGATTCTCGTTCGAGAGAATACGATTGAGATCCGAAGGGGAGGAAACAGTGGCCAAGCCTTGGCAACAACAACCGATTGGAGGAACAAGGATTCTCGGAAACCAGTCGGAAACTATGGGGGTAGGGAGCAGAAAAAACAGGTTGGCGAGTTCGAACCAAGGGCTCCCAAAGGTTTATGTCATTTTTGTAAGAAACCGGGGCACCATATGGCAGAGTGCACCAAGCTAACCGAGCTTCGGTTAAAGGAGGGGCAAACCGGTGGTACCCCGAGAGGAAAGAAAAAGGCCCTTGTCACACAGGTACTTGAGGCGGAATCCGAGGACGAGGACGATGAGCTCCTTTTGGATGAGGAGTTGGAGGCGAAAACTGAGGTTGAAATTCCACGAAGGCAGAAATGTGCTTACGGTGGATTGAAAGGTGAAGCAGGCTGGATTATAGATTCAGGTGCCTCAATGCACATGTGTAAGGATAGACACCTGTTCACTAAGATAAGAAAGATTCCCACCGTAGAGATAGAGTACGGGGATGGGAGGATAGTCACCACTACTCTTGTAGGATCGGTAGATCTGAAAGTGTTAGTAGAAGGAAAGACATCCATATTAACATTCTCCGATGTATTGTTTATTCCGGAGCTGAACAAAAACCTTATCTCTACATCAGTATTAGATGATAAGGGTTTTTTCACTAGCACTAGGGAAGGAGTCTTTACTGCTAGTTTTGAGGAGGATGTCTATTTCATTGCTGAGAAAGGTAGCCATGGGATGTTTAGGCTGATCTTAAGTAATGAAACGAAGAAACTTTATTATGCTGGTGTTCATGATATTATGATGTGGCATAAGAGGCTTGGGCATGTGAATCTAGATAAGTTAAGAGAGATGAAAAAGATGGGAGTGGTGGAAGGGATTCAGTTCAGTGAGAGTGATGATATAAGTGATTGTAGTGGGTGTGCTCAAGGAAAAGCACACAGATTACCCTTTCCAAAAACAACCACCTACAAGGGAGAAAAACTTCTAGATCTAGTACACACAGATATTTGGGGACCGGCTAGAGTGCCCTCACCGGGGGGGAAGAGATTTATGATGACTATAACTGATGATTGGTCTCGGTATTCCCGAGTATATGTTTTGAAAAACAAGTCAGAGGCTGAGGACTGTTTTAGACAATATAAAGCATGGAGCGAAAAACTCCATGAAACTCCAATCAAGAGAGTAAGGAGTGACAATGGTGGAGAGTATACTTCTAACCAATTTGAGGATTTTTTGAGGGAAGATGGGGTTCAACACCAAAAGACAGTTCCAGAAAATCCGGAACAGAATGGGGTAGCTGAAAGGTTAAATAGAACACTAAGTGATAGTGCTAGAAGTATGTTGTCGGATAAGAAGATAGGAAAAAGGTTTTGGGCAGAAGCAATGAACTGTGCTAATTACCTCAAAAATAGAGTTCTTACTTCAGCTATAAAAGATCAAACACCTTATGAGAGATGGACAGGCCGGAAACCAGACTTATCTCATTTAAAGGTTTTCGGCAGTCAAGTATTCAGTCTAGATACTGATCGGTCCAATTGGAAGCTAGATCCTAAAGGAAAACCGGGATACTTATTAGGATATGATGAGGATGTTAAAGGATATAGAGTTTATGATCTAAAAAGAGAAGATATAATCTTAGTAAAGCATCTAGTAGTTATGGATGAAGGAAAGTCTGTGGATCCCTTCAAATATACAAAGTCAGTAAAAATCAGATTTGAGTCAGAAAATTCTGATGACTTTGAGCTTCCTAACTATCCAGGTTTTAGAGACGATGACATTTTTGCAGGAACAAATCAGACCGAAAAGGACTCGGCTGTGGAAACTCCAGTGACAACTCTACTCGAAGCGGAAGACGTGGTGGAAATTGATTCGGAATCAAGGGATAGGGGAGAAGCCGAGTTTGTTCGAAAGAATCCACGAGAACCATCTATTCCGGCCTCAGATTTTGAGGGAGGGAGGAGAAGTAGCAAAAGACTGCAAGAAAAACAAGTTAATAACAAGGTAACTAAACTATCTCATCAAGATGAACCTCAAACTTATCGAGAGGCGATGACTTGTCCAGAAAGAAACCGGTGGAAAACAGCCATCAATGAGGAGATGGCTTCAATCATGGCAGCCGATACTTGGGAGCTGGTGGACTGTCCACCTAACCGAAAACCAATCGGTTGTAAGTGGGTTTTCAAACTAAAACTGAACCCAGATAACACAATCCAGCGCTACAAGGCCAGATTAGTGGCAAAGGGATTTACACAAAAGGAAGGAATTGACTACGAGGAAACCTTTGCCCCGGTGGTCAAATTTCCCTCCGTCCGCATACTTCTCAGTTTAGCAGCGGCGGAAGACATGGAAGTGCACCAGATGGACATCAAAACAGCCTTTTTGCATGGAGAATTAGAAGAGGAGATCTTCATGCGACAACCCGAAGGGTTTGTGGAAGAAGGAGAGGAGAGTAAGGTATGCCGGCTGATTAAATCTCTTTATGGTTTGAAACAGGCGCCCCGACAGTGGAATAAGAAGCTTGATGAGTTTCTTACCGGTCTAGGATATATTCGGATCAGCTCAGATCACTCAATCTATGTTTTCGAAGATGAGGAAGGTTTTATATTTATTGCAATTTATGTTGATGATTTGCTTGTTTTAAGTAAATCAATGGAAAAAATTAATAAACTGAAAACTGATCTTAAGGGGAGATTTGAAATGAAGGATATGGGGGAAGCAAAATATATTTTGGGAATTCAAGTAGAGAGAGACCGAAAAAGAAAAATTATAAGATTGACTCAAAAGGAAGCAATAGGGAACATGCTTGAAAAATTTCAAATGGATAAAGCTAATAGTTGTACAACTCCAATGGAATTGAAGAAGGGAAGTGAGGGGAGTGAGGAAGAAGGAGTCATAGTCTTAGACGAGGAATTATCTCCTGATGAACAGAAGTTCATGCAGACTATTCCTTACAGGCAAGTAGTGGGAAGTCTAATCTATTTTATGAATTGTACCCGGCCGGATTTAGCTGCAGCTGTAGGAGTGCTGAGTAGAAGTCTAAATGCTCCCACTAAGAAGGATTGGGAGGCAGCTAAGAGAGTCCTTAGATACTTGGTAGGAACTAGAGATCTATGGTTGCATTTGGGTGGGGAGAATACTGACATCACTACTTGGAGTGATGCCAGTTATGGTGATGCTCCGATGAGGAGATGTACTTCTGGATATGTATTATATGTGGGTGATGGGGCTTGCTGTTGGAGTAGCAAACAGCAAAAGGTTATTGCTCAGTCCACCATGGAGGCTGAGTATATGGCCTCTTGCTCTGCTGTAAAAGAATTGATGTGGGTAAAGTCTTTACTTGGTGAGCTTGGTCACCTTAAGAGTGGTGTGTAGAAAATATTTTGTGATAATCAGGCAGCAATCGCTATTTCTGCCAATCCTAAACACCATTTTAAAGCCAAACACATGGACATCAGACTCAACTTTGTTAGAGAGAAAGTAGAAAACAAAATAATCAGTTTAGAGTACAGACCAGATAGTGAGATGGTAGCAGATATGATGACCAAACCTGTGCCTTCCCCTAAGCTAATTTTTTGCAGGGAGAAGTGTGGTCTGAAATTAAAGATTGACTAGAAAATAAGGGGAGTGTAGAAACTAATGGTTTTATTAGTATTTTCTAGGTCTGAAAAGAAATATAGAAGTCGAGGCAGTCTATCTCTAACTTCTCTCTCCAACTCTCAAACTTGTCGCAGTCACTGAGAAATTGGAGAGGAAGCTAGAGCCATGGCTACCTTGGCTATCCTGAGGTTTACGGGAATTTTATATTAGGGTTTATTTATTTAATTAAAAGGTATGTGCCGGCGGCAGGATTTGATCCTTGTACCTACCGGCCGGCAATCAGAAATTAGCGGGTAGCCTTAGCCGTTAAGTCTAGCAGTAGAGTTACGTACTATATAGTTTGATATTTATTTAAATGATTATGCGTTCGATAAACCATTTAACTGAAATTAATTACGGAATACATAGATCCAGTAAAATATAAATGTACGACTTACGGTACGGACAAAAATCAGTACCGCGCATTTGTTTCGTAAATGAAACAAATACCGCGCATGTATTTATTACGGCCACGATTAAAGCCGAATTTAATCGGACGGCCGGGATTAGCGCCGAGATCGCGGAGGAAGATTTCGGCGGTTTGTGGCCATCGCCACATCGGATGACGCGTGGCGAAATTTCCGTTGGATTGTGGAATCTCCGGAGATTATGGCACCGAATCCGGATTTGACATGTGTCGACATTTTGGCCATGTCGTACAATGTCCGTACATAAAGTACACCGGCAGATGTACTTTTACATAAGGAACTCAATTCTGATTGGTTCCGTACATCAGTAGATAGAGTCTGTGAGAGAGATAGGACTTAGAAAAATTAGAAGATAGGACCCTCTCTCCCAGAGAGCTTCTGTACAAAAGGTCAACTTTGACCCTCCATAACTTACTGCTCAGGGGAGCAAATTCAGAGATTCTTTTTGCTATCGACTCAGGGGAGTCTTGTCTTCACAGGGGTGAAGTTGGTCAGAGTTTTTGTCTGCCAGGGTGGCAGTTATCTTTGCTTAAACACAAAGGGGTCAGGATTATCCTAGAGGCTTCTTGGAAGCTGTCCACTCTGAGGACTTATGGAGGTCTCAGAGTTTCAAGGTATAATGAAGATGAAGGTCAACACCCTCATCATGAAGTTCCCTGATGAGTATGAGAACATAGTGCACCGAGTGTAAGAAATGGATGACAGTTTTTGGAAATTGAATACAATGGTCAAGATGATACTTGTGCAGGAAAACACTATTGAGATTCAGAGAGGAGGAAAGAGCGTTCTTGCTCTAGCCATCGGAACGGATTGGTGGGGGGAGGATTCAAGAAAGCCGTACAACAGCTTCATAGGAGAGAAAAATCAATATGGAGGACCGAGGCCCCCAAAGGGTCTTTGTCATTTCTGGAAGAAGTCAGGACACTTCATAGCTGATTGTGCCAAGCTGTCAAAGGTGAGGCTTTTAAGAGAACCGTGGAGAAGGTACTTCCAGAGAAAAGAAGAAGGCACTTGTGGTCACACAAGTGAAAGGGGAGACAAAGGAGGACGAGTCTTTTGAGGAGGAGGATGGGGAGCTCCTTCTTGACGAGAATTTGGAAGAGAAAGAGATCCCTCGAAAACATAAGTGTGCTCTCAGAGCCATTCGGGAAGCTCTAGAGGAAGGATGGATCATGAATTCTGGTGCATCTATGCATATGTGTCGTAATTGGCACCTTTTTACCAAGCTAAGAAAGATCCTTACTGTAGAGATAAACTATCGGGATGGGAGAGTAGTTACCAGATCTAGTGGGTTCGGTAGATGTGAAAGTCTTAGAGAAGGTTAAGACTTCTATACTCACTTTCTCAGACATACTCTACATTATTTAGCTGAGTAAAAATCTTGTCTCTACCTCTATGTTAGATGATAAGGATTTTCATACCTTCACTAGAAAGGGAGTCTTTATAGCTAAGTATGGGGATGAAGTCTACTTCACAGCGTATAAGGGTAGCCAAGGCATGTTTAGGCTTAACCTGAGTAATGAAAAGAAGAATGATTACTATGTTGGTGTCCCTAACATGATGACGTGGCATAAGCGATTGGCGCAGGTGCATTTTGATAGGCTGAGGGAAATGAAGAAGCTTCGGGTAGTAGAATCGATTCAGTTTGGGGACAATGAAATGATGGATGATTGTAGTGGCTGTGCCCAAGGTAAGGCTCATAGACTTCCCTTTCCCAATACTGCCACATATAGAGGTGAGAAAGTACTAGATCTGGTCCACACAGATATCTGGGGACCGGCAAAAGTATCTTCGGCCGGAGGAAAAAGGTATATGATGACAATCAATGATGACTGGTCTAGATAATCTAGAGTCTACTTCCTAAAAACAAAGTCTAAAGCACCAACTTACTTCTAAGAATATAAAGCTTGGTGTGAGAAGTTGCACGGAACCCCCATTAAAAGAATAAAGAGTGATAATGGGGGAGAATATACCTCTAACCAGTTTGAGGAATACTTGAGGGAGGAGGGAGTTCAACATCAAAAGAATGTACCGTATAATCCAAAACAGAATGGGGTAGTTGAAAGGTTGAACCAGACTCTAAGAAATAGTGTTTGTAATATGTTGGCCGACAAGAAGGTAGGAAAAAGGTTTTGAGCAGAAGCCATGAACTGTGCTAACTACATTAAAAATAGAGTCCTTACCTCAGTCGTGAAAGGAATGACACATTATGAGTGATGGGTTAGAAGAGAACCAGATGTCTCTCACCTAAAAGTATTCGCAAGTCAAGTTTACAATCTTGATACGCATTAGAAAAATTGGAAATTAGATGCCAAAAGGAAACCATGATATTTTTTGGGATATGATGAAGATGTCAAGAGATATAGAGTCTATGACTTAGCAAAACAAGATATCATTCTGAAAAAATACCTAGTTGTCATGGATGAAGGGAAGTCTTTTGATCCTTTAAAATACACCAAGAAGATAAGAATCAGTTTTGAGCCCGAGAATGAGGAGGACTCGGATCTTCCTGGAAAGGACATGAGTGAAAATATGATTGCAGATTCAAATGAGATCCAAAATGGGGAGATATACCGGAATCTCCTTATATCTCTACACACTCTGAGGAGATAGAGGAGGAGTCGAAACCGACTTCCATGAATAGGGGAGCCGATGAGATAGTGAGGAGGAATCGGAGACTTCCCTCCATTCCAACTTCAAACTTTGAGGGAGGATGAGAAGCAGCAAAAGGCTACACGAGAAACACGCAGCTCAAAAGGTAACTAAGCTGTCTCACCCTGATGAGCCTCAGTCATACTCGGAGGCAATGGACAGTCCGGAGAAAGACAGATGGGTTAGAGCCATAAATGATGAAATGGCCTCCATCATGGAAGCTATTACTTGGGAGCTGGTGGATTGTCCTCCAGACAGAAAACCGATTGGATGTAAATCGGTATTTAAACTGAAATTGATCCCAACTAATACCATTGAGAGATATAAGGATCAGTTGGTAGCAAAGGGGATCACCCAAAAAGAAAAGATAGATTATGAAGAGACTTTTACTCTGGTGGTTCGGTTCCCATCAGTAAGAATTCTCCTCAGTCTAGCAGCTGTGGAACACATGGAAATACACCAGATCGATATTTAGATCGCCTTCCTCAACGGTGAGCTAGAGCAAGAAATCTTCATGCGGGAACCAAAGAGGTTTGTAAAGGAAAAAGAGGAGAGCAAAGTTTGCAGACTCATAAAGTCCTTATATGGACCAAAGCAGGCTCCCAAACAATGGAATAAAAAACTAGATGAGTTTCTCACCGTTCTAGGATATATCCAGATAAGTTTTGACCATTCTATTTATATGTTTGAGGATGAGAATGGTGTTATTTTCATTGCAATTTATTGCGATGATATGCTTGTGTTAAGTAAATCTTTGGAAAAGATCAATAAGTTAAAGAAAGATCTTAGAAGCAGATTTGATATGAAGGATTTAGGTGAGGTAAGACATATTTTGGGGATCGGAATGGAGAGAGATACGGGGAAAAAGATCATCAAACTTACTCAGAAAGAAGCTATAGTGAATATGCTTGAGAAATTCTAGATGGAAAAGGCAAACAGCTGCACCAGTCTCATTTACTTGAACAAATTAAGTGATGGGACTGTAGAAGGAGGAGTGATAATTTTAGATGATCACATGAGTCCAGACGAGAGACAGTTTATGAAGTATATTCCTTACACGCAGGTTCTAGGAAGCCTAATCTACTTTATGAACTGTACTAGGCCGGTCATAGCGACAACAATTGGAGTCTTTAGTAGGAGTCTAAATGATTCTAAGACGAGAGATTGGGAAGCAGCCAAGAGAGTCATGAGATATCTGGTGGGAACCAAGGATTTATGGTTGCATTTGGGAGGGGAGCACACATACATCACTATTTGGAGTGATGCCACTTATGGGGATGCACCTATGAGAAGATGCACTTTTGGATATGTGTTGTATGTGGGGAAAGGTGCTTGTTGTTGGAGTAGCAAGCAACAAAAGGTGGTTGCCCAGTTCACTATGGAGGTTGAGTACATGGCCTCTTGTTCTACTATGAAAAAGCTGATGTGGATTAAGTCTTTATTGCAAAAACAAGGTTATATGAAGGAGGGAGTGCATGAAGATTTTTGTGATAACCAAGCTCCATTGCAATTGCCACCAATCCAAAACATCACTTCAAGGCTAAATATATGGACATAAGATTAAACTTTGTAAGAGAGAAGGTTGAAAACAAAATTGTGAATCTTGTGTATAGGGGTGATGGGGATGAAACTCTGAGACCTCCATAAGTCCTCAGAGTGGACAGCTTCCAAGAAGCCTCTAGGATAATCCTGACCCCTTTGTGTTTAAGCAAAAATAACTGCCACCTTGGCAGACAAAAACTCTGACCACCTTCACCCCTGTGAAGAGAAGACTCCCCTGAGTCGATAGCTAAAAGAATCTCTGAATTTGCTCTCCTGAGCAGTAAGTTATGGAGGGTCAACTTTGACCCTCCATAACTTACTCCTCATGAGAGCAAATTCAGAGATTCTTTTAGCTATCGACTCAAGGGAGTCTTCTCTTCATAGGGGTGAAGGTGGTCAGAGTTTTTGTCTGCCAGGGTGGCAGTTATTTTTGCTTAAACACAAAGGTGTCAGGATTATCCTAGGGGCTTCTTGGAAGCTGTCCACTCTGAGGACTTATGGAGGTCTCAGAGTTTCAGGTTATGGGCCCACCCTCTAGGGTACCAATCTTTAATGGAACTGGCTTCATATACTGGGAAAGTATGATGATAGGAGCTCTATGCGAAAAAAGGTTTTGGGGGATAGTGAGTGGACGATTGGGGCGTCCATCAAGTCTTGGAATTCCTCCAGGGTTTAAAGGAAGCAGATTCACCAGGAAAGAGGATTCACCTTCAACGGAGGAAACAAAGGAAGGAGAGGTGGTGGACAAAAGAAAGGAGAAAGAGGCGACCACACCAATAGCAACTGGTTTAGCATTCATGTCACCTATTCCGAGGAACGAGGAGAATGATACTGAAACTTGGGACTTCAACAATATGGCGGCAAAGCACTTCATCCTACACCATCTCACTCAAGGACTAGCATGTCCTCATTCGAGGTAGAGAGGGCATCCGATCTTTGGATGGCTCTCATAGAGATGTACCGAAGTGGTACGATTCAGCAACAACAGTTGGCTGATCAGAAAGTTAAGGAGTATGTATACAAAGGGGGAAATATGTTGGATTTTTGCAATGAGCTTGCTACACTCTTCATGGAGCTAGAGAGTGCGGGAAAAGATTTTAGTGAAAAAGAAAAGGTTAACTGTTTACTGATGAAGTTACCTGATGAGTTCATGAACATAGTTTACCGTGTGCAGGACTTGCCGGACTCAAGGTGAATATGAAACTTAGTGGTAGGGATGATTCTCGTTCGAGAGAATACGATTGAGATCCGAAGGGGAGGAAAGAGTGGCCAAGCCTTGGCAACAGCGACCGATTGGAGGAACAAGGATTCCCGGAAACCAGTCGGAAACTATGGGGGTAGGGAGCAGAAAAAACAGGTTGACGAGTTCGAACCAAGGGCTCCCAAAGGTTTTTGTCATTTTTGTAAGAAACCGGGGCACTATATGGCAGAGTGCACTAAGCTAACCGAGCTTCGATTAAAGGAGGGGCAGACCGGTGGTACCCCGAGAGGAAAGAAAAAGGCCCTTGTCACACAGGTACTTGAGGCGGAATCCGAGGACGAGGACGATGAGCTCTTTTTGGATGAGGAGTTGGAGGCGAAAACTGAGTTTGAAATTCCACGAAGGCAGAAATGTGCTTACGGTGGATTGAAAGGTGAAGCAGGTTGGATTATAGATTCAGGTGCCTCAAAGCACATGTGTAAGGATAGGCACTTGTTCACTAAGATAATAAATATTCCCACCGTAGAGATAGAGTACGAGGATGGGAGGATAGTCACCACTACTCTTGTAGGATCGGTAGATCTGAAAGTGTTAGTAGAAGGAAAGACATCAATATTAACATTCTCCGATGTATTGTTTATCCCAGAGCTGAACAAAAACCTTATCTCTACATCTGTATTAGATGATAAGGGTTTTTTGTTCAGCTCCGGGATAAACAATACATCGATGAATGTTAATATGGATGTCTTTCCTTCTACTAACACTTTCAGATCTACCGATCCTACAAGAGTAGTGGTGACTATCCTCCCATCCCCGTACTCTATCTCTACGGTGGGAATCTTTCTTATCTTAGTGAACAAGTGCCTATCCTTACACATGTGCATTGAGGCACCTGAATCTATAATCCAGCCGGCATACCTTACTCTCCTCTCCTTCCTCCACAAACCCTTCGAGTTGTCGCATGAAGATCTCCTTTTCCAATTCTCCATGTAAAAAGGTTCTCTTGATGTCCATCTAGTGCACTTCCATGTCTTCCGCTGCTGCCAGACTGAGAAGTATGCGGACGGAGGGAAATCTGACGATCGGGGAAAAGGTTTCCTCGTAGTCAATTCCCTCTTTTTGTGTAAATCCCTTTGCCACTAATCTGGCCTTGTAGCGCTCGATTGTGTAATCTGGGTTCAGTTTTAATTTGAAAACCCACTTACAACCGATAGGTTTTCGGTTAGGTGGACAATCCATCAGCTCCTAAGTATCGGCTGCCATAATTGAGGCCATCTCCTCATTGATGGTTGTCTTCCACCGATTTCATTTTGGACAAGTCATCGCCTCTCCATAAGTTTGAGGTTCATCTTGATGAGATAGTTTAGTTACCTTGTTATTAACCTGTTTTTCTTACAGTCTTTTGCTACTTCTCCTTCCCCCCTCAAAATCTGAGGCCGTAATAGATGGTACTCGTGAATTCTTTCGAACAAACTCGGCTTCTCCCCTATCCCTTGATTTTGAATCAATTTCCACCACGTCTTCCGCTTCGAGTAGAGTTGTCACTGGAGTTTCCACAGCCGTGTCCTTTTCGGTCCGATTTGTTCCTACAAGAGTGTCATCTTCTCTAAAACCTGATAGTTAGGAAGCTCAAAGTCATCGAAATTTTCTGACTCAAATCTGATTTTTACTGACTTCGTATATTTGAAGGGATCCACAGACTTTCCTTCATCCATAACTACTAGATGCTTTACTAAGATTATATCTTCCCTTTTTAGATCATAAAATCTATATCCTTTAACATCTTGATCATATCCTAATAAGTATCCCGGTTTTCCTTTAGGATCTAGCTTCCAATTGGACCGATCAGTATGTAGACTGAACACTTGATTGCGGAAAACCTTTAAATGAGATAAGTCTGGTTTCCGGCCTGTCCATCTCTCATAAGGTGTTTGATCTTTTATAGCTGAAGTAAGAACTCTATTTTTGAGGTAATTAGCACAGTTCATTGCTTCTGCCCAAAACCTTATTCCTATCTTCTTATCCGACAACATACTTCTAGCACTATCACTTAGTGTTCTATTTAACCTTTCAGCTACCCCATTCTGTTCCGGATTTTCTGGAACTATCTTTTGGTGTTCAACCCCATCTTCCCTCAAAAAATCCTCAAACTTATAGAGAGGCAATGACTTGTCCAGAAAGAAACCGGTGGAAGACAGCCATCAATGAGGAGATGGCTTCAATCATGGCAGCCGATACTTGGGAGCTGGTGGACTGTCCACCTAACCGAAAACCAATCGGTTGTAAGTGGGTTTTTAAATTATAACTGAACCCAGATAACACAATCGAGCGCTACAAGGCCAGATTAGTGGCAAAGGGATTTACACAAAAGGAAGGAATTGACTACGAGGAAACCTTTGCCCCGGTGGTCAGATTTCCCTCTGTCCGCATACTTCTCAGCCTGGCAGCAGCGAAAGACATGGAAGTGCACCAGATGGACATCAAAACAGCCTTTTTGCTTGGAGAATTAGAAGAGGAGATCTTCATGCGACAACCCGAAGGGTTTGTGGAAGAAGGAGAGGAGAGTAAGGTATGTCGGCTGATTAAATCTCTTTATGGTTTGAAGCAGGCGCCTCGACAGTGGAATAAGAAGCTTGATGAGTTTCTTACCGGTCTAGGATATATTCGGATCAGCTTAGATCACTCAATCTATGTTTTCGAAGATGAGGAAGGTTTTATATTTATTGCAATTTATGTTGATGATTTGCTTGTTTTAAGTAAATCAATGGAAAAAATTAATAAACTGAAAAACCGATCTTAAGGGGAGATTTGAAATGAAGGATATGGGGGAAGCAAAATATATTTTGGGAATTCAAGTAGAGAGAGACCGAAAAAGAAAAATTATAAGATTGACTCAAAAGGAAGCAATAGTGAACATGCTTGAAAAATTTCAAATGGATAAAGCTAATAGTTGTACAACTCCAATGGAGTTGAAGAAAGGGAAGTGAGGGGAGTGAGGAAGGAGGAGTCATAGTCTTAGACGAGGAATTATCTCCTGAAGAACAGAAGTTCATGCAGACTATTCCTTACAGGCAAGTAGTGGGAAGTCTAATCTATTTTATGAATTGTACCCGGCCGGATCTAGCTGCAGCTGTAGGAGTGCTGAGTAGAAGTCTAAATGCTCCCACTAAGAAGGATTGGGAGGCAGCTAAGAGAGTCCTTAGATATTTGGTAGGAACTAGGGATCTATGGTTGCATTTGGGTGGGGAGAATACTGACATCACTACTTGGAGTGATGCCAGTTATGGTGATGCTCCGATGAGGAGATGCACTTCTGGATATGTATTATATGTGGGTGATGGGGCTTGCTGTTGGAGTAGCAAACAGCAAAAGGTTATTGCTCAGTCCACCATGGAGGCTGAGTATATGGCCTTATGCTCTGCTGTAAAAGAATTGATGTGGGTCAAGTCTTTGCTTGGTGAGCTTGGTCACCTTAAGAGTGGTGTGCAGAAAATATTTTTTGATAATCAGGCAGCAATCGCTATTTCTGCCAATCCTAAACATCATTTTAAAGCCAAACACATTGACATCAGACTCAGCTTTGTTAAAGAAAAAGTAGAAAACAAAATAATCAGTTTAGAGTACAGACCAGATAGTGAGATGGTAGCAGATATGATGACCAAACCTGTGCCTTCCCCTAAGTTAAGTTTTTGCAGGGAGAAGTGTGGTCTCAAATTAAAGATTGACTAGAAAATAAGGGGAGTGTAGAAACTAATGGTTTTTAAGTATTTTCTAGGTCTGAAAAGAAATATAGAAGCCGAGGCAGTCTATCTCTAACTTCTCTCTCCAACTCTCAAACTTGTCGCAGTCACTGAGAAATTGGAGATGAAGCTAGAGCCATGGCTACCTAGGCTATCTTGAGGTTTACGGGAAATTTATATTAGTTCGGGTTTATTTATTGAAAAGGTATGTGCCGGCGGCAGGAATTGATCCTTGTACCTACCGGCCGGCAGACGGGAAATAGCCGGTAGCCTTAGCCGTTAAGTCTAGGAGTCATGATACGTAGTATATAGTTTGATATTTATTTAAATATGTATACGTACGATTATTCATTTAACTATAATAGATTACAGGATACATAGATCCGGTAATATATAAAGTACGGATTACGGTACGGACTATAAATCAATACCGCGCATTTGTTTCGTAAATGAAACAAATACCGCACATGTATTTATTACGGCTACGATTAAATTAGATTCTAAATCGGACGGCCGCAATTAGCGCCGAGATCGCGGAGGAAGTTTTCGGCGGTTTGTGGCCATCGCCACATCGGATGACGCGTGGCGAAATTTTGTTGGATCGTGGAATCCCCGAAGATTATGGCATCGAATCCGGATATGACATGTGTCGACATTTAGGCCTTGTCGTACAATGTCCGTACCTAAAGTACACCGGCAGCTGTACTTTTGCGTAACGAACTCAATTCTGATTGGTTCCGTACATCAGTGGATAGAGTCTGTGAGAGAGATAGGACTTAGAAGAATTAGGAGATAGGACCCTCTCTCCCAGAGAGCTTCTGTACAAAAGGTCAACTTTGACCCTCCATAACTTACTGCTCAGGAGAGCAAATTCAGAGATTCTTTTTGCTATCGACTCAGGGGAGTCTTCTCTTCACAAGGGTGAAGGTGGTCAGAGTTTTTGTCTGCCAGGGTGGGAGTTATTTTTGCTGAAACACAAAAGGGTCAGGATTATCCTAGAGGCTTCTTGGAAGCTGTCCACTCTGAGGACTTATGGAGGTCTCAGAGTTTCAGGTTAACTCTGAGACCTCCATTGGCCCTCAGAGTATGCAGATCCAAAAGAAGCTAATATAGATAGTGCCGACTCCAAGTTGATATAAACCCAAGTGACTGACCCCTTGACAGTCAGAACCCCAATATAGATTCACCCCTGTGAAATAACACTTTCTGTGTGCTCAGTTCCACCACAGAATGCAAAGTTAGAATATGAGATTTGGACACATTCACCCACTTTGACTTTCCCTTATAAATGCAGCCACCCTGGCAGACAAAAACTCTGACCGACTACACCCTTGTGTAGCTTGGACTCCCCTTAGTCTGCAGCAAAAAGAATCACTAAAAATGGTCAAGTAAATTGATAGATATGGCTGGCCAAAGTTTGCCATTTATACAGAGTGCTCTCTGGGAGAGGCAGCTGCCTACCCAAAATTTTCTAAGTCCTATTCCCTCTTTAAAACTCTATCTACTGAAGTACGGCACCAATCAAATTACTGTATCGTACAGAAAAGTACAGGTGCCGGTGTACTTTATGTACGACCATTGTACCACATGGCCAAAATGTCGACACGTGTCAAATCACGATTAGTTCTATAATCTCCGGAATTCCCGTAATCCAATGTTATTACGCCACGTGTTATCTGACGTGGCAAAGACCGTAAAACGCCAAAAGTACATTTCCGTGATCGCGGCGCCTATCGCGGCCGTCCGATCAAAACCGGCTATAATCCTAGCCGCTGAAATTCGACGCGCGGTATTCGTTTCGCTATCGAAACAAATGCGCGGTATTTGTTTCGCTATCGAAACAAATGCGCGGTATCCGTTCTGTCCACATACCGTACTTCGTACTAAATCAAACTGTATCTATGTACAAAGTATCTATAAGCCGTTAAACGGATTTATCTACATATAAAGATTTATATATTTATCAAACCCTATATATCGTAATATCAGTCCTAGACTTAACGGCTAAAGCTAACGGCTAGTGCGGATCGACAGACGGTAGGTACCAGGATCAATTCCTGGGTCCGTCAACCAACTTTTGGTAAGTCTACCTAATTCACCCCCTGTCTTCTCTAGAGAGCCTAGGCAGCCATGGCTCTAGCTCCCTATCCTGCCTTCAGTGACTACAACAAGTGTGGGGGCTTGGATAGTGGAGTTAGAGACAGACCGCCTCAGCTCTTTTTCTATCCTAATACAGACCTAGAAAATACTCAAACGAGAACCATCTATTCCAGCCTCAGATTTTGAGGGGGGGAGGAGAAGTAGCAAAAGACTGCAAGAAAAACAGGTTAATAACAAGGTAACTAAACTATCTCATCAAGATGAACCTCAAACTTATGGAGAGGCAATGACTTGTCCAGAAAGAAACCGGTGGAAGACAGCCATCAATGAGGAGATGGCTTCAATCATGGCAGCCGATACTTGGGAGCTGGTGGACTGTCCACCTAACCGAAAACCAATCGGTTGTAAGTGGGTTTTTAAATTAAAACTGAACCCAGATAACACAATCGAGCGCTACAAGGCCAGATTAGTGGCAAAGGGATTTACACAAAAGGAAAGAATTGACTACGAGGAAACCTTTGCCCCGGTGGTCAGATTTCCCTCTGTCCGCATACTTCTCAGCCTGGCAGCAGCGAAAGACATGGAAGTGCACCAGATGGACATCAAAACAGCCTTTTTGCATGGAGAATTAGAAGAGGAGATCTTCATGCGACAACCCGAAGGGTTTGTGGAGAAGGAGAGGAGAGTAAGGTATGTCGGCTGATTAAATCTCTTTATGGTTTGAAACAGGCGCCTCGACAGTGGAATAAGAAGCTTGATGAGTTTCTTACCGGTCTAGGATATATTCGGATCAGCTTAGATCACTCAATCTATATTTTCGAAGATGAGAAAGGTTTTATATTTATTGCAATTTATGTTGATGATTTGCTTGTTTTAAGTAAATCAATGGAAAAAATTAATAAACTGAAAACCGATTTTAAGGGGAGATTTGAAATGAAGGATATGGGGGAAGCAAAATATATTTTGGGAATTCAAATAGAGAGAGACCGAAAAAGAAAAATTATAAGATTGACTCAAAAGGAAGCAATAGGGAACATGCTTGAAAAATTTCAAATGGATAAAGCTAATAGTTGTACAACTCCAATGGAGTTGAAGAAGGGAAGTGAGGGGAGTGAGGAAGGAGGAGTCATATTCTTAGACAAGGAATTATCTCCTGAAGAACAGAAGTTCATGCAGACTATTCCTTACAGGCAAGTAGTGGGAAGTCTAATCTATTTTATGAATTGTACCCGGCCGGATCTAGCTGCAGCTGTAGGAGTGCTGAGTAGAAGTCTAAATGCTCCTACTAAAAAGGATTGGGAGGCAGCTAAGAGAGTCCTTAGATATTTGGTAGGAACTAGGGATCTATGGTTGCATTTGGGTGGGGAGAATACTGACATCACTACTTGGAGTGATGCCAGTTATGGTGATGCTCCGATGAGGAGATGCACTTCTGGATATGTATTATATGTGGGTGATGGGGCTTGCTGTTGGAGTAGCAAACAGCAAAAGGTTATTGCTCAGTCCACCATGGAGGCTGAGTATATGGCCTCATGCTCTGCTGTAAAAGAATTGATGTGGGTCAAGTCTTTGCTTGGTGAGCTTGGTCACCTTAAGAGTGGTGTGCAGAAAATATTTTTTGATAATCAGGCAGCAATCGCTATTTCTGCCAATCCTAAACATCATTTTAAAGCCAAACACATGGACATCAGACTCAGCTTTGTTAGAGAAAAAGTAGAAAACAAAATAATCAGTTTAGAGTACAGACCAGATAGTGAGATGGTAGCAGATATGATGACCAAACCTGTGCCTTCCCCTAAGTTAAGTTTTTGCAGGGAGAAGTGTGGTCTGAAATTAAAGATTGACTAGAAAATAAGGGGAGTGTAGAAACTAATGGTTTTTAAGTATTTTCTAGGTCTGAAAAGAAATATAGAAGCCGAGGCAGTCTATCTCTAACTTCTCTCTCCAACTCTCAAACTTGTCGCAGTCACTGAGAAATTGGAGAGGAAGCTAGCGCCATGGCTACCTAGGCTATCCTGAGATTTACGGGAAATTTATATTAGTTCGGGTTTATTTATTTAAAAGGTATGTGCCGGCGGCAAGAATTGATCCTTATACCTACCGGCCGGCAGACGGGAAATAGCCGGTAGCCTTAGCCGTTAAGTCTAGGAGTCATGATACGTAGTTTATAGTTTGATAGTTATTTAAATATGTATACGTACGATTATTCATTTAACTATAATAGATTACGGGATACATAGATCCGGTAATATATAAAGTACGGATTACGGTACGGACTATAAATCAATACCGCGCATTTGTTTCGTAAATGAAACAAATGAGCGGTATTGATTTATAGTCCGTACCGTAATCCGTACTTTATATATTACTGGATTTATGTATCCCGTAATCTATTATAGTTAAATGAATAATCGTACGTATACATATTTTAATTACTATCAAACTATATACTACGTATCATGACTCCTAGACTTAACGGCTAAGGCTACCGGCTATTTCCTGTCTGCCGGCCGGTAGGTATAAGGATCATTTCCTACCGCCGGCACATACCTTTTAAATAAATAAACCCGAACTAATATAAATTTCCCGTAAACCTCAGGATAGCCTAGGTAGCCATGGCTCTAGCTTCCTCTCCAATTTCTCAGTGACTGCGACAAGTTTGAGAGTTGGAGAGAGAAGTTAGAGATAGACTGCCTCGGCTTCTATATTTCTTTTCAGACCTAGAAAATACTTAAAAACCATTAGTTTCTACAGGGGAAATGGTAGCTGATATGATGACCAAACGTGTGCCATCTCCCAAGTTAAAATATTGTAGAGAAAAGTGTGGATTAAAAGAAAAATTAAAATTAGACTATAAAATAAGGGGAGTGTTGAAAACACTAGATTTATGGGGTATTTATTAGGTCTGAATAGATTAAGTAATACCGCAGACAGTTTGCCTCCACCTTCTCTCTCTAGCCCCTATACTTGTTGTAGTCACTGAAAGAGAGAGAGAGAGTGGTGGAGCCATGGCTACCTTAGCTACACAGGTAGGACTGAACAGTGACATAAGTCACTCTTAACAAAAAAGTTGAGTCTGGCATGACTCGAACCTTAGACCGGTAGAGTGAGGCGTAGCAGTCAGCTCTAACCGGTCTGTCATAGAAGTTCGTTAGAGTAATAGGGTTTAAATTCTATTTAAACATTGCTAAGGAACCTTAATCCGATTAACGCAAATAGAGATAACAAGCATAAACACTAGTTGTAATATAGTGTGAACAAAAACCCGCACGAAATAAATGTACTGGACATTTGATTTAACGGCTAATATTAAAAGTCGGTTTAGATCCGACGACATGCATCATCACCGAGATCCCGAAATGGCTGCTTTGGTGATTTTCGGGCGTGACATAACCTGGCGCCACGTGGCACGATAAAATTAAAAAGCGCGAATCTTGGAGGGCATGACAACAAGTCTGGAGGAGACAGACGTCCACTCCATAGCCCGGTTGTACACAGGCCGTACAAAAATGACATCGGCCATAGTAACTTTGTGTTCTGAACAGCTCTCTGATTAGTTCGTACATCAGTAGATAGGGGTTGTGAGAGGGTTTTATGACTTAGAGGATTGAGGAGGACATTTTTTTGTATCTAGTGTTGGGACTATGATAATCTAAGGGAATTATTTGGAAAACTTCTAGATATCATATCTTATGGTTTACTAAGTCAATTAAGGTGCAATTTTGGGAATTGCCAGTTTCTTTTGTGGTGCATTGCTGTGATAAACTTAGTGCAGATTAGCATTTTCAGTCACATTTTGTGTCAGCTGAAAGTTGGTTGTTGAAAAAGGTCTTTGATAGTTTTTGCTGTTTACATGTCTACTTCCACTACTACTGCTGGTTCTCCTCCTGCAAATGTGGTTTTAGAACAACAAACAAAACGTGAGACAAATGAGTAAATGATGATGACAATTATAGAATTGCAGATAAAATACAAATCTATCGTGTGGACTTTCTAAAATTTATATGAAAAGTATTGTGCTATATTAAGTTAAAGTGATGAAGGTCTTCCTTTTAGATTTTAAACTTAAATTTTGCGCATTTTTGATATTTACCCGTGTTTAACAATCATTTTCTCTTTCGAGCAACAAAGATAGACGTTTGTTCATCACATGGTCACGTTTTTTGGAATACAAAAAAGTAGGAAAAGTTTCACAGACATACACATGGATAGAGTAGTTTTAATAGAAGAGGTGTGGATGTGTGGTGTGGTGGTTGTAATTTTGTGACCTCCATTGGTCCACAGAATGTCCAGCTTATATAAAGCCTCTAAGGTAATATTTGCACTTTTGAATTTGGCAATGAATAAGTGCCAACTTGGCACGCAAAAAATCTAACTGACTACACCTTGGTGTAGTGTGGACTCGCATGAGTGCGTAGTAAAAAAAATCACTGAAATTGCTCACCCGAGCATTAAATTATGGCTAACCAATGATATCCTATAAATACATATGCATTCTGGGAGAGAGGCGATTACATCAATTTTTCGAAGTCCTAAGCTCCCTCTTTAAACCTACTACTAATGTACCCTAACCAATTAATTGACTGTAAGGTAGAAGAAGGTACAGGTACCGCTGTACTTTATGTACGACCATAGTACAGCATGGCCGCTCTGCTGACGCGTGTCAGTTCTTGAGCCAAAGTTGCTCCTCCCATAATATCCGTTGTCTAACCATATCTCACCATATGTCGTCTGCCAACATTGGCTTGCAAACAACCAAATATCCACTCTAGAATTCCGGCTCCTGTGCGAGTCGTCGATTGCGAACGCCATTTGATTTTGTCCGTTGAAAGTCAATGTCGTTTTGTTTATTTTGTATGGTACAGTATTTCGTGCGGTACTGTACGTTTCATGTTCGTATGTGTCGTTGCGTCACTATTTAAAGATTTATCATATACAATGTATGTAGCACTTCATCAAGACCTATGAGATAAAGAGAACGGCTACGCCGTACGGCAGTTATCCGGGAGGTTAGAAGATCAATCCCTGCTCCTTACAAACTATCTTTTGCAGGAGTTGTGTCTTCTACCTGTCTTCTTATCTGCTTGAGACAGCCATAGCTGCCTGCTAGTTCTCAGTGACTACGACAAGTATGAGAACTGTAGAATGACCATAAACTAACAAAAGAGATAGAATACAAAATACCCATTTTTAACACTCCCTTTATTTTCTACTCTATCTTTTCCTTCAGTCCACACTTCTCCCTACAAAAAATCAATTACGGAGAAGGAACCGGCTTAGTCATCATATCCACTACCATTTCTCCATCCAGTTGAAACTCTAAGACCTCCATAAGTTCTCAGAGTGGACAGCTTCCAAGAAGCCTCTAGGATAACCCTGACCCCTTTGTGTTTCAGCAAGAACAACTGCCACCCTCGCAGACAAAAACTCTGACCAACTTCACCCCTCTGAAGGCAAGACTCCCCTGAGTCGATAGCAAAAAGAATCTCTGAATTTGCTCCCCTGAGCAGTAAGTTATAGAGGGTCAAAGTTGACCTTTTTTAAAAAGCTCTCTGGGAGAGAGGGTCCTATCTCCTAATTTTTTCTAAGTCCTATCTCTCTCACAGACTCTATCTACTGATGTATAGAGCTAATCAGATTACACTTCTCTACACAAAAGTACAGCTGCCGGTGTACTTTTTGTACGAACACTGTACGACATGGCCTAAATGTCGACACGTGGTATATCCGGATTCGCTCCCTTAATCCTGGGAGATGCCGCGATCCAATGTCATTCCGCCACGTGTCATCCGATGTGATGATGACCAAGAACCGCCGAAATCCTCTTTCACAATCTCGGCGTTTAATTCCAGCCGTCCGATTTAATTCACATTTAATCGTAGCCGTAATAAATACATGCGCGGTATTCGTTTCGCTAAAGAAATAAACGCCCGGTATTCGTTTCTTATCCGTACTGTAATCCGTACTTTTACATTAATGGATCTATGTCTCATGTAAACAGTTTCAGTTAAATGAATAATCATATGTGTTAATGTTTAAGTAAGTATCAAACCTTATAGTACGTAACTCTAGGTCTAGACTTAACGGATAAGGCTACCGGCTACGAGCAGCTTACCGTCCGGCAGGTACCAGGATCAAATCCTAGAGGTATCACATATACTTTTAGTAAATAAACCCCTAATGGTAAATAAACTAATATTTATATCCCGTAAACCTTTGGATAGCCTAGGTAGCCATGGCTGTAGCTTCCTTTCCAATTTCTCAGTGACTGCGACAAGTTTGAGAGTTGGAGAGAGAAGTTAGAGGTAGACTGCCTCGGCTTCTTTCTATATTTCATTCTGACCTGGAAAATACTTTAAAAGACCATTAATTTCTACACTCCCTTTATTTTCTAGTCAATCTTTAATTTCAGACCACACTTCTCCCTCTTGAAAATTAGCTTAGGGGAAGGCACATGTTTGGTCATCATATTTGCTACCATCTCACTATCTGGTTCGTACTCTAAACTGATTATTTTGTTTTCTACTTTATCTCTAACAAAGTTGAGTCTGATGTCCATGTGTTTGGCTTTAAAATGATGTTTAGGATTGGCAGAAATAGCGATTGCTGCCTGATTATCACAAAAAAAAATCTGCACACCACTCTTAAGGTGACCAAGCTCACCAAGCAAAGACTTGACCCACATCAATTCTTTTACAGCAGAGCAAGAGGCCATATACTCAGCCTCCATGGAGAACTGAGCAATAACTTTTTGATGTTTGCTGCTCCAACAGAAAGCCCCATCACCCATATATAATACATATCCAGAAGTGCATCTCCTCATCGGAGCATCACCATAACTGGCATCACTCCAAGTAGTGATGTCAGTATTCTCCCCACCCAAATGCAACCATAGATCCCTAGTTCCTATCAAATATCTAAGGACTCTCTTAGCTGCCTCCTAATCCCTCTTAGTGGGAGCATTAAGACTTCTACTTAGCACTCCTAAAGCTGCAACTAAATCCGGCCGGGTACAATTCATAAAATAGATTAGACTTCCCACTACTTGCCTGTAAAAAATAGTCTGCATGAACTTCTGTTCTTCAGGAGATAATTCCTCGTCTAAGACTATGACTCCTTCTTCCTCACTCCCCTCACTTCCGTTCTTCAACTCCATTGGAGTTGTACAACTATTAGCTTTATCCATCTGAAATTTTTCAAGCATGTTCCCTATTGCTTCCTTTTGAGTCAATTTTATAATCTTTCTTTTTCGGTCTCTTTCTACTTGAATTCCCAAAATATATTTTGCTTCCCCCATATCCTTCATTTCAAATCTCCCCGTAAGATCGGTTTTCAGTTAATTAATTTTTTCATTGATTTACTTAAAGCAAGCAAATCATCAACATAAATTGCAATAAATATAAAACCTTCCTCATCTTTGAAAACATAGATTGAGTGATCTGAGCTGATCCGGACATATCCTAGACTGGTAAGAAAATCATCAAGCTTCATATTCCATTGTCGAGGCGCCTGTTTCAAACCATAAAGAGATTTAATCAGCCGGCATACCTTACTCTCCTCTCCTTCCTCCACAAACCCTTCGAGTTGTCGCATGAAGATCTCCTTTTCCAATTCTCCATGTAAAAAGGTTCTCTTGATGTCCATCTGGTGCACTTCCATGTCTTCCGCTGCTGCCAGACTGAGAAATATGCGGACGGAGGGAAATCTGACGATCGGAGAAAAGGTTTCCTCGTAGTCAATTCCCTCTTTTTGTGTAAATCCCTTTGCCACTAATCTGGCCTTGTAGCGCTCGATTGTGTAATCTGGGTTCAGTTTTAATTTGAAAACCCACTTACAACCGATAAGTTTTCGGTTAGGTGGACAATCCATCAGCTCCCAAGTATCGGCTGCCATAATTGAGGCCATCTCCTCATTGATGGTTGTCTTCCACCGATTTCATTTTGGACAAGTCATCGCCTCTCCATAAGTTTGAGGTTCATCTTGATGAGATAGTTTAGTTACCTTGTTATTAAACTGTTTTTCTTGCAGTCTTTTGCTACTTCTCCTTCCCCCCTCAAAATCTGAGGCCGTAATAGATGGTACTCGTGAATTCTTTCGAACAAACTCGGCTTCTCCCCTATCCCTTGATTTTGAATCAATTTCCACCACGTCTTTCGCTTTGTGTAGAGTTGTCACTGGAGTTTCCACAGCCGAGTCCTTTTCGATCTGATTTGTATCTATAAGAATGTCATCTCCTTTTAAACTTGGATAGTTAGGAAGCTCAAAGTCATCGGAATTTTTTGACTCAAATTTGATTTTTACTGACTTTGTATATTTGAAGGGATCCATAGACTTTTCTTCATCCATAACTACTAGATGCTTTACTAAGATTATATCTTCCCTTTTTAGATCATAAAATCTATATCCTTTAACATCCTCATCATATCCTAATAAGTATCCCGGTTTTCTTTTAAGATCTAGCTTACAATTAAACCGATCTGTATCTAGACTGAGTACTTGACTGCCGAAAACCTTTAAGTGAGATATGTATGGTTTCCGGTTTGTCCATCTCTCATAAGGTGTTTGATCTTTTATAGTTGAAGTAAGAACTCTATTTTTGAGGTAATTAGCACAGTTCATTGCTTCTGTCCAAAACCTTTTTCCTATCTTCTTATCTGACAACATACTTCTAGCACTATCACTTAGTGTTCTATTTGACCTTTCAGCTACCCCATTTTGTTTCGGGTTTTCTGGAACTATCTTTTTGTGTTGGACCCCATCTTCCCTCAGAAAATCCTCAAACTGGTTTGAAGTATACTCTCCACCATTGTCACTCCTTATTCTCTTGATTAAAGTTTCATGGAGGTTTGCGCTCCATGTTTTTTATTGTCTAAAACAATCCCGAGATTCGGACTTGTTTTTCAAAAAATACTCCCGCGAATACCGCGACCAATCATCAGTGATAGTCATCATAAATCTCTTCCCCCCCTGTGAGCGCACTTTAGTTAGTCCCCAAATATATGTGTGTACTAGATCTAGAATTTTTTTCTCCCTTATAGGTGGTTATTTTAGGAAAGGGTAATCTGTGTGCTTTACCTTGAGCACATCCACTACAATCACTTATATTATCACTCTCACTGAACTGAATCCCTTCCACCACTCCCATCTTTTTCATCTCTCTAAACTTATCTAGATTCACATGCCCAAGCCTCTTATGCCACATCATAATTTCATGAACACCAGCATAGTAAAGTTTTTTCGTTTCATTACTTAAAATCAGCCTAAACATCCCATGGCTAACTTTCTCAGCAATGAAATAGACATCCTCCTCAAAACTAGCAGTAAAGACTCCTTCCCTAGTGCTAGTAAAAAAATCCTTATCATCTAATATAAATGTAGAGAATGAGGTTTTTGTTCAGCTCCGAAATAAACAATACATCGGAGAATGTTACTATGGATGTCTTTCTTTCTATTAACACTTTTAGATCTACCGATCCTACAAGAGTAGTGGTGACTATCCTCCCATCCCCGTACTCTATCTCTACGGTGGGAATCTTTCTTATCTTAGTGAATAGGTGCCTATCCTTACACGTGTGCATAGAGGCACCTAAATATATAATCCAGCCTTCTTCACCTTTCAATCCATCGTAAGCACATTTCTGCCTTCGTGGAATTTCGACCTTGTTTTTCGCCTCCAACTCCTCATCCAAAAGGAGCTCATCGCCCTCGTCCTCGGATTGCGCCTCATGTACCTGTGTCACAAGGGCCTTTTTCTTTCCTCTCAGGGTACCACTAGTCTGCCCCTCCTTTAACCGAAGCTCAGTTAGCTTAGGGCACTCTGCCATGTAGTGCCCTGGTTTCTTGCAAAAATGACATAAACCATTGGGAGCCCTTAGCCCAAACTTGTCGGCCTGATTTTTCTGCTCCCTTCCCCCATAGTTTCCGACCGGTTTCCAGGAATTCTTGTTCCTCCAATCGGTTAAAGTTGCCAAGGCTTGGCCACTCTTTCCTCTCCTTCGGATCTCAATCATATTCTCCCGAACGAGAATCATCCCTACCAGTGAGTTCCATATCCACCTTGAGTCCGGCAAGTCCTGCACACGGTTGACTATGTTCTCGAACTCATCGGGTAATTTCAACAGTAAAGAGATAACCTTTTCTTTTTCACTAAAATCGTTTCCCGCACCCTCTAGCTCCATGAACAGTGTAGCAAGCTCATTGCAAAAATCCAACATTTTCCCCCCTTTGTATACATATTCCTTAACTTTCTGATCAGCCAACTGTTGTTGCTGAATTGTTCCACTTCGGTACATCTCTATGAGAGCCATCCACAGATCAGATGCCCTTTCTTCCTGCGAATGAGGACATGCAAGTCCTTGAGTAAGATGGCGTAGGATGAAGTGCTTTGCCGCCATATTGTTGAAATCTCAGGTTTGAGTATCATTCTCTTTGTTCCTCGGAATAAATGACATGAATGTTGAACCAGTTGCTATTGGTGTGGTCATCTCCTTCTCCGCTCCTTTGTCCACCACCTCTCCTTCCTTTGTCTCCTCTGTTGAAGATGGACCTGCTTTCTTTGTGAATTTGCTTCCTTCAAACCCTAGAGGAATTCCACGACTTGATGGACGCCCCAATCGTCCACTCACTATCCCCCAAAACCTTTTTTCGCATAGAGCTCCTATCATCATACTTTCCCAGTATATGAAGCCAGTTCCATTAAAGATTGGTACCCTAGAGGGTGGAACCATAACCTGAAACTGTGAGACCTCCATAAGTCCTCAGAGTGGACAGCTTCCAAGAAGCCTCTAAGATAACCCTGACCCCTTTGTGTTTCAATAAGAAAAACTGCCACCCTTGCAGACAAAAACTCAGACTAACTTCACCCCTGTGAAGGCAAGACTCCCCTGAGTCGATAGCAAAAAGAATCTCTGAATTTGCTCCCCTGAGTAGTAAGTTATGGAGGGTCAAAGTTGACCTTTTGTACAGAAGCTCTCTGGGAGAGAGGGTCCTATCTCCTAATTTTTCGAAGTCGTATCTCTCTCACAGACTTTATCTTCTCATTTACGGAGCCAATCAGATTACACTTCTGTACACAAAAGCACAGCTGCCGGTGTACTTTTTGTACGAACACTGTACGACATGGCCTAAATGTGGACACGTGGTATATTCGGATGCGCTCCCTTAATCCTTGGAGATGCCGCGATCCAATGTCATTCCGCCACGTGTCATCCGATGTGGCGATGATTAAGAACCGCCGAAATCCTCTTCCGCGATCTCGGCGTTTAATTTCGGCCGTCCGATTAAATTCACATTTAATCGTCGCCGTAATAAATACATGAGCGGTATTCGTTTCGCTAAAGAAATATACGCGCGGTATTCGTTTCTTGTCCGTACTGTAATCCGTACTTTTACATTAATGGATCTATGTCTCCCGTAAACAGTTGCAGTTAAATGAATAATCCTACGTGTTAATGTTTAATTAAGTATCAAACCCTATAGTACGTAACACTAGGTCTAGACTTAACAGATAAGGCTATTGGCTAACGGCAGCTTACCGTCTGGCAAGTACCTGGATCAAATCCTAGAGGTTGTTGTTTTTTGGTCTAAAATAGACCGCAGAAGCCACCCAAACTATCATGCAAAAAGTTAAGCGAAGCTACGCTAATGAACAATCATTTGAAATGCATCCTCCATTTAACATACATGCATACACAGATGCAATCATTCATTCCCACACAGGCGGAGCAATCATCCGTACACAGACGGAGGAAACATACATACACAGATGCATGAATAACATTTAGGGTTACATGAAAATCACAAGAAACTCTAAGACAAATGCATAACTAATGCATATCAAGCAAACATAAAATTAACACATATATATATTAATAAATGAATGCATCACATATAAACAAAAGTATAATCAGATGACAAATGTATCATTTAAATGCATGACCTAATCGGCAACCCTAAAAGTCTACATCTTTGGTCCCTACTTTTCATGCTAAGCATTGATGATTAATTCCTAACAAAGCTCATTCCTATATATACACTTGTGAGCTGTCAACGAATCACTAAGTGTCAAAATAACCAACATACATTACGTAACTATCATCAAGTCCTATTTAACCATAATATACCATCACTAAGAATAAATTAATCCTAAGCGTACAGCTGAAAGTCAAGCAATCGTAAGCGCACACTTGTCTGCAAATACGACACATAAAGACACATAAATTAAATTGTCGAAACCCTAAATGATCACGTAAATAAAACATGTCATAATCAACACTAATTTTAATACACATAAGACAAACCAATGTTGTTCCAAATATTTACAGGTACACAAAATCTTATGCTGAGTCATGGCGAATAAATCAGCAGGACTTCGCGAATCTCGTTAAAGCATCCGGGATGTCCAAAAATAAATATCGTGTGATTGACGCAATTTCGCGTCACCACTACTTGAAAATAACGGCGGCCTTTGTCCGCCGTCCGTCACTCTTTTTGTCACCCTCGATGTTGCGCCACGTGGCCCCAAAGTCCAGTTGACGAAACCACGTCAAACAATCCGAAATTGTCCGTACCGCAATTTTGTTCTTCGTCATAAATGCGCCTGCCAAAAATAAGTACACCTGTCCCAAAAAGATTCTATGTACCGGCGGCGTCCTTTTCCATATATCCCACCTGTCGCATTATGTTCTTTACGTGCGACGTACCATTTCATCTTCGTCGATTATCTCACGTCGGATCGTTTCACGATCCGCCGTCCATTTCTTATCACATTTCGCGCCACTCAATTACTTCATTAATTTTACTCGTACATTTAATTCCCCAATCCGCAAATCCTTTCGAACCTCCACAGTAATTCCAATAATTATGTGCGCACACAAACACGGGCACGCATGTATGAAACTGAATCTTCCTAAAAACAACAGAGGTATCACATATACTTTTAGTAAATAAACCCCTAATGGTAAATAAACTAATATTTATATCCCGTAAACCTCTGGATAGCCTAGGTAGCCATGGCTCTAGCTTCCTCTCCAATTTCTCAGTGACTGCGACAAGTTTGAGAGTAAGAGAGAGAAGTTAGAGGTAGACTGCCTCGGCTTCTTTCTATATTTCTATTCAGACCTAGAAAATACTTTAAAAGACCATTAATTTCTACACCAGTTTATATTCCAAACTAATTATTTTATTCTCAAGCTTCTCTCTAACAAAAATCAAACGATTATTCATCTGTTTTTCTTTAAAGTGATGCTTAGGATTTGTTGCAATTGCAATCGCAGCTTGATTATCACAAAATATCTTTTGCACTCCACTTTTCATATATCTAAGTTCGTGAAGCAAATATTCCACCCACATTAATTCTTTCACAGACCAAACAAGAGGCCAAATACTCACCCTCCATGGTGGACTTAGCAATCACCTTTTGTTGTTTACTGCTCCAACAGCAAGCCCCATTCCCAACATACAACATATACCTAGAAGTACACCTCCTCAACGGAGCATCCCATAACTGGCATCATTCCAAGTGATGATGTCAGTATTATCCCCTCCCAAATGCAACCACAAATCTCTCGTTTCTCCCAAGTATCGCATGACCCTTTTGGCCGCTTCTTAATCTTTCTTCCTAAGATCATTCAGACTCCTACTTAATAACTTTATTGCTGCTGCTATATAAGGACGAGTACAGTTCATAAAATAGATCAAACTTTGCATAAACTCGCTTTTCTCATGTCCTAACTCATTATCTAAGATCTAGACACCCTCTTCTAAGCTCCCCCCATTTCCCTTCTTTAAGTCCATTGGAGTCGTACAACTATTTGCTTTATCCATTTGAAAATTTTCAAGCATATTTCCTATAACTTCTATTTGAGTTAGTCTAATTGTTTTCTCTTCTCTATCCCTCTCCATCTGAATTCCTAAAATGTACTTTGCCTCTTTGAAGTCTTTCATTTGAAATCTACTCTTTAGATCCTTTTTCAATCCATTAATTTTCTCCATTGATTTACTCAAAACAAGTAAATCATCAACATAGATGGCAATGAAAATTACACCTTCCTCGTCCTCACATAAATAGATAGAATGATCCGAACTGATTCGTATATATCCCAAACTCATCAAAAACTCGTCCAGCTTCTTGTTCCATTAGCGTGGAGTTTGCTTTAGTCTATAAAGAGACTTTATCAATCTGCACGCCTTACTTTCTTCTCCTTTCTCCACAAATCCTTCCGGCTGCCGTATGAAGATCTCTTCTTCTAATTCTCTGTGTAAAAAAACGGTTTTGATGTCCATCTGGTGCACTTCTATGTCTTTCGCTGCCGTTAGACTTAATAGAATCCGGACGGAAAGAAATCTAACAATAGGAGCGAAGGTCTTCTCATAATCGATTCTTTCCATTTGTGTGAACCCCTTTGCCACTAATCTTGCCTTGTATCACTCAATAGTGTTATCTAGATTGAGTTTCAACTTAAATACCCACTTGCATCCTATCCGCTTTCTATCGGGAGGACAATCCACCTGCTCCCATTTGTTTCCTTCCATAATGGGAGCCATCTCATCATTAATGGTTGTCATCCATCTACTACATCCGGACTATTAATTGCTTCCGAGAAGGTTGGGGTGCGCTCAAATGTGACAGCTTAGTTAACTACTTGTTCACTTGTCTCTTTTGAAGTCTCTTGCTGCTCCTCTCTCCTCCTTCAAACTCCGATGCTGCAATGGAGGGTAATCTCAGATTCCTCCGAACGACTCAATCTTCTCCCTTATCCGTGGAGTCCATCTCCGGACGTTCATCATCCATTTTCAGTCTTTCCTCGTTTTCTTCCTCGGTTTGAATCGGAAGCTGTGACTCCAAGGGAGGGTCACTCTCGGTCGGTTTTTTCTCTTTCTCTGCAAAGTCAGGTTGAACCAGAGTTCAATTAGAAGAATCTGTATCCAACTCATTTTCGGATTCAATTCTAATTTTAACCGGTTTAATGTACTTCAATGGATCTATGGAATTTCCTTCATCCATGACAACCAAGTGTTTTACTAAATGATTTCTTCTCTTCCGAGATCATAAACTCTATATCCCTTTACATTTTCATCATACCCAAGTAGGTATCCCGACTTTCCCCTTGCATCTAACTTCCAATCAGATTTTTATGTGTTTAGACTAAACACTTGACTTCCAAACACCTTTAAGTGTGAAATATTTGGTTTTCTCCCAGTCCATCTTTCATAAGTTGTTTGTCTTTTTACGGTTGAGGTAATGACTCTATTTTTGATATACAATTCATAGCTTCTGCCCAAAAACTTTTTCTTATCTTTTTATCCAACAACATACTACGTGCACTATCACTTAATGTCCGATTTAGTCTCTCGACTACTCCATTTTGTTTTGTGTTTTTTGGAACAGTCTTTTGGTGTTGAACCCCTTCCTCTTTCAAAAAATCCTCAAACTCATTAGAAGTGTATTCCCCCCCATTATCACTCCTCACTCTTTGTATTGGTGTCTCATGAAGCTTCTCACTCCATGCTTTATACTCTTTAAAATAAGCAGAAGCTTCAGATACTAAGTTTCTAGACCAATCATCAGTGATAGTAAGTATAAATCTTTTCCCTCCAAATGATGGCACTATGGTCGGTCCCCATATGCCAGTATGAATCAAATCTAAGACCTTTTTACCCTTAAATGTTGCGGTTTTAGGGAAATGCAATCTGTAGGCCTTGCCTTGAGCACATCCACTACAATTATGGAAGGTCTTATTGTCTCCAAAATGCATTCCCTCAACTACACTAATTTTCTTCATTTCTTCCAATCTATCTAGATGCACGTGTCCCAATATTTTATGCCACGTCATTAAGTCACTTACACAGGCATAGTAAACTCGCGTCTTTCCATTACCCAAGTTCAGCCTAAACATTCCTTGGATACCTTTTTTAGCTGTGAAGTACAATTTATTCTCATAGTTAGCAACAAAGACTCATTTCTTAGTACTAGTCTCAAAACCCTTATCATCTAAGACCGACGTAGAGATAATATTCTTATTCAACTGTAGAATAAAAAGAACATCAGAGAAAGTGACTATGGATGCCTTTCCATCAACTAAGACTCTCAGATCCACAGATCCCACTAAATTAGTGGTTACTATTCTCCCATCCCCATACTCTATCTCTATAGTAAGGATCTTTCTCATTTTGGTAATTAATAGTTTTTCTCTACACATATGCATAGAGGCTCCTGAATCAATAGTCTATCCTTCTTCATGAGCTTCTCTTACTCCACCGAAATCACACTTTTGCCTCATGGGAATCTCCGGCTCACCTTTCACCTCCAACTCCTCGTTGAGGAGAAGTTCTCTATCGTCCTCATCAAAATCCTCTCCCATGACTTATGTTTCCACAAATACCTTCTTCTTTCCTGCGGCTGGTTTTCCGATCAGCTCCTCCTTCAATCGCAGCTCTGTTAGTTTAGTACACAGCGCCATGTAATGTCCGGGCTTCTTACAAAAGTGACTAAGCCCCTTCTGAGGCCTCGATCCATATTCGTCTAATTGCTTTTCTCTTCCTCCTCCACCAAAGTTTATATAAGTTTTCTTGGAATCCTTATCCCCCCAGCTAGTTCTCGCAGCCGATGCTTGAACACTCTTTCCACCTCTCTCAATCTCAATTGTGCTCTCCCGAACCAAAATTATCCCCACAACGGAGTTCCAGATCCATCGATGATCTGGCAAATCCTGAACCCTGTTAACAGTGTTTTCATAATCATCTGGGAGTTTCATCATTAAAGTATTCACCTTCTCTTTCTCAGTCTCTCTTTTCCCTGCACTCTCGAACTCTATAAATAACCCGACCAAGTTATTACAAAAGCCTAACATCTTTCCCCATTTGTACACATATGCTTGTACCTTTTGATCTGCCAGCTTCTGCTGCGGAATCGTACCACTCTTGTAAATAATGACAACAGCCTCCCATAACTCGTTCGCCCTGTCCACATGAAGATGAGGTGTAGCAACTACTTGAGTGAGACGCCCGAGAATAAAATGAGTCGCCACGGTGTTGTTGAAATCCCAGATTTCAGTGTCATTTGCCTTGGTTTTTTGAACATCTACTATCGAAACCGATGCAGTAGCCATCGATGTGAGTTTATCCTTCCCCTTGTCCTTCTTTGTGTCTGGCATGATGCTTTCTCCAACATTGTCTACCACCTCTGTCTCCGCATATCCTCCTGTGAATCGAGATCATCGAAACCTTGGTGGAACTCCCAATTTTTCATTTGGTCGACGCACACGACCACTCACAATGCCCCATAGCCGTTTTTGAAACAAAGCACCTCTCATCATGGTTTACCAATATATGAACCCTGTTCCATTGAAAATAGGCACCCTAGATGGTGGGCCTATAACCTGTAATTCAGTGACCTCCATTGGTCCACAGAATGTCCAGCTTATATGAAGCCTCTAGGATAATATTTGCACTTTTGACTTTGGCAATGAATAAGTGCCACCTTGGCACGCAAAATCTCTAACCGACAACATCGCTGTGTAGGGTGGACTCCCTTGAGTCCGCAGCAAATAGAATCACTAAAATTGTTCAACGGAGTATGTAGTTTTGGCTAGCCAAAGATGGCCTATAAATATAGATGCACTCTGGGAGAGAGTCGATTACATAAATTTTTCTAAATCCTAAGCTCCCTCTCTAAACCTACCACTAGTGTACCCTAACCAATCAAATGATTGCAAGGTACAAGAAGGTACAAGTACCGCTGTACTTCTTGTACGACAATTGTACGACATGACCGCTCCGCTGACGCGTGTTAGTTCTTGAGCCGAAGTTGCTCCCCGCGTAATATCCGCTATCCAACCATATCTCGCCACGTGTCGTTCGCCGCCATTGGCTTGCAAACTGCCAAATGTCCACTCATGAATTTTGGCTCCTTTACGAGCCGTTGATCGCGAATGACATTTGATTTTCGTCCGTTGAAATTCAATGTCGTTTTGTTTATTTCGTATGGTACAGTATTTCGTGCGGTACTGTACGTTTCATGTTCGTATGTGTGAATGCGTCATTATTTAAATATTTATTCTATACAATGTACGTATGCTTTTACAAGACCTATTGGATAAAGCGAACGGTTACGCCGTACAGTTATGTTGCAGGTGCAGTTATCCGGAAGGTTACAAGATCAATTCCTTCTCCAAACAATATACCTTTTGAAGGGGCCTTTTGAAATGGCTGTGTCTTTTGCTTGTCTTCTTATCTGCCTTTTTGCTTGTCTTCTTATCTGCCTGAGACAGCCATGGCTGCCTGCTAGTTCTCAATGACTACGACAAGTATGAGAACTGTAGAATGACCACAAAGTAACAAAAGAGATAGAATACAAAATACACCTTTATCAACAGTGGTGGTCAACTTATTTATGCAGAAGGCCATAATAAGAAATGTCACACTGACAAATGCGAGATTAAAATAAGATTTATTTATAATAATGTAATAAAAAAGGGTAATATGCAAAGAACAACACTATCGTTATGGCCGAATGTATAAAAAGTACATTCTAATGGATCGGTAAAGACTTCACATTTTAGAAAGTTATCAGCGGAGACTCCACGTTGTTTTTTTTATGAAAACTATGAGAGATTACGTTAAGAATATTTTACAAACATTTAATAAAAATATAACAATATACTGAATAACAAAAAACATATACTTTATGACTAAGTGTATCGGATAGCGCATTCCCTAGAATCCGTAAAAGACTTGGCATTTTAGAAAATTGTTAGCGAAGTCTCCACGCTATCCATGTTGACGACAACCACCTACCTATGTAGCAAAAGAAAATATAGAGGGAGGGAGGGAGGGACGGGGGGGAGAGGGAGAAGGAGAGGGGAAAGGGGAGGGGGAAAGAGAAGGAGAGGCAGAGGGAGAGGGAGAGGAAGAGGGACAGGACGTGAGACCGAGGTGGAGGGAGAGAATGAGAGGGAGAGCGAGAGGATACCTCCACAGGCTGACGCAGTCGGACTCCAAAACTGTTGAAAGCCCTTTCTGACAGAGATGCTGACGTGGTATCTTCACACGTGTAAAGAATGCAGCGCGAATCGGGAGCCATCTCCTGCACCGCTCGAATGGCGCACCAGAGGACTCTCTCGCCTCCGCCGCCATGGCTGGAAAAAGGATGGAAGAATGCTACAGTTTTGCCCTGTCTCTTGCTCCATAAGAGGTAAAGGACAGAGGAGGGAGAAAGGGGGAGGGGAAAGGGGAGAGGAAGAGGGAGAGGAGAGAGGC
>JBBHKE010002380.1:65913-217469 GCA_037447655.1 Zygnema cylindricum | reverse complement strand
GAGAGAGAGAGAGAGAGAGAGAGAGAGAGAGAGAGAGAGAGAGAGAGAGAGAGAGAGAGAGAGAGAGAGAGAGGGGTAAGTAGAGCAGGCGCCCTTCTCCACTAGAGGCGGCACGGACCTAGGGAGAGTAGGAGAGAATGGTTGGAGTGGGATGCCGTGGGGATGATCATACGTCATGAGAACATGGATATTGTGGGCGATGTATGTTTGGCTCGAGAGTGTTCAAATTTTCGTCATGCTTACATGGCAATACTCAATTCTGATTAAACCTGAGAATCAGTTGATGAAATGAACTATGGTAGAAGATTATATCACACATATTGCCATGTTATTGGGATGACAACTGACAGCCTTAGTTTATATATCTTTCTGCCTCCTGACCCAGATGGTAAACCAAGTAAAATAATCTAAAGAAAGTAAAAAGGAACAGCCCAACCCCCAAACGGGCCTCCAACAATTTCACGGTGACCAAGATCCAACCTAGAATGTAAATCGTTAATCAAAGACATTATTCACAAAATTATATTATTAATATAATAGTCTTATCAACTTCTATTCAGTTCTACAGGACGTGTCTGCTTTTAAACCTAGAATTACAAAAAAAAACATTAGTATTTTTCTGACACAATTTGCTGGTCAGAGGGCAAAAAATATGGCACCTAAAGTAGTATTAAAAACGCTACTAACGATTCACAAGTGTCATTACAAAACCAATGATTAAAAACACCATTCCATGTTTTGCAACTTTTCATGCAACGTTTTTCAAAAACTGGCAAAGAAACTCGGCAAGTTATTCCTCTTAGTCTCAACCACCATCTATACAAAACTAACATCCGCGCAAACAATTTCTGTCCCACTCCACCACCTATGGACATTGACACTGGTATTTTATTGATTTCCCTAACAAACAAGATCATGTGTAAGTCACAATGTCCCTGTGCTTAATAAGGAATCGGTTTTCCCAAAGACGTGTTATGTACAACAACTCCAATTAAGGACAACAAAAACTGTACATGGATTGAAATCTCATAATGGATTGAAATTTCGTAATGAAATGAATGGCGTAACCTTCACAAGAATCTCATCGACGTCTTGTAGCAGATCCTCCTTCCTTCTGAGCATTGAAATAGACTGCGGAAACGGGCAGTCCAAGCTCATTTGTGACAGCAAACCAACGAGTATTGAAATTTTTGCGGCTTTCTGGAGGAGTAACCTTAAGTGGTCCTTTTTGTTTAAAAAGCACAAACACGTAACGGTGGATCCCTATGGGCGGAGTAGGCCCATTGTACTCCACAATGACAGTTCCTGTGACACAAGTACATTGGCTGTGAAGTTAGAGATGTAGAAGAGATAGGAAGTGGAAAAGAAAAAAGGATGAAGTAGAGAAATGAGGAGAAAATAAGAGAAAGGAAGAGAAAAGAAGAGAAAAGTAGGATGGATAAAGAAAAAGGAAGAGAAAAGAAGAGAAAAATAGGAAGGATGAAAAAGAGAACAGAAGAGAAAAGAAGAGACATAGGAAGGATGAAAAAGAGAATGGAAGAGAACAGTAGAGTGAAGTAGGAAGGATGAAGAAGAGAAAGGAACATAAAAGAAGAGAGAGATAGGAAGGATGAGGAAGAGAAAGGAAGAGGAAAGAAGAGAATAGTAGGAAGGATGAAGAAGAGAAAAAAAGCGAAAAGAAGAGAGCAGTAGGAAGAGCTGAAGAAGTGAAAGGAAGAGAAAAGAAGAGGGAGGTAGAATGATGAAGAAAAAGGAAACAGAAAGAAGAGAAAGGTAGGAAGGAGAAAGACGAGAAAGGAAGAGAAAAAAAGAGTAGAAATGATGAAAAGAGAAAGTAAGAGAAAAGAAGGGCGAGGTGAGCAGGATGAGGAAGAAAAAGGAAGAGAAAAGAAGAGAAAGGTAGAAAGTATGAAGAAGAGAAAGGAAGACAAAAGAAGAGAGAGATAGAAGAGAAAGGAAGTGAAAAGAAGATAGAAGTAAGAAGAACGAACAAGAGAATATGGAAAAAAGAGAAATGTAGGAAGGATGAAGAAGAGAACGAAAAAGAACGAAGAGAATGAAGAAGAGAAAAGATAAGGAAAGAAGAGAAAGGTAGGAAGTATGAAGATGAGAAAGGAAGAGAAAAGAAGAGAAAAGTAGGAACAATGAAGACGAGAAAGGAAGATAAAAGAAGAGGAAGGCAGGATGGAGAAGACGCAAAAGGAAGAGAAAAGAAAAGAACTTGAGAAGGATGACGAAGAGAAAGGAAGAGAAAAGTAGAGAAAGGTAGGAAATATGAAGACGAGAAAGGAAGAGAAAAGAATAGAAAGGTAGGAAGAATGAAGAAGTGAAAGGGAAAAGAAGAAGAAGGTAGGAAGGATGAAGGAGTGAAGGAAGAGAAAAGAAGAGAAGAAACCAGAACAACACAATACAAGAACAAAAGAAGACAAAAAGACCTGGGGAGAGATGACGACCAAAGCAAGAAAACTGGAAGTCCAGGAATGTGAGAAAGAGAATAAGATAATGTGGCGAAACCCAAAGACCAAAGAAAAGTGAGAAGAAGAAGAAGAAGAAGACAGAAAAGAAGCAAGGAGGATGCTAAAAAAGAGTGCTTGAGAGCAAAAAAATACCCAATTCAGGAACTGTGCTCGCCCCAGGAATGTCCGTCACAATCCTGCAAATAAAGACATCAATTCACAACTTTAGTTTGACCTCCTGAAGGATGAAAGCTCTTTTTTCCTGCTATGGAACAAGAGACCCCTCCAGACATGATATTGGTTAACAACCAATGAGATAAAAGGAGAGCAAGAGGAAAGACTCAGTTTTGCTGTTGGAACAACTGATTCCTGGTAAACTCGAGACATCAAGAATCTCTCGCCACGCCACAACAAGAATGGAAATTTTTTGACCAAAAAAAGTCTGAAATAGTTCTCTTGTTATCTGCCATAACAAGAATACTGTTTATCTGTAGCCTCCAGAAGCAAAGAACACATCGATTCTAACATTTAAAGAGTTTAAGATAACCTTTGAAAGATGTCAGAAGGGTCCGACACAGAGATGATGACAAAAAAACCCATTTTTTCTGGACTCTATCCCTCTCGCTCTCTCAAAGTGGAATCCTGAGAGCAACTATTAAAGCAAATATGTAACACTAACGAAATGAGGTGAAGATGAACACAGCAATACTTTTGAGTGATTTACTGCCAACTATTCCGGGAAAATCAATTTCTTTACATAACTCTTCATAGAGCACATTCACCATCCAAAAAGGCTACAGAGCAACCCACCAATGAAGCCATTCTCTTGCCAAAGGCTCACTCGGACTCGGAGCGTCAGGATCGACCATAACCTGGAACGAACCAGAGCCACTAACAACATAAATTAAAGGAAAACCAACAATAGTGATACTACATTGGCTATAGTGGCTTTTGCTGGTTAAATGGATAACCAACAATCGTGACGACTCGATAGAGTTCTCTCTACTAGCACCTGGCCTGATATAACAAAAAAAAAAACACTTTTTGCTTTACTAAAAAAAGGGACCATCAAAGGAATTCCCTCCCCTTCCTTTTAGTTACCAATGTATAAAGTTCCCCTGACGCTTTCCCAGCAATCTCCACTTTTGGAGTCGAAGCTGTATCACTAGGCTTCAATTCCACACCATTGTTAACCCTACGTCCATTATACTCCACTTTTAGGTCCACCGAGGGAGTGAAAGGGTCCAAGACATCTCCAACGACTCTACCGACTTGAAGAGCTTCAGAAGACTTCGCCATAACTGCCGGTTTTGGGACAAAGAAAGAGAGAAGGCCGGCAAAGAGGAAAGAGAGCGCAACCAGACATGAAATAGCTGCCAAAGAGATGCGTCCAGGAGACGAATGGTGAGTTTTGAGGGACTTTTTATTTAAACCGTCAGATTTGTACGATCGGACGGTCGCTGATCAAAGTAGGCGATTTAAAAAGATCACATGAAAAGCCCATAACACAACTTACGAAAGGACAATCTGTCATATTAGCGTCTGCGATTTTGAGGGCCACACTAAATAAAGCCTCAAATTGACCAACCAGTAGTGTTGGGTATCGGGTAGTTTCATATCGCGATAATTTCGATATTCGTAATATCGAATATCGATCGAGGAGATTCCTCGAAATATCGTACCGGGACCAACATAAATCATCGCGATATATATCGCAAAAATTGCATATCCGTACAGTTAGAGTACGGAAAACCGTATGAAAAAGAGTACGGAGAATCGTACGAAAAATCGTACGGGTATTTTGCCCCCCGGGGGTTTTTGAAAAAAAAATGTAAAATTTTCATTTTCGATATATTGGCGATATATTGGCGATATATCGCGATGATTTGAAATTCGATATATCGAGGCGATATATCGGATATTGGGTACATGAAATTCGATATATATCGAATATCGGCAATGGGTCCTCGATACCCAACACTACCAACCAGTATGGGACGATAAAAAAAAAAAATGCCACACTGCCAAAAAAATTACCAAAACCTACGGACCAACCCCGTTGGTGGCTTTTCCCCCGGAATGTCATCCTACGCCGTGTCAGTTCGCTAAAAAATTCGTCCGGCGGCGTGCGCTGTATTTTGATCGTACGTTCGTACAGGAGTGTGCACGACGCACACACATACAGTATGCCTACGTTGCGCGAGTTTTGTGCAAAGTTTTGTGCGCCTACCAAAGGCCTACCATAAAAAAGCCTACTTTTGAACTATGGTACAACTATACATGCATCATGCGTCATGCACTCATGCGCTGTCCACGATGTATGATGCGTGTACCGCGCCATTCGTATTGAGTTGCTATTTTGACTTGTTCAGTGATTTCAAATCGACAAATCATATTGTGTTTCGTATCGACGAGTCCGGCCCGGTACCCAAAACCGACATTGTAGCGGGATCAGAGGTCGCAAAAGTCAAAATTTTAGATAACCGAAACCGACCGTTTTTTTTTTTTTTAATTTGAGTAACCGACGCTCGACCGGGTTATGTCACTCTCCAAAATTGTTAACCGTTAACCGACCGGCGTTTACGAAAATAAAAGTTAACCGAAACTCGATTTCTCGCGACTAACCATGCCCGCCCGTAACCGAAAAAGTACAAAATTAATTAATGTACAACGTATGAATAAGCCAATAATTACAATTTGTCGCGATCCCTAAGATTTGCGAAATGAATAGCGTTACTACCGTGTCAGATTTGCGACGTTAATCATGATGTCACGTACTTCCACGATACCAAAGAGTACAAAGTACAAGAATGTTGGATTATAGGGACAGTACAAAATTTTCATTTTTTTTGGTTTTTTGGTTGACCGACCGTAACCGACTTTTTTTTTTTCCCTGGCGAATCAACCGACCGTAACCGCCCGACCCCCAAAATTTGGCAACCGAATCCGTTCCGGATCCGGCGCGGGCGGTCGGTTAACCGTCGGTCACGGTTTCGGTTGACCGTTTGCGACCTCTGAGCGGGATCACGGACTTCAATATTTCGGTACCCGGTTCAGTCCATATCGCCAGTATTTGAATAGTTATTTCTGGTATGCTTACCTTGTAAAAAAGTTAAAATTAACTCTGTAAGATGTACTATCAAAATAGTTCTGTTGGCCACCGCTATTAATGTTCTACCACTTAAATTCAAAAGAAGGTTTTTTGTACCATGAAATGTACTGCCTGCATACAAAGAACATTAACCCAGAGACTCTTAACAAACTTAGTAAGCTTCTCACAAGGATCAAGAGGAGTTCCAAATAGCTTGCAATCGAAGAATCTAAATTTCTCCAACTCCTCTTTTGCATACAGTTCTTGGCTGAGTTTGATTTCTACATTTTTCTTCATTTGAATCTCAATTAACAGAATGTATTGCGCGTCCCCTAAGTTTGTAATTAAAATTCATGTAAAATTCGATCTTCAATTTTCTAAGTAGCTTCAAGTTATAAGAGATAGAGATAAAATCATCCATATAGACACTGCTCCGACCTTGTCCTCTAACATACACTCCACAATTCGCGATAAGCTTTTTAAATCTTATATTTATATGAAGTTTATGATTCCATGAACTCGGTGCTTTCCAACCATACAACGCTTCCCACAATCTCCAAACCTTCCCTCACTCTACGGAGACTCCCTCTAGGATTTTGATGTATCGAAAGGCCGTTAAGGCTTTTGTTTTTGTATTCTCCATTCAAAAGGCCGTTTCCACATCCATGTGTTGCATATGCATCCTTGCCGCCGCCGCAATGTTAACAACTCTAAATAGTTGAAAATCCCGAAAATGATCCACATAGCTAAACATTCATTAGTGGAATTTAATAATTCCATGACTCTAACCGCATGCAATTTGCTTGCCATCTTTTGCCAAAGCCATTACAGCTTGAAATAAATTAGTTCCCAAAATTCTGAAAAATACCTCAAGAAAAATTCAAAGTTTCAAAGGTTTTCCGAAACATTTTAGATCTTAGCGCTAGACGCCAATACGAAAAACCCCTATACGCATACAAACCACAATTTTGAACCCATGTTGGCTCCTCAAATTTGATAAAGCTTGTTTTGTAATTTGGACAATTGACATGAAATTGAAGGCGAATTGAACTAAACGATTTCAAATATTCGATTTTTCCATCACAACCATCAAATTAATAATCCAACAAGTGTGCACGGGGAAAAGTTGATTTAAGTGAGAAAAAAGTATTAACGCCCATGAAATACACGGTGTATTCCAAAGCTGGATTTTTTCAAGCGCATTACATACAAACGCCTTTTGCTATTTTCTATCCATCCACATTAGAGTTATGCAGGGTGGTATGCAGAGAGATGAAAAAAAATGATAGACTCAAAAGGCCCAAATGCACAGGTTAAACATTCCAGACACAACGTACGGACAATATATACAAAACAATATTCCAAAACTGACTGGAAATTGTGATACATCTGTTTAATTTGACACCTCTAAATAACTAATTTATGCAATCAACATACATCGGCCCTGTTTCAGGCAAAAGCCGCTTTCAGCTGTTTATGAATATTGGTTTCAACATTACAAAGTGGAAAGCCCCACAACTTCATAAGACTAAAGTTTTTTTTTTTTTTGAACCTCTTTTACCCTAAGCTGTTTAATAGTTAGTTCGAGCATACAAGTCAATTCTATTTCAAAAATCTGTTTGTAAATCCTAACTTGGTGACCTGAGATCCACATCCGGTTGGATGTCAAGAGTAACGAAACAGAAACAGAATCCTATTTGGCAAAACCTTGTTTGCTTTTTTAGTACATTAATGTAGTTTCAAAAATCTGAAATCCCAAGTTTGGGGCCCCTTTCCTAGAGCCATCCATGTTACATATTGGAGAAGATAACCAGCTGCTTAAATGTCGCGTTTTCGAAGGGCCTATCCTCTGGAATGGTGACAGTGCAGGTCACTCTAATTAATTGCCACAAATGAAGCCACACATAAACGGCAAAAGAGAGGGTTCGAAACGAATGTGGCACTCAGCTTGAAGTGAAGTGCTTATGCTGGACTGCCTATGGCTGGCGGTTGTTTTCTCCTTCTTTCGAATTCCTCCAGCCATATAATTTGAAAAACTGCTTGAACTTGCTTTTGAAGTTGTTTTAACATCTCCAAACATGCACTTCTCCATCATTAAAATTCACAAACCTTGTCCAGCGGTCTCACGTATGGCTATCAGTGTACGGCTTCCCCTTCCCTAATACAATTCCATTAGCGTGCTTGGCCAATTTGTTCACTGGTACTCAAGATGTTGGCCTGAACCAATCGGTAATAAAGAAGTAACATTGTTGCCAAGCTAACTCTGTCACCCCCCAACCGGCCCAATTGCCCAGAGTCAATTTATTTCCTATGCCAAAACATTCTCTGAATTGACTCGATCCACTTGTGAATGCAATATTTCAAAACAATACAATGGCGCAAAGACCAAACATTGAGCAGTTCCAAAAACCTCCAGCTCCTTTCCAACAAATATCCCAGCTCAAGAGGCAATACGAGCAATGGCACAGCATTAAGTTCTTGTTTTGTAATTGAATACAAAAGTATCCTAGAGAGTTATTTTTTAGTTTCCTTTTGAAATGTTAGCTTTGAAGGAAGTTTTTAAGCTTGTTAAGACTACATGAGAAAAAAACTCTCCCAAAGCCTTACATCATAGCTAGACCAAGGAGCAATTTCCGCGGGTCAGCAACGGAGCGTTGAGAGTGTAGCCCACGACGTCTGTAGCGACCCTCGGGTACATCATCTGTCAAACCGGATTCTCGTTCATCCTTGCGAGATGGGGCTGTTACTGGCAAAACTTGCAATGCAGGGCCCCAAAATGGAGCTACATATCGTAGCAACTGAGTATATAACGAACCTGTTGCCCTCCACAACAACAGACATGCCCCATATTCAGACACTTTTTGCAATTTACAGTGCCCTAAACTGATTTTATAAGACTCCAGAGAGCTCCATATTACATGCTGCAGTTACCAAGCATAAATCAGCGATGGACCTAAATACGATCGTGAACAGATGCATCTACCATAATGCATGGAAATCCGGATACAGTATCCACATTCACACAGAATAAACAATATGGAGAAGGTGATAGAAGATTGTTCCTCTCTCTCTCAAAAAAAAAGCTGACAGATCCATCACGCAAACAAATGGCACCATATACAAACATAAAAAATTCCTAACAAGAGACCATGAGAAAACTTTTCTCAAAAAAAATCTCTCCTCGCCATCATACAACTTCTAAATGATCTGCATTGCAGATTGAGCTCTACAATAAGGGGCCACCGCAGGAGCTATGGCAGCTATCAGTAATGAAACCGCAGCAGTCGTAAAACTTTTACTTCCAGTGCTGCTGTTTAACTGGACAGCAAACCCCCATTTTTTCTTTGCAAGAATGCTATAACAGGCTCAGTCAAGGTCAAAAAGTTCAGAGACCACACATTTTCCTTACAGACTATATCAAACTGGAAGGAGAAGACGCACCTCTGCGAGCATATTTTCTGTCACTGCCATCATCATCATCCCTATAAGAGTGCTGTTCGTTGTGGTAGGGTTGCTCCTCTGCTATATCAATAGCCATTCGATCCCCACTTCGACTTGACGGCTTTCTGGGAATAACTCCCGGGACCATGTTCTGTTGCTGGTGCTGAGCCTGCTCAGAGTCACCCACAGTATCATATACCTCTGCGGTCTCTTGCCAATGCTTTCCTCATGGCTATCTAATGATCCTAGAAAGAATGAAAGCATTAAATACAAGATCGATTCTTATAACTCTGCGATTTCTTGCCGATGCTTCATCACATAGCTATGTAATGATCCTAAAAAGAATGACAATATTCAATGCGAGATAGATCCTTACAGCCTGCTTCGCAAGCGCCATAAAAAGCAAGCACATAACCATCATCCATTTGCATCGAAATATCCCTGCTGTAAAAGCCAGCACCAATCAAGAGAAATTCATTGTTCTACAGGAAGAATGCTGATACTTACGTTACTTGGTGGTTTCCTTTGTGGTGATTGTGTAGAGGGAGATGGGGCAGACGGGACAGGGACTGATGCAGACAACACAGTTTGAGATGCTGAAGAATCCGCACTTGGTGCCACACCATCCATCACAATGTTTCCCTTGTCTACCGTGCTGTCTGTATCAGAAGGAGTTTTCTCCATTGTCGCCCCATTATTCCAACCATTCTCATCTGTATGTGGATTATCTACTAATGGTCCGACTACTGAGGCAGGAGGACTTCCAGTTTCACCTTCCGTTGTAGGCATTGTGGTGGGGGGCAGAGGGTTGCTAACGGGTTCCTCAACAGGTTGAATAGTGGCACCACCAAGCAACACTCCTGCAGCCGAGCTCTGTGCAATAAAACAAGGGATCAACTATGCAAAACAATTGTCTGTCTTCAGCAGCAAACACTTCGACCAGTAACTAAAAAAATAGGGACTTGGCAATTCCAGCATGCTTACATGGAGGCCATAGCAATTCTCCCTTGGCCAAAACAGGACCAAACTGACCTGGGAGAGGAATGACCGCAGATTTGTGTAAAGCGTTGAAGCAGCATCCTTCTGGCTCTTCATCGGCCATACCTGCACACACCATTCCTGTAGGTGTAAGGCTCAACCCTGTCAACTGGTTTCTCTTCCTCCAAGGACCTCAAAGACAGGACTGAGCAAAAAAATGGCAGCAATATCTCTCAAAGATTAAGGCATATACATGCTCAGTGTGTATATCAAACATCCTAATTAACTGGAATGCATTCAGGAACTTTGCAAAGAAGCAAAAGAGAGGCTGAGTTGTTTCATCAGTTTAAAGTGTAAAACAGATAACAAACATGTCAGAATCTCACTCATAAAGCCAAAGACACTGACAGATTCGCAGACAACTGGGCATGACAGTAAGGCAACAGGTCCATCATAACAAGCGTCTAACAGTTGGTCTTTGACAGCAAAGACAACATCAGAAAATAACGCTGCAGGTTATTCACCCCATCAAAAAATTAAAGCTTACTGTGGCACATATTATAGGATTTTGAAGCGACAATTTCACATATGGATCTCAGGTACGTGCAATTCACCGCCAAGCGCTTCATCAAAATTATTTACATTTGCAAACACCACAATCACATTTAATTCGATCACACCACTTATGATTTTATCTAAGAACCTGCCCCCGCTTCCACAATAGTCAGCAGAAAAAAATCATTCAAGAAGGAAAGGCAAAAGGTGGGTTACCGGAGTGTTGCAGGTTGTACACGTGTACCCTGCAGGTGCCGTGTAGGCAGGATAGCTTGAAATATGCTTATCGAGGCAATCCGCATGAAGAACATCTGCAGGAAAGAAACTAGAGCCTCTCAAACTCCGAACCAAGGTCACTAGAAAAATAGAGAGCTTGAAGATTTCAGTCTACTTCTGAAACAATATGGACTCTACAAATGGCAGGAATTTTGACTATGAAATAGAACTGAGTTCACATCCGTTTTTATGAGGGTCAAAGTTTGGCACAAGTGAACAGGAAAATTGTTTGATTTCTAATTTTTATCGCATACAGCATATCTAGTGCAGGTACAGTGGAACGTACGCAAACAGCCCAAGCGAACGGAAGGTTTTTCAACGCCTTCAAGAGATTCAGAGCAAACTGAACATTTCGGAGGCCAGTCGTAATCTCCATCGTTCACCCATTCAGAATATTGACCAACCTGCAGATAATTGGCAGCTTTGTTGGTAATGCTTTTCGTCAAAAATCACTACATTCTCCAGATTCTAATAAAACACCTAAAACTGGATCCAACCTAGACAGGAAGCTGTACAAGGCTGACAACTTGAAGCTGTATGAGTTGCTTACCACACAGATGGAGTGCTCCGGGGAGCACACACAGTTAAGACATAAAGGAGTTTTATGAACAAAACAATAAAGTTTTGTTGCCTGCAAAGCAAACAAATTAAGTAATTACATACGAGAAACCAAAAACACGATCCCATGGTTGCGGATCCGGATTGAAAATAATGTAGTTGGATCCTGTCTTCTGACAAAGTCATTTACTCTCCAAAAGCAGGTAGTTACGAATATTGAAAAAAACAAGGAATATTTGAATTTAACATCAGATGATGGATGTTTTTTCTTGCAAAGACATTGTCATCTTCTATCGCTTAACACTTACCTTTCTGCACTTGCAAACCACCATTTGGAAATGGATAGATTTAGTGGTGAACTACAAGGCCTCTAATATAAATAGCCAGAGGACAGAAAAACAAAGATAGAAAAATGGACCCAGCTGCACGCAACAATCTCTCTCCAAGTCTCAACTATGAATAAGAAGTTTCTCTGGACGGCACTTTCGCGTCTACCCTTCAACTGACGTTACCGACTTACCGGCCGAAAATCCTTGTAATCGTTACAGAAAATTGTCCGATTTTTCCTGTCCGGTTAGAACGCCTGTTTAAAGGCCAAATCAACTTTACCCTGTCTACACACACGTCTACATCCGTCACAATCTAAAGTAACGATTTCATTTTTTTACTATGGGTACTTTCGCATGTGCTAAAGTTACAGTTATTTCCTGTCGTTTTCTTCCATAACTTAGAAAAAAACGAGAAAATCCGCAGCCGTACCAAAAAAATGAAATTGACACCGTACAAGTTGCGTTACCTTACAACTTTAAATGTGCTGCAATTTGTCGTCTAACGCGAAGCAGTTAGTCGTCTAACGCGAAGCAGTTTGTCGCCTACACCGCCAATCGCTATTAGCGTTGTGTACGCTAATCCCGTCCCGCTTTTTTTTTTTTTTTTTCTCAAATAGAATTATCCACACGATTTAAAAAAAGCCCCTAATTCCTAATTAGAGTAATCGATTTCTTCCAAAATTTCCAAATTCCCAATTAGCGTACACCACGCTAAATAATAGTATACGCTAATCAAACGTACACGCTAATAGCGATTGGCGGTGTAGCGCATTTCGACCCAATTTCGCGTCCTTCCAGCTCATCTTCAAACTTAATATAAAATCACCTCGCAAAGTGATTTTAAGTAAAGTTCCATGAGGTAAGCGAATAGGCCATGCTGTCGCACGTGCCGAAAGTTTTTCGCGGAGTACCAAAAAAAAAACCCACCACACGTTTCCAGCCTGTGCGTGACTTATTTCCGTGCGCTTTTTCCGTACAAGGGCCGTGGAGGGGGTTTCGACATAGTTGTTCAAATCGTGCGATTTTTTCCTTTTTTCCGATTGAAACGTATAATTCGTGACTTTTGAAAAAATCGTAAAAAAACGTGTACTGTAAACTGAAACTGAAAATTTACGGAAACCTATAAACAAATTACCGTAATTGTACATCTTTTTACGGATATGTTCGGAATATAACCGGAAATATGCGTCGTACTTATTGGTACTTTCTGTTCAGTGAACTGAACAGGAATACCACGGAAGCTGTACGTTATATAATCGAAAATGTACGGACATATTCGAAATGAGACGTTGAACGTCACAATAATTTCGCGCGTTAAGTTTGAAATTTGTAAGGGCGTCTTCATCATTTTTTTTTTAAAGAAAACGCCATGGAACATTGAAAACGAAACCGTGAGGAAGCCGCTTCCCCATATCCTACCCTCTTCCCTCCCAAGCTTTTTACTATCCTCGGCCATGTCTGTCTGTCAGATCCTCCTTCCTCCCTAGCTTTTTACTATCCTCGGCCATGTCTGTCTGTCAGATAGGCTCGAACAGACAAAATTTCATAAAATTTTGCCTTCGTGGCATTCGAACTCGGATACGTCAAGTGCGTAGTGTACCTCAAGGTGAACGTCTAGACTACCAGTAAGTGAAGAAGTTCCGATACTACACCGCGAATCGTTATTAGCGTTATGAACTCTATATCGACACCTCAAAATTTTGACATTAATACCTTAAATAGAATAAACTACACTATTTAAGGACGAGGACCATAATCTGCCACGTCTCCTAGCACTAAATTAGAATGAATGACGCTAATTTTTTCCTTACACTAATAATTTCTCAACGCTAATAACGATTCGCGGTGTAGCGGATAGTGTGATAAAAATTAAAAGAGTTTATTGTTTTACCCCTCATTTAACGGGAAAAACTTGCAAACTACGTTATATGTAATAGTTTTTTGTTTTTTAATGTACAAAATAGTACGGAAGGAAATTCATTAACGATTTTTTGCGATTTGATCAAAAGGTTCAATGCGTTTGTTACGTATAAATCGTCGCGTACGGTACGTTCGCACTAATTGCCGTGAACAACTATGGGTTTCGATCATAGTTCAAAAGTAGGTGAAAGTACGCCCATACAATATGCCTATTGTACGCAAAAGATACAACATGGCCCTAAGACCCATATTGTATAGGTCACAAAATGAAAAATAATAGTAACAGGGTTGAGTTGCACATCGATCGATATGAAATTAAACGCCATGTCTAAATTTTGAAAAACATTCGGACAATTATTTTTTTTCCGTGAGTTTTGAGGTACTTTTTATTTAAACCGTCTGATTTGGACGATCGGACGGTCGCTGACTAAAGCAGCGATTTAAGAAGATCACATGAAAAGCCCATAACACAACTTACGATAGGACTTACGTCCGCGTTTTTTTTTCCCGGGTTTTTTTCCCGCGAAATGTCATCCTACACCGTGTCAGTTCGCTAAAAAATTTCGTCCGGCGGCGTGCGCTGTACTATGATGATACGTCAGATTCGTATGTTCGTACAAGAGTGTGCACAACGCACACACATACAGTATGCCTACTCTGCGCGAGTTTTGTGCCAAGTTTTGTGTGCATACCAAAGGCCTACCATAAAAACGCCTACTTTTGAACTATGGTTTCGACCAACGGACGCCATTTCGCAAAAGCGAAGTCCGTGAAAGCGCCTCTCTCTCTCTCCCTCTCCCACTAACGCGTCTATCTCACAATTCTTGCAATGAAAAAAGGCAAGAAAGGTATCAAATGAAAGATCTATAAAAAAAAAAAATGGTTGTCTTTTAGCTTATTTTGGTGGCAAGTAGAATGAGAACGGACGAAAAAACAAAATTGAAAAAAACCATGGCGGAATGTTTTGGAATTTGTGACGTCGACGCTATCATAAGTACGCGTGACGTTAAAATGTCACAAACCCTAAACATCTACAATGTCACAAGTAGTTAGACGTCTACAACCGTCTCTATTTTGTAAACGTCATCAATTGTCGCGACTTTTGTACGCGTCTACAATCGTCACAAATTACACCCACGTCTACATCCGTCACAATCTAAAGTTACGATTTAATTTCTTTACATACGAATGCTCTGAAAGCTGTACAGAGAATCCTCGCTAAAAAACAAAGTAACAAGTCTAAGTTTCGGTTACATGCGAAAGTACCCTATGGAATGCTCTGAAAGTAGTACGGAGAATCTTAGCTAAAATAAAAGTTACAAGACTAAAGTTTCAGTTACATGGGAAAGTGCCCTAACTGTCATCAAGACATCAACCCATTTCAATCAGAGACTCGCTATGTCCACATCTTAAATTTATAATTAAACACAACCAAAAAACAATCGCATACTAAATGTACGGCTCACAATATCTTTTACCATCACAGCTCACGATCCACAAGTGGACAGCTTACAAAAAACGAAATTTCGTAGTAATGATATCGTCATATCAATATCGCTTACGAGATTCGTCTTCGCGTCAAGGCATCCGCAGCATAGATGTACGTTACAGCGCCAATCGTTATTAGCGTGTAAGTTTTTTTAGCGTATAAAAATAATTACCGTGGTGTACGCTTTTTAAGAATTTGAAAAATTTGGAAAAAATCATACATTCTAATTGTTTGATTATGGTAATTTGGATCTTTGAAAAAAAAAATGTCGGTCGCAAACATGCTTACACTAATATAGGTCTTTGTACACAATCTGACAAATCGTAGAAAAATCGTACATTCACACGGTCGAAACGCGGCTGTCGGACGAATATGTGCGAACGGGATTCTTTACGACCTAGTTTTTTTCCCTTTTTAGAACGCATTTTCTCATGCGTCCACGGTTACTAAAACTAATTTATTGTACTTTTTAACTTAAAAAGGTACATTTATGTACGGTATGAATCTGACCATACACCACTCTATTTAAGAGAAAACGTACTGAAAATAACCCTAAATAGAATAAAGAAAAAAATAGAATGAACTACACTAATGGAGAATAAAATAAAAAAAAGTGGGACGGAATTAGCGTACACAACGCTAATAACGATTGGCGGTGTACACCGCCAATCGCTATTAGCGTTGTGTACGCTAATTCCGTCCCGCTTTTTTTTTTTATTCCCCATTAGCGTAGTTCATTCTATTTTTTTCTTTACTCTATTTAGGGTTAATTTTTTAGTACCGTACAAAATGGAAGTACGCCATCAGTTAATTAGTGTGATGTACGGAAAATGTCATACCGTACAAAATTGTACCTTTTTAAGTGAAAAAGTATAATTAATGAGTTTTAGTAGACGCGAACGCATGAGAATGTGCGCTCTAAAAAGGGGGTCTAATCGGGTTGTCAAATATCACGTTCGCACATATTCGTCCAGCAACCACGTTTCGACTGTGTGAACGTACGATTTATGTACGATTTGTAAGATTTTGTACAAATACCTATATTAGTGTAAGCATTTTTGCGACCGACATTTATTTTTTTCAAAGATCCAAATTAGAATTATTAAACAATTAGAATGTATGTTTTTTTTCAAAATTTTCAAATTCTTAATTAGCGTAAACCACGGTAAATTTTCATGTACGCTAAAGAAACTTCTAAGCTAATAGCGATTGGCGGTGTAGCGAACAGCGACAAGCACTATTTCGAAAACAGTGTTACTGGAAACATAACATATTAACATGCGATTAGTCGACGATAGTCGTAAAGACGAAAACGTAGTCCAAATCTGTGAAAAGTCGAAAACAATACGGAACGCTATATTTGATTTTTCCGTATATTCATACAAAGCTGTGCACTAAGAAACCGTCGGTACGCCTATACTACGTATTTACGTGCATACAGCGTCTCCCGATTGCAGCTGCACTTTTGAAATGTTGAAACTATGGTCGAGAAGATGTCGCTCCCAGCCTCCCACGCTGAATTTTATGACGACATTTTTCACATTTTGAGAAACTCGTTTCTAACAGGCCATACAATCGAAAATTTGCATAAATTTTAAGATTGATTGAGGTTTTTAAAGAAAGACCGGAGAAGACGAGTCATATCTCCGACTGTGATTCTTTCAGGGAGGTTTTTTTTTTTTTTTTTACCAAAGGATGATCCGCCCATGTTAGACATTGTGCGGACATGGTTCAAAGGAGACCATCCGATTACAAAGGGACACGTGGCTGGCAGGATCGCGTTGCTCTGCAAACTGCTCTTGGAGGTATTGCCCTGAAACAAATGTATTTTTTACAACTGTCAATTGTTTGAAAATTGTCAACAAAGAAAAGAAGAAATGTTGACACCTGTAATCCAGTCTTTGACATGCGTACATGAATAGAGTGAGCTAATTACTCAAGAAAAGTAACAGAGTCATTTTCAGGAATTGGCTTTATTTGGCATCATGGAAAGAGAAGGGAACCCGGAAAGATATATCGATTTCAAGTAAAAGCTGTGGATTTAGTCAAAGAAATTTGTTTTTCTTTGATATTTTTTTGTTTGTCTGCTTTTCTTAAATCACTTTCGTAACCAAATGAAGCATGGCATGTCTGGAATCTAGTTCGTTTGTAAATGATGAAGATCACAAAGTAGTGTTTCTTAAGTCACTTATGGCACACACTTATGGCAGGCTTTTGCTTTAAGGAGGAAGTAAGTTGTAGATTGACAATGTGTTATAATTCCAAAGCAACATGTGAATTGTAAAGCTGGAATTTGGAAATTATAAAAGTAAGGAACCTGAGTGTAGTGGGAGGTCGAGAAGTCCTGAGTTAAATTCAAACCAAAAGACTGTTATCACTAAGCACGGTTGTAGGAAAGTTCAAATTTGCGAGTTTTTGGGTTGATGTTGACGAATGTGTGAAAGCATTCATGAATGTAAAATACTCAATGCTTGAGGTGGACTTGAGCCTTGTTATCTCGCAAGCTGGTTGAATAAAAAGATGCGTGGCGAAAAAATACACACTTCAAATTCTTTTGCTCGTTTAACTTATTCTCGTGCTTGGCCATCCCTTGTCATTATAGTTTATGCTTTATGTTTTGACAGTGATATGCAGACATGTAGTTTTTTTTTGTGAGAGTGATGTGTTTCACTCAAGGTTTTTTTGGGCTCTGTTTGTGTAGCGTGTTTGGGAGTTGTTGGAGGGACTGCGGTCGCTGTCGTGAGAGGGAGGCAGCTGGGCCCATATGCTGGAGCCATTACATTCAACTCAACTTTGACGAGTGCCTGCTTGGCTGGTAAGTTCACTTCTTTTTACAGGGGTGCTACTCTACCCATTACTATTGGTGCCAATAACATTAATTGGACGAACAATCACAAAATAGACCAACCTATTTAAGGGAGTTGACTATGAGTGGCCACATCTCCCTAGACTAAATTAGTATTATACATTCTAATTTCACATTTACACTATTAATTCCTTTGCACTAATAACAGTTTGCAGTGTAGTTGTAGCCATTATCCTCCATGCATATGTTTCAACAACCAGTTTGAATTGCAGGTCTAATATTTGAGAATATTAGGCACTATATGGCAAAAGTAACGGCGTTTGGATTTATGTTTGTTTTGCCGCAGAGAAGAAGGGGCATGAGGACAGTTAAAAGGCTGAGGGCGTGTGTAAGATGTGTATGAACTAGTAATGAGAAAGAGCAATATTGCTAATTTTATCAGTTGGAAATGATGGTTGCTTTAGTTCTTATAATGTACTAAGCAGACAGATAACTAAAATTATCATTTAGTTTACAAATGATAATTATTTATTATTTAATCTTTATCCACCTTATGGATTAATGTGCAATGTTATTTTTATGAATGCACAAAATAAGCTTTCATAAGGTTTCAGTTTTGATAAAGAGGTTACAACATTATTACAAAGGAACGTCATGCGAGATGCCATATGCTTTTTCTTTTTCATTTTTGTTAATCCTGTTAATGCATTTACATTTCCTCCCTAAGAGCTTCATGGTTTTTTCCTCTCTTCATTGTTATCCAGCAGTATTAAGGTCTCATCAGTATTTTTAGAGATAGTGACGACACTTATTATCTTCACTGGAGTCTCAGTAGTTCATGTGATTCGGGTTTCAGGAAATGGAGTCGCGTTAGTGTATGACTGTTGCACACTGTTTAATGTGCAACCTTTGTCAAACCAAATGGTAACTGACGATCCGCTCTATATGATGTAAGGTGATCTACTGATAAAGGTTAACCACAGCATCTAATGTACAATTATTGTGCATAAGTGCATTTATATTGCGTTGTTGCTATAAATGTGGAGTAGACAAGTATTTCTTTTGATTTAGAACAAAGGGAGCCACACTTGTTCTTGTGAAAAGACTGGTGTTTTGTCTACCTGTAGTGACTGGTAGACAGACAGGTACTAGCAACCTCTCTGAAGGTAAAGAATGTTTTTCCTCTAATTGCGACGCCTTCCCTCCTTTCCAACTTACCTCCATTGTAGGCGTTGGCGACAGCATGTGGGCAAGAGTATACAGAGCTTTACATCAGTTTCTTGGCTTGGATACCCAAAGTAATGGAAAACGTCGCTTAGCCATTTGTGGCCAGACTGTCGTTTATTTCGACCCAGGCACTTGGTCGGATCGCTGTCCGTTTGGATTTTTCTTCCATCAAGGAGCGATTGTAACAATATTGCTGCCTTTGGAAAAATCCGAGGGGCTTTTGAAAAGGATATTCCATCGCCTGTTTCTTTCTTCCCTACAGTTTAATGATCTCTTTTCCTGGATCCTAAGGTGATAGGGAGCTGTAGAGCTTGTTGTGAAAGGACGCTACACCGTGAATCCCCATTAGTGTTAAGAATAATGTAGGTTGGGGTTTAGTTTAATGTTATTGAATCTAATTTAGGTCCGAGCGAGGTGGACGATTTTCAACAGCTTACAAATTAGTGTTTACTAGGTGTACTGCTTGAGATCTAGGTGCATGCTTTGAGACATATATAGCTCATTCGGTCTGGCTTCACTTTTATTTCAATTTGAATTGCTCATAGGTTGTTGAGTTTGTGCTGCCATGCCTGGGAAAGCTGGTTAAATGTTGTGCAGCTGACGCTGAACTCGGACATGAAAATTGGAAGGCTCACATTTGATAGTTTGTTCTTCTACCAGTTGCTCTATCCTCAAGACATTTTCCAGTTGTTAATTACAGGCGCACAGGAAGCTGTGAGAGAGCTCCGGTTTGCTCCTCCGGATGATCTACTCAACGGTCTGTTGGGAGGCTTTTCCGTCGGGGCCCTTGCTGGACGTTACAATGGTGGGCCACTTTCCTGTTTGTCTATCGTTTGTTTGCTTTATGGTTTGTTGTCGATTCGACAGCTCGTTTTTTGTCCATGAACCAACATGCCGGCTTCACAAATGTATCTTTTTCATCAACGGTGACTGCATGTGTGACATTTTCGACTGCACTTGACAACAACCGTGTCTTTTTTTTACTTTCCCAGCATCGAACAAACTCCGTCTCCATTTGCTTCAGTTATTCTCAGCTTTTCTATGGCGTCACATTGGGTTCAGTGGTCTTTTCTCTCGCTGACTAGGGTTTTGATGGCTAGTTGCCTTGTCGCTTCTGACAACGCTTTCACCTAGCTTGGGTTCATGTTCGCACTCTGGGTACAAACCGGTGTACAAGTATAAAGTGTTTAATGCTCTGTAGGATTCAATATGGTTGTAGACATTACTATTTACGGAAGAAAAACGAGAAAGCACTTTTGGCGTTGCCGCCTATTATTATCCTATCCATTGTGTGTGATTTTGTGTGTCATTTTTCATTGTCGTTTTGCCTTTTCCTTTTGTTTCCTTGCACTCGAATGGTTTACCATGGTAAGTTTTTTAATATAAACTAATTATCTTGTAGTGGTCTGTTGCTATTTCTTTTAGGAGGGCCTCTTGCTGCTTGGCCCGCTGGTCTTCTTATGGCATTAGTGGGAGCAAGTCTCCAGTGGGGTTCTATTGAACTTAGAGAATTTCGACTACGACAAGTTGAAGCCCAACTGCGTGTGAGTGAAGGAGAGACCGAGGCAAATCTCGCGGTAACGGAACTGAGAGGGCATCGAGACTGGTCCATTGGAGGGATAGGGGAAGCTTCTAGTGTTGGGCATCATCCATCAAGTCCAAAGCGTGTTGGGGAAATGGTGGATGTAAAAGCCGAGGGTGAAAAGAAGAACTTTAAGGATAACGAGGTTATGGAAAATGTTCCAAATAGTATGAATAGAACTGTCTGGGATTGGCCGGAATGGATGCCCATAAGGCCGGCCAAGCCTGCGAAACATAAGAGCAAGGATGTCAGTAAAGGCGATGAGTTAACACCTGAGAAGTGATCGGTTATGGCTCTGTTTTTTTGTTTTGTTGTTTTAATCTGATAGACAGAATCTCGACGATGATGCGCTTGAAAAAGTATAACTATTTGCACGATTGTCGAGAATTTGTCAGTTTGAATTTCGGTTTCTGCCCTTGCTCATATCTTAGGTGGGGGTTCTGATTGGCTTGTTTTTGTATCTCTAAGTATTGTCACAAGATTCTATCATGATTCTGAGCAATAAACCACAAACTATGAAAATATAGTGTGGTGATACAGGAGCAAACTAAGGGAAACTGGCAGTCATGGGGTGACTAAATCCTAAATTGTGAAATAAAAGGGGAATCTACGCTAAAGTTTGATTATTGAATAAAAGTATGAGTTTGCAAGTAGTCGTGATGACATTACACAGCCCATTGCTACTAAAGGAATTACATTTCTTTGGTGAAAGGTACATTGACGTTTGTGATTTTCGATGTTTTTCTCACTGGTAAATAGGTCCTTTCTACATGTCAATTTACTTTTCCTTTGTTGCCGACAATTGTTTGTCTGTTGGTTTGAAATACATTGAGGTGTGAATATCGGAGCTCACGGTAGTTTTTGTTGGAGCCAGGAATCATGAGGTGAGATTTTTTTTTTAATAGAGGTTGCATTTTTTTTTTCTGATTATTATTATTTTATTTTACTTATTTATTTATTTTTCCCTTTTGCATTGCTAAATGTTTTGCCAACTACATTGCCAGTATTTCCAAAAGACAATGGTGACATTCATTTCAGACACCAAAAGAAGTGGTTAAGAAAGCGATTAGTTTAGTTACCTTCCTTACCAAGGGTTTAGTGAAGAAAAATTGGTTTGTTTCTTACACATGACCAAGAATCATTTTACCGCACCCAATAACAAGGAGGTTCTTATTTTCCTTCTGTTTTCTGTTCTCACGGGCTCAAATGGTCTACCATCCTGCAAAGCTACCCTGTTGGAAGCTGGTGGCGCTGACCATCACTATTAGTGCTAAATATTTTTTGGGCAGTCAAAGTACCCTTTTTTGTCACATGGTCTTCCGATTTTCCTCCGTGCCTTCATGATCAAAATGTGAGACCATTAGCCTTCGATCGCCTTATTTTCAAAAAAAGAATCCGACGGTTAATTATAAAGTCGAATGCTTTTGTCTGCCCAACAACCGTTGAACATGATGGGGTTGGGCAGTGTAGCTTGTTCCTCACAAGCATATATGTATGTGTTTCTATTTTGATTGGATATACTTTTTTCCTGATCTGCCAGTGGTGGAGAGGACCATGACACCTGTGAGACTGACAAATTGCTTTCCCAAGAAATAGCCTCGGATTCACCAGATGATTCACTTGTACTCATAGATCTTTTCAAAAAGACATCAGCGTTATATTCAGTGTAGGGTAACTGGTAATCTTAATAGGACAGTGAATCCCGTAGTCCGTTGTAAAATAGAGACTATTATCATATTTCTTTTCCCATAGTGCCACATTGCCCAATAGAAACACCTTACATAACAGTGAGGAGATATGAATAAAAACGAAAAAGCCACCGTAAGCCCAAACTTTATCACCATCCAAATGTAATCCTTCAAATGAAGTAAGACTTCAAAAAAAAACTTTGAAGCTGAGTTTGCACAAATTGGCAATCACAATTATTATCAACGAATAATTAGTACGAGGGACTGTTTTAGTGTTAACGATACTTTTTCCGGTCCAAATGATGTGGACAATTATGAACTGCGGAAGGAAATAGCCCTAGAAAAAAATAATTAGTATCAATAATGCTATTTTTTCTATATCGGGCGAGAAAAACCGGCATAGAAATAGTGTTATTAACGCTAAAAGCCATTCACAGTGTACTCACACAATATTTCTACCTTCCCTGAAAATGAAGAACAGGTCATCGATAGTCTCCACTGAAAGCCTTATGAAAACCACACACCGCCAATACTAAACAAGAAGTATCGAGATAAAATCATAATGAATAGTTTAAACACCTTCCAACCTAAAATTCCAGGATGGAGCGATGATGCTCCACATGGCCTCAGCTATGCGAAACATTAAATAGACCACATTTATCTTTCAAACATATTTTTGAGAGGCACATAAATACTATGATTTCTATCCAGGAATAATATTCTACCTAAACACTAATACTTGCACACCTTCAATATCCCTCCTCCTACCAAACTGTAAACCTTCAAAAACTAGCCTACCAGCAGCTCGCTGTTGCTAATCACTTAAACACGGAAAATGAATGCAACGAAAACAATAAGTATAGATGTTCTCGACGGAGAAGCCAGTGAGTAAAGAAAAAAATAAAATTTTATACAACTATACTTTGTGTTTACATCTTATTTCCAAGAAAACTTGTCCTGTTAAGGCATGTCCATTGTTGGTTGCATACAACTTTCTCGTCAATTCAAGTCTTGCGGTTCCTAATGAGGCTCAAAATCGAGAGGAAAAATCGCAAGAATCTGAACCAATCAGTTTTCCTGCAGTCCAGACACCCACCGCCCAGGAGCCCAGCATTAGGAAGAAGTTAAATCTTTAAGGAAGGATGGGCAAAACATCTCCTTTGAAATTTATTACTACACGAAAATGTGATGCTTCACCCTTCAGCATTAAAAATAGGCGTCCTGTTTACATATGAAAAACAGGCAGTTAGGTGGGTGGTTCCATAAACTCTAGACTTGCAGTTTACAAAGTAAACTCAATGCTACAAAGTGTTATATCCATCCTCTCAGTGCATCACTTTTGCACCTTTATTCAGGTACATACAACCCTTCCTATTACCCTTTCTATCAATTGATATTTAGCACAAGTTTCTGAGGCTCACTGAGTATTATGAAGTTACATATCTGTCCTGCATGATGCACTTGTGACTTGACTTGTGACAAACCGAGTCTAACCAAACAGAGGACAAAAGAACACATTTACCAAGACTCAAACGAAATACAATTTAGATTTATAACAACATCTTGAAAAAGCTGAAAATGCACCTTGTCTAGCTTGTCGGAGCTGTTGAGTGGAGTCTTAACATGACTTTGGGTCTCATTACCATCCTCCGACGAGTTTTTGCCATCTTGTGAATCTACTGGCATGGTTGTCGATCTCCCCTTGGACCCTTTCTCCTCACGATGAAATCTAAAATCTTCCAAAAACCCACCGGTGTACAACGGAATACAGCCAGCACTGGAGCTTCGATCTTGACCTAATGAGGTACTTGACTGGTCGTCCATCACCACCTCTCCATCACTCTTTGATCTGGCAGCTTCCTCCAAGCGCCGACCATCTGTATTTGAGGCTTCATGATTCTCCCTCCCAGATTCCCGTTTAGGACCCATCGCAACTCCGTACAAACAGTCATTGTACGTACATGTTGTATTTTTGTGTGCCTCCCTCCTTTCCTTGTCATCCTCCTGTGAGCGAGACCGTGAATTTTCAAGGTCACTGTCTGATCCAGGTTCAGCTCTACATGTTTTCACAAAGCACTCATGAGTTTGCAGCCGAGATTCATCCAGGGTCCCACCCATCGATGGACACCAAGCTGTAGTTCGGCTCGCACATGAGCCAATGGAAACCCTTGAATGTGACGCCGTCGAAGTTGGTTTTGCTTCGCTTGGAACTCTTTCACTATTTTTTTTCGAACCAACACATGCGAAACAAGACCCAAAAAAGGGTCTTTGTCCACGACCTGCTTTTCGCCTCGACGGTTTGGAAACGCTCGTAGACACATTGTCTGAATCTTTTTTCAAAGAGAAAAGCCTGTTTTTTTTCTTTGCTCCTGGTTCCCCGTTATCAGTCGGATTAGCAGCAAGGGGGACTGGAGAGGATACTGGCTCTGCCAGACTGTTTGAGCTTGCTGATTGAAAAAGTGATGATGAATCAAGTTTTGATGATTCAAACAAAGAGTTTTGAGTTGCTGATGTATACTCCGAGGAGATACCATGGGAGCCTGGAGTCATTGGAAACTGTCCCTCTACTGGAATAACTACATCCCCAACCTCCTCATGTCTGGTGTCAATGTGGTCTTCAGCCTGCATTTCTGTCCAGCCCACCACCTTGCCAGCTGTCCATTCCTCTCCTTCTTCTTCCCCTCCAAAGCCTTCCTGATTGCCACCATCTGGCCACCCACCAATCATTGAAAACATTGTCTCTCTTGGTTTCTGCTCCTCTTCTATGTTCGAAACATCCCCATTTCGTTCCTGCTCGTCGATTTCATTAAGTATTTTGATTTCATTATTACTACCTTCTTGTCTATTAGAGACACTACCTTCAAGATGCTGTTCTGCTTCCATGTCTACTTTGCTGCTATTCTCTCCCATGACACTGGATAAAGAATCTTTGACATTGACTTCTATACTAATAATTTCCGTTGGCTTCTCACCCTCTCCCTGAGAGAAGCCTTCATTTTCCTGTGTGTGTGACTTGTCACGGGTGAGTTGATCATCCCCCTCAGTACTGGTTTGTGATTCTTCCTTTTGCCCCAAAACTTTCATTTCTGAGCCTACCTTTCCTTCAGTAAGCAATTCATCTGCCACTAGTATATCCCGTTTCCCATCGCAGTCTTGTCCAACTTCCCCTCGACTGGCCTCCAGTTCACCATCTCCCACCACAGTCCCTCCTGCTAACTTGCCCGACTCTCCTGGGTCAAGCTTCTGAACTTCCACTAGTATATACAAATTCTCACTCAGACATTCTCCTACCTTGTGATTGTCCTGCACTACCACTTGTTCTTGATGCTCTGCTCTACCACTCAGTCCCTCACTTACTGTCAATATTGCTAAGTTCTCATTCCGAAGCTGTTTTCCCTCGTTGTTACCGCCTCGCACATCTTCCCCTAGTTCCCCCAATTCTTTCTCCGTTACTCTGTTCACCTCTATTTCAGAAGGGCATTCAATTTCAACGACTATAGTCGAGCTTTCGTCAGAAGGCTGTCTTTCCATATTACTAGCTTCCACTTCTTCTACAAGCCCTGTTTCTGCTTCTCTGTTTATGTCTCCCTCACGAACTGCTGCCTCCTCTATCATTACAACAATGGCTTCAACAGGCTGAATTTCCTTACAACTAGCTTGCTGCATTTCCTCACCAGGTCCAGTGTGAGGTACCTCAACCATGTGATTATTCAAATTGTTCGCCACAAACTGATCAACAGTGCTAACAATAGAAGAGCTTCCTAAACCTTCATCATCAGCTTCAGCCTGCAAGGCTGAATTATTTTCTTCTCTCTCTGGAGCTTTTTTATAGTGTGTCTCCTCCAACTGACAGCCCAGCAGTATTGGCTCTACTTCAGGCTCATAGCTTTTTGTTTTCTCCATCACAGATTCCACATCTTCAGAACCTATAGTGTTTTCTTTTGGAATATGCCAGAGCTCCTCCAAAAACTCAGGGTCCTCATCCTCCCAAAGAATCCTAAAGACTACCACGCTTATCAGTTGCCTTCGCCAGTGGCTCACATACCGCCAATTCTTCGCCTCATTCTCCCACCATTCTGCTGTTTCAGCAAAAACATCAAATCCTAGTATTAAGTTTTCTGAACGTAGTATTAAGTTTTCTGAACGACGTGACCTTTTCCCAGAAACAGATGGGACCTCAATACCCTGCAAGAGTGTTACATTATAAGCAAATAGACAAAGGGTCTAAAAACTCCCTAAGGCTACATTGCTTGGTTTGTTCAGATTGTGAGAATCAGAGAACGTCTTTGATTGACTCGCTAAATGTGACTTGATTGTCACCTGATTGACAACTTGAACCTGAACAATTATTGGGGCTTTTCTAATGCTCCTAGTTGGATCTAAAAATTTACAGTCTACTTGGTGAATTTTACTTACACTATGCAGGTCAATTTAGATGCCTGCGTTTTTCTTGACGCCCAATGACTCATAGAGCTTGTTATTAGTAGTATAACCGATTTAATAGAGATACCCACCGGGGCCTAATTTGGAGTTAAGAGCAAACAAACCTGGCAATACTCCCTGCCCAACTTAGCCATATTTTCAGAAGACCATCAAATTGAAACATCAAGGAAGAAAACCGAAAACCAAAAAAAAGCACACGAAAATTTATTCAACTTCCAAATTGACCAAGACACCACAAGCAAATCATCCCAACAGAAATCAGTGGCAGCTTTACCAAACCATATTAGGTTGGAAAGCCCGAATCCAGTCAGCTTTCATGTTCGCTTTGCCAGTTACTACGTATATCCTACCTTCCACACTATAAAACGGCCAAAAAAATGCACAATGAGCCCCTCCACATGAAAACAAGGACGGCTCCGCCTCTTCAGGCAAAGCCTAACTCTGTTAACTCTATAACAACAGAACTGCCAGGAGGGCTTAAGAGGAAATTGTTTACCGTCTACTGGAGGAGGCATCACAACAGCGGCCTGTGGGAGCAAAGAAATCTCTGTCCAGACTTCATGCGAAGAATCTTCCGGCAAGCGCTCTGCACTGGGCACTTGGAGGAAGACGGGAGACAAAGAATCGGATGGTGAAGCAACTGGGGAATCATCTGGAGAAGAAAAGTCTAAATAAGAAGGAAAAGAAAGCACGGGAGATGAACTAGAAGGTTTAGAAGAATCTCCAATATGTCCTTGTTGATGACTTTTACCATGAGCGCCAATGTAGGTGTCATCATTGACTTCAGCAGAAGTATTGCTCACAATCGTGACTTGAGATGTTTTCGCAGAGATGATATGCCCCCCTTGGAGCCCTTTGAAGGCTGAGCTGGAACTGCTCTCTGGTTGCGGGTCGAACGTAATACTAGTCAAAGTTTCTGTGGGATCAAAACTTTGAGTAGAAACAGACTCCTCTTGAAAAGTGGAATGAGACGTGTCTTGCCAAGGAGGAGGTTTTTTACTAAGCTCAAACATCCTTTGTTTCACCAGACTGGCCTCGTCACGCACTTCTATTTTTGCTGCAACTCCTCCCTGGCTAATATCAGCTTCTTTCAGAGCATGTCCTGGTCTTTTGACTGAACCTACGGTCTCAGTCTGGCTGTCACTGGTAACTAAAAATCTAAAGTCATCGAGCTGGAGCCATGTATTCTGAGCAGTTTTCTTCACCTCAGGAGAAGTCTTCTTAATCTTGCCCATCTTCTGTCTCTCACCTCTCTTGTTTCCAAAAGGAACGCCAGTCGGACCTGGCGACGCCATTGGACAAAAGAACTCAGGATAACTCTACAGCCATAACTTAATGAAACTCGTCTTCATGACGCACGGAATTCCGCACTGTAGTACAAATTACCTGACTTTGTACCAGGAAAAGGACCATCAGCTAAAGATTTCCGGGACACTGATTGCCGAGCCTGTCTCAACCTTGTGACGAGGACGAAACTTAACCTCAATTCCAGCCACAAAGCACCCACAGTGACTTCTGTCTGTCCCTTTAAATAAATATTTGCAGGAAAAACAAAAACGCTCATATCTATGTAGAAGTAAGAAGGATTTGACGACTAAGTGTTGACTGTAGCTATTGGAAAAATACAGTGACCTAATTCGGGCAAAAGAACAACGAGAAAAATATTTTAAGCCACATTGCTATGCAATTTTAAAGTAAGACAAAAATGGTAAAGGGACGGATGCAAAATAACCTTATATTCAGCCCTGAAAATCTTTTGTAGGTCATCCATGGATGGTTTTCCGGCCGACGTCTACCTGACATTCACAAGTTAAAAGGACACTGCATCGTTATTAGCGGCAATGACACTACGTCGGTGCCTCTGAATTTTAACCATCGAACCTAAAATAGTGCCAACGACACTACCTTTTCTTTTTCAGCCATATTTTGAACGGTTTGAAAGAAGCCACGTCATTCAGAACTGAATTAAAGTTGATAACACTAATATAAACCCCATGGTAATAATTCCTTGACGGTAATAACGATACACGAGCGTACGTTTCTCCAGCGGGCGTTATCTAAGTTCTGGCTGACAAGTAACTGTAGTTGGTAGGAAACCAGTCTAACTGAAGGTCCATGGAGGTAGAACCAGTTTCAAACGCCCTGGTGGTACGACTTCGTACGTTTTCCATCTCATTATTATATTAACCGTCCGATCGTCCGAATCTGACGGTGAAAATTAAATTGTTTGGTCCGAATGTTTTAATTGGTCAGAATAGATCCAAATACAATATGGGTCTTAAGGTCATATTATATGTTTAAAATACAGTATGCATATTGTATGGGCCTACTTTCACCTACTTTTGAACTATGGTGTAACATTCTTTTTGTCCTCTACAGTAGTCTAGAGGCGTATTCTACGGGACTGGAAAATCATTCTACGACCTTAGGAGTCAAAACTGGACTTCCAACGATAAAATTTTACGCCGTACGAAAAATGGGCAGTACATTTTGCGTCATCTTGGAACTTGGAAGGTACGGCAATTTTTCTTTATTATCATCGCGACCCACTTCCAGCTCACCTTCACACTTGTAATGGAATCAAATCGCGATCTGATTTTAACCAAAATAACACCCTATCGACGAATAGAAAGCAGGTATTGCACGCGTGAAACGTCCTCGTCTCTCCCTATCTTTTTCATTCGACCGCTCCTCTTTCTCTCATCTCTAAATGAAATCCAGCAATAATAGTATCAAATGAAAGATATATATTTTTCCTTTATTTTATATATTTTTGGTCTCATTTTGATGGCATATCGAATGATAAATGGTAAGAAAAAGAAATCGGGAAGCCATTGCGTAAAGTTTACGTGTTGATGACGTCACAAGGTAGCATGACCTTGCAAGGTAGCATGACTTCGCAATGTCACAAAACCCTAAACATCTACAATGTCACAAAAAACTCGACGTCTACAACCGTCGCCGTTTTTGTAGACGTCACTAATTTTAGGAAGTTTCGTAGTCGTCTACATTTCGTTTCGTACTATCGTAGGTTGTCCCATATTTTGTAGACGTCTACACCTGTCACATATTTGAAGTAATGAAGGCGCAAGTAATGATTGACATAGGAACACTTTGAAAAGACACCGTAAAATCTGCGCTAAAATCCAAAGTAACATTTCAAAGTTTCGGTTACATGGGAACACGCCCTAAGGGTACTTTCTCATGTGCTAAAGTTAAAGTTATCTTCTTTCGTTTTCCTCCATAACTTAGAAAAAAACGAGAAAATCCGTAACCGTACCAAAAAATAGAAATTACCACCGTACAAGTTGCGTTACCTTTTAAAGTACAATAGTTTGTCGTCTAGCACGATGCAATTTGTCGTCTAGCGCATTTCGACCCCTTTTCGCGTCCTTTCAACACATGTTCAAACTTTACCTCAAATCACCTCGCGAGGTGATTTGAAATAAAGTTTAATAAGGTAAGCGAATAGGCAGACGCTTTTGCACGTGTCAGAAGCTTTTTACAATTTTTGTGCGCGAAGTACCAAAAAAAAAATCACTCTCCACGTTTCCTACCTGTGCGTATTGTTTTCCGTGCACTGATTTACGTACATTGGTCGTCTCTCTGAAACACACGTGTCTTCACACATAACGCGTAGGAAAAACATTGGGCACCTGTCAGCAAGTTGGGAAAACGAAAAACGAAACCGCATTTTTGTGCGTCAGCGAAAGGTAATTTAGAGTTTTGACGCGTCGACAATGTGGCGTACGGACATAACGAAGTCACAAAAATTGTACAGCATGCGGAAAGACGCCTCAAATTGAAGCCGAGTGGAAGTTTCCCCTCATTTTGTGTACCATTTCATCTGCCACATTGTTTCGTACACGTCTACTTAAGTCACATTTTTAAGTACCAAGTTATTTGCGTTTCCGTCCGAATGCTCTGAAGGTTGTACGGAGAATCTTCGCTAAAAAACAAAGTAACAAGACTAAGTTTCGGTTACATGCGAAAGTACCCTAAGACCAGTGTTCCATGGGGAGGCTCCGGCAATTGTACGGACAACATTACTGGCTGTACTATTCAGGACTTGGTGCCATCGGGTCGTGCCTGTAAACAAGCTTTTACAAATGTGTTAAGATCTGAGTAGTACACCGCGAATCGTTATTAGCGTTATGAACTCTATATCGGCACCTCAAAATTTTGACATTAATACCTTAAATAGAATAAACTACACTATTTAAGGACGTGGACCATAATCTGCCACGTGTCCTGGCACTAAATTAGAATTAATGACGCTAATTTTTTCTTTACACTAATAATTTCTCAACGCTAATAACGATTCGCGGTGTACCACGTAAGTTTACGTCAATTTAATATAATGAAAATCGTCAAAGATTTCAAAGATCGACCAATTCAATGTAAATTTTGTTCATTCGTACTATATCACTGATACGAATTCTGCGTACTATGTCATTGCACCACAGAAACCGCCTTTTCTTCGCAGACGCTCTGTCGTTTTTTACGGCTGCTTTTTCACCCTTGTCTCTGAAGATGTTCTGGGCTTCTGGCGGACTAAAGTGGACGGACCACTTTTTTCGAAGGCGTATGGCCTCTGCCACGTGTGAAACTCTCTAGTCCATCGTCGCACGAAAACATATCATCCACGTGTAGAGATTTTACACGCTCTCTAGATGGCCAGCCACCTCCTGGAGGTCGGTGGGCAGGTGGCTAGCCATCTACAGTACAGAGCCAGATGGATAGTTTGCTTGGCGGATGAGGACCCGAATATGATCGACGGTAAATATTTGCGCCCGGACACTTGGAGAGTCTTGGCAGGATCTTCTGTAATGTTTTTTTTCAGGAAAAATAAAAAAGATAGTACGACATGATACGAAAAGGTACGAAATTTTGTAAACAACCTCACTTTTCCCAAATGGAACTCAGCATAACGGTGAAGTTCCATCGGACGAAAAGTGAGGTTGTTTCCGGACCTCTCCGTACTACGACGTACCTCTTATTTTGTTTTTATTATCGAACAACATTACAGAGAATCTTGCCAATATGCTCCAAAGGTCGGGGAGGTAACAATGACCGTTGGATATTCATTCGTGTACCTCGAGAGGTACATCACCATTTACAGAAAAATTTGAGCCGCGACACGCTGGATAATGAACATACGTGTCAAAACGGCAACCAACAGAAATAAAAAAAAATCGCACATGATTTTATACATTCAAAAATACAACCGAAATCACAAAAGTAATCTTGTAACGCACTTTCATCACGCTATTTTGGTTAGCGCTCATTCGTAACACTATTTCTGGAAATGCTCATTCGTCACGCGAAAAAACAGGAACCCTAATAAAAATGAGCTGCTATTTGACAAGGAGTTTGCAAAGAGGACAAAAGTTGTGGTGTACAATGACCTGGTACGCACGTACATGGGTACGCAAATGAAGATTTTAAGTTAGAATTGGTCGGTGTAAAAATCATTGACGATTATCAATATCCGATCTTAACTTACGTGGTACCACTCAATCTCAAACACGTGGATTACAAAATATGTGCGTCGTTCAAAATGTGGCATACTGCAATGTTGGCCGTACAATTACAGAATTTCCCGATGGAACTTCACCCTAAGATGCCAATGCACCGGGTAATGATTCTTAAATCAATCGGATATGCTGTAATAGGGAAGTCGGTGCACGAAAATTGCTACGTGTTGCGCCAATAGTTAGATACGCCAATTCGCTGAATTTATTCCCGCGAACCGACGTTTGTAAAAAATGCTGAAGACATCATGGTAATTCCGAATATCTAGCACGGGCCCTAGGATTCAGAGGGAAAAATAACTGGCATTACTAACGTTCGGAAAAATGTCCTTTATGATTTCCAACCAATAACTAAATTACAGGATATGTAATGACAACCTGGCTAACGAACCGGTTAACAAACTGGTTCAAATTTACTGGAGTTCCGTCATTCGTTAATCGTTACTGTATGCTTCAGTGCGATTTGCCAGCTAAAATACAATTAAATAAACCATTGATGAACGGGGCGATCCGGTGCAAATTGTCTGTTGCTACGTTTATCCTTTTATGTGAACTTGAGGGTGCATGTACGTGCTGTAATCTGCTGTTCTACGGTGCCCTTCCTGCAGACCCGTTCTCTAAGACTATCTGTAGCATGGATCTGGGAATTCTTCCTGTGCAGCGTTCCGTCTGCCTGTACCTTTTTTTTTGGTCATTCGTACACTCTCATCCGAAATCGGAAGTTCCTAACAGAGCGATATGTGACGCCTGGGCCGCACGCAATCCATCCTCGACATCCGTAGCCCCATCCGAATCTTTGCCCTAAAGCGCACCCTTTGCCAATTTGATTCTCTCTTTTCGCGCCCAGCCTCTCTCTGCTGCTATGGCGTCGCACAGCTTCCCCTCTGCCACGTGGCGCCGAGTTTAGCGGGTTGCGAGTGGCCTCTTCGCACGTGTATATTATTCGAGTGCAGGGAGTGGCTGTAAAATTCTTTAGAAGTTCGTGAACAGACAGCGCACCTGGCAAGGCCTTGGGGTGCATAAGATGCCATCAGAGGTCAGTCAGGAGAGCTCGGCGACCATGGCGGAAACGCCTGCGCCCTCTCCTGCATCTGATTCTGTTCCTGTGTCAGCAGGTGTAGCTGAGACCAACTCCGTAGATCTTTCTGAGAAGCCAGCAAGTACAGTACCTGTAGAAGCTCCTGCTGAGAAACTACTGGCTAGCCAGCCAGCATTGGCTCCAGCTGCAGCACCTGATCCTGCTCCAGCACCAGCACCAGCAACAGCCCCGGCTCCAGCTCCTGCTGCTGCTACAGCTGTTGCTCCAGCTCCTGCTACATCTCCAGCTTCAGCTCCTGCTACATCTCCAACTTCAGCTCCTGCTACATCTCCAGCTTCAGCTCCGGTTCCGGCTCCTGTCACAGCTCTTGCTACAGCTCCCGCTTTGGCGTCGGCTCCTGTTCCAGTTGCTGCTGCAGCTCCAGCAGCAGCGGTAGCAGAAGCGGTGGCAGTGGCTCCAACTCCAGCCCCAGCCCCAGCTACGACTCCAGCTGAAACTGTAGCATGTGGAAGTACAACTGTAACTGCTTCTGTTTCTGCTCCTTCATCAGGACACAAAAAAGATGCAGGTGAGACAGGCAGTAATCGGAAACAAAGCAATGGCACAGTCAGTACATCACGACCTCGAGGAGCTTGGTTGCAAGTTGTTAAGTCCGACCCTTCAAAAGGTCGAGTGGGTGTTGCATCAGCGTCCTCTGGAGCTCCCCCCGCCTCGTCTGCTGCTGCTTCTGTCTCTGCTTCGGAAGGTACCAAAGCTTCATTATCTTCGTCTACTGGCATTTCCGTCAAGGAACCTAAGCTACTCCCTCCACGTAATAGTGCGAGAGTAGCCGCTGGCAATGAAGCAGGTGGAGCTGGACCTGGTCACCATAGAGGCAGTGCTGGTCCTCAGAGGGGAAATGGGGCTGGTGGAGGCGGTGGAAAGTTTCACAATCACAGTGGAGGTGGAAAGCACGGGGGAAAAGGAAATAAGGCTGCACATTCGGAAGCCACAGGAGAGAGCAAGAAAAAAGCAGCTGTCGTTTCAGGGAGTAGTGATGGAAAGGGTAGTGGAGGAGATGAGAGTGGAAAGAAAGGAGCAGGACAGTCGGCGCAGGTCGCCAAGGGAGAGAACAAGAGGGACACGGAAACAAATGCTGGCAAGGAGACAAAACCCGCAAAACCCGCTTGGGGAAAGCCTGTGCCTTCAGTTTTGAAGCCCGCGAACTCGGCGGTCATGGGGGGAGCAGTGGCCTGGCCAGCCCTGGCAGATGCACGGCAAAAATCAGATGATGTGAAAGGGTCTGGGAACGGAGGATCTACAGAACAGGTGTGTGTGTGTGTGTGTGTGTGTGTGTTTCTTACGCTGGTATTGCTCGATGGATTCTCAAACAGTGGTTTTGTATTACATGAAATGTGTTTCCGTTTGAATGCAAGGTAAAAGTATGGGCTTCTGTTGGCATTCGTTTTGTGTCCACAGTTTCATTGTTGTTGGAGGATGGGCTCTTTCTGGCCCCTGTTTTTTATCATTACTTGTAGAATTCTTCACTATTGTACAGTTTTCTCAGCTTGGATAGTGATTGTGTAAATGTACGTGTTATCATAAGAATGGCAAGCAATGTTGCTGAAGGTGGTCATTTCTGTTCTTAGAGAAGAGTTGTATTCGTGAATCTGTTAACAAGCATTTGAAGTATAGGCTCTGCTTGTTGCTCTTTTGTAAGCTAACTCTGTGTATCGCTCTTAGCGTTAGTAACACTAATTCAGCGCCAGTGCTTTTTGGTCGAATAAAACTAATGTTAATTTTCTTAACACTAATTTGGTAAGCGTTTGAAAATTGTCCATGTCGCTCGGACCTAAATTAAAATTAATAACACTAAAGTACCACGCTACAATTTTCCTAAACTTGTAATGGTTAAGCTGACAATGGCATTTGTGATGTCACTTTCATTCAGGTTTGGCAGCCTGTGGTTCCACAAAGGATTGTGGTGAATGCAACTTCTGGAGAAACAAATCAAACTTCTTTGAGGCAGAAGCAAGGGGTCAAAACACGGGCTGTTCTCTCGCAACAGACAAATACTTCGGGTACTCAGGCTCCTCCCCTCACAACTGCCCCAACGGTACCTGGAAATGCAAGTGGAGGGGCAGATGTTCCAGCGTCCGGGGCTGGCAAGTCAACAGGGGCACATAACGGGGAGGGCCAAGTTGTTATACGAAATACAGTTCCTGCTTCGGAAAGGAACGGACAAATGAAGCCAGTCCATGGACAGAGAGGTTTTGTTAATCAAGCTGGTGGTCGAAGGGGTGGTGCCCGAGATCAGGGAAGGGGGAGTAGTGGGCAATCCGTGGCAGGAGGGTGGGCCCATAGGAATTTCTCTCAGGGGGCTACGAGAGGTGCGGGGCCTAGTAGTGCAAATGGAGCCACACCAATGGAAGGAGTGGGAGGAGGACGTGGAAGTGGAAGAAGCAATTATAAGAGGAACGTCTTCGGGGCTAACCAGCAAGCGAGTTTTGCAGCAGCTCTAGGTAAGACTTGCCATGTGTCAGTTAAATAATGAAGGTTCAAAACGTCATCACTATGCGTATGAACTCTCCGTTTTCAATGGCACAAGCAAGTGCAGGAGCCGAAAGTGCTAAATCATATATCTAGGAAAGAGATGATTGGTGACTTGACGCATAAAGGTGGGCCAGCTCAGAAGTTGAAACTTCTCAGCGAGGGAAGTGATGAAAATGATCTCAGAAACAGATAATGGGGAGTGCTGAGACGAAGCTTGTCATTGCTTTTCAGTAGCGAGTTGGGACCAAGACAGGATTACGGGAACTGAATGAGGAACAAAAACAGTTGAAGTGCATATACTTTGCGGTATGCCAAGAATTATGGTGTGCTTTAGGTGAAATTCGTGAGGTTATTAAGTGAGCAGCGGAGAGCTGCTGATTTGTCGAGGTTTAGCCAGGGTTTAGGTTTTTTGTTTTACATACTTGTGTGGATAGTCCAAGAGTAAGGGGAAACAAAATGGATCATTTATGGCGGTATGATAGAGCGGACATCTGGAGCCAGCGCAGATAATGCTAAACAAGTCACTCTAAGACATTCTCTATTTTGACAATCTATGTTGTAGTTGGGACGAGATTTTCAGAAATGTAGGATGTTTTGTGAGGTTACCAGGGTTTTACCAGAGAAGCTGTGGTTTAGTCACATGCTTCTATAAGAAAATGGAATCTCGGCTTTGGAGAATGTCAATGCCTTTCTGCATATGACTATCCTGTTGGAAATGTAATACGTCTAAGTGGACGAGGGTTTAAGAAAATACCATGAGTGACAAGATTTTACTGCAAGTATGCCAATGTGATAAGTTGTATATGACACAGGAAAAACAAAAAGGCCGGATCTTTAGGATTAAGGTTAAATGTGATGAAACGTTGGGGGCAATATTTCACGCTTGTGGCATGGCTAGGGCAATTGACTTTATTTACAACACTGTAGCAGGCTGGAAAAAGGAGAGCTTTGTAGTTTCTGCTTGTTTCTTAAGGATATGTCTGTCGGACTTGTGACAGTTTGAGGCTCTGTTGGTTTACGCTTATGAAAATAGTGGATACATGAGCGTTTCTTTGTTTGGAGATATGTCATAAACTGAGTATCAATGCCAGAGTGGGAGAATTTCAGAATCTTACTAGGGATTGTTAGAAAAGGTTTTTGAAAAATTTTACACAAAGGAATGGGCTGAAAGGCTGGAGTGTAAATGCTCATAAAGGTTTTAGGGAACAGCTACATGGCAAGGCGAAGTTGTCGTGGCATGTGAGGCTTTGCCAAGGCTCGGTAGACAGCCAATGGTCTTTGGTGTGACATAAAGGGGGAGGAACGTTACTCTGGCCACCAGTAATTAGTTTGGACTGGAATCTTCTATATTACTAGGACCACAATATTCTATGCACAACTTGAGAGGATTGGATGGACGAAGTTGCCATGGACTTTTTTCGAGTGCAGGTGTCTAAAATTGGCGCAACCTAAACAGGGTTGCCAAACAACATGTTAGTGAATTTTGTACTGCTGCCAGTTTTGTAGGAATTGCTCTACGTCTTGGGAGAAAAAATTGTCATTGTGAGAATGTCTCATCTTCCTGAAGTTATGCAGATCTAGTCTTTTCATGCTGTAATTATGTACATGTGCTAAGCTGAAAGAACAGGCTTAGGGTGGGCGGCCGTGTGGGCTCAGGGCTCATTGCTTGTGTCTGGGCTCGTTTTTATGGGCTTTAATTACTATCCGTATAGTTGTCATGTGTTTACTGCCAGTTGTGCGTAATTGGCCAGGTGTCTTTGGAGTTTTGTTTTAAATTAAAATGGTGAGATAAGTGTGCTGGGAGAGGAACAGTATAATTATTTAAAGGGATCAGTGAGGTTTTGGTGGTAGTCCTCAGCATACAGTTTTGGGAGGCGGGTGTCTGAACAGGAGCTCCTGGCATGTATTTTGTACCGGCTGGAGCCGTGCCAAGTATGGCTCCAGGAGCAGGCAGAGGAGCTGGGGGGGCCACCTTTTTTGCGCCATACCCCGCAACTGCTCTGCTACCAGGAGCAGGCTCTGATGCATCAACTTCTTTGCGAGTGATGCTGCTGAAACAAATTGAGTACTACTTCAGGCAAGTTGATCATTGTGGTGGAAATTTGCAGGCTAGATGGTGAAAGTGGGGAAGTGCTTTGGGCAAAAAGTCGGAGAAACTTATTTCAGGTTTGGCAAATTTGAGTTCTATTCTATTCTGCTCGCAGGTCATTTGGAGGATACAATATATCGAACATTTTTTTTGCCAGATCATGAGGCAGCAAATGCAAAATGATATACCTCAGTCAGTGAATGTCAGTTTGGGGTCAGATGTTGGGAAGTTGTATTCACTCTTGTTGTTGCTGGCTAGGAAGGATGACAAACTCATAAAAATGTTAAATTAAGTGGTGTGACGAGCAATAAGTACGTGTTTCGGTTGTGGATGGTACAGCATAGAGAATTTGTGTCGAGATATTTTCCTACGATCCAAGATGGATGATCAGGGCTTCATTCCAATCGCTGTTATTGCTGCTTTCAACCGGGTAAGGCCGTGCAGCGATGCTGGTTTATCTTTGAAAGAGACAATTTGCTGTTTCAGGCCTATGCTTCAGCTGATTACAATGGCTTTGTGCTGACTACGTGATGTTGGAAGATTCTTTTATGCAGGTCCGGATGATGACAGGGGATCCTTCCTTGATTGTGGATGCTCTTAAGGACTCGACTTTTCTCGAGGTTCAGGTGACGACTTGTTGATGAACCTTGCCTTGTTGTTAACAGCCTGTACAAATTTGGGCCCTATGCCAACCTCAGGGATCCCATTTCCTTTTTGCAATTTTTTGCCCACGTGAAAGTTTTTAATTGTAGATTTTTGAAACAATGACAGGTGGTCTCACTAATTTTAATTCATGACTGCGTATCCAAAATTTGGTGGTCAACATTCCCTTTTTTGTGGTGAAGACACCTAGGGGTCCTTGTTATTGGGAAACTGGATGGCTTATGAGCCATATAGGCTTGCGAATTTTGATTGTGAATGTGAAAAGCAAAGCATGCAGGCTGGTTGTGCTTGACATGCGCATCCACTTTAAGACTGGAATAGCTGCTAGGCAAAATGAACTCGACATAATGTTGTTACACGCAAAGCTAAGCCTGAAACTCCTGTTCATTAATGTTGATTATGTGCTGGTTCTGAGAGAGCACCCTCACTACCTTTCAGAGTTTCAAAGTCTGGAAGTAGACAGACTGAAGCACAGTGTGTCGTGCATCAGGCTTTATTTGTTACAGAAAATTTATTTATGACTAGCAAATTTATTTTTGCTAGTCATCTCATTGGAACAAGACCATGGCCAACTTTTACAAAATCTGCTTGTGTAAAAATAGTTGGCTTTAATCCAGGGCTTCTTTGGTTGATTGACATGAACTGCGCCAGTTCCTAAGTTCCTTCGGAGCATATTGTACGCTTTGTTGCTAATAGCTTTCTTTCCAGAATACTGATACTTGCATATATACGTTTACTGAGTTTCTTATTTTTTTTCATCAGAATCGGTTCCTTGTTTGTTTGTATTATCCTGTTTATTACTTTATGACATGGACTGCATCACTTTGAGCATGCCACCTTACAACCATTCTCACAAAATGTTGGTGTTTGCATCCAGGAGCACATGAATCTGTGCAGCTCTGGTATACAGGCTATCACTTTTGAGTTATAAGTTTTCAAGTCATTGAGCTTTGATGTACGGTTTTAGCCGTTAAATTTTGCAGTGAGAGGTTGTGGGCAGTTTCAGCCGCTAATTTCAGCTGTAGGAGTTGGTTGCAGGATGACAAGTTACGCCGCAAGGATGACTGGGACAAGTGGTTACTGCCTCCGTCCCTCCTTGCAGCCCATTCTCTATCCCCACCAGAAGTTGATGGAGGGATGGAAGCAAAGGCTTCATCAGAAAAAACTGAAGCGGCTGGTGATGCTGCTGTAGAGGAAACCAGAGATTTATCTGATGCAGGACCAGAGAGATCAAGCCAAAACTTGCAGAAAGAGGAGGTGAGAGTTAGTTCAGGAGAAAGGCAGAGGGAAGCCGGGGAGGAGGCTGTGGCAAACACGGAGGGCAAGGTTGAAAGACTAGAACCACTGGAGGAGCCTATGCCGGAGAACATGGGAGGGAGTGTAGAAAAGGCAGAGGGTGGAGATTCTTCTGAAGGTAAGACTCCTAGAGAGGTTTCAGGAGTAGCAACTGAAGGGAAACTGAGAGTCGAGGATCAAACAGGAGTTTTGGGGGAAGAACCTTCCCAGGATTTGCTGAAACCACTGCATAATGATACTAGAGGACTAGAAAACGAGCTTCATGGAGGAGTGAGTACTATTGGGCACTGCCAAGAACCTATAGAAAGTCAAACACGGAGTAATCAGGGAGCAATGGGAGACACTATCAAAGACGAAGCAAATGCCAAAAATAGATATGTGAAAGACGCCAATGAAGGTGCCGAGGGTGAGAGGGAAGGTGCCGAGGCGAAGGGAATGAATGGCCTAAAAACAGTTGACAGTAGGCATGAGGGAAGTGCTGGGGAGGAGGCACGAAGTAGAGAAGTCGGTTTTGAAGTAGAGGTACAGCGAACGGAGGGGCTTGCAGAATCTGAAGGTGCTGTACGTCGAGGAATTGCGGCTTCAGAAGTATCTGACCAGCAGCATGGCGTTAGCAGTTTTTCAGAGCATGTAGTTATTAACTCACCCAGTGAAAAAGCTACAGAAGTTGACAAGGGAGAGGGAAGTTCCAAGCCTCAAGCAAGTGCAGTCTCAGATATGGGATCTCCAGATGTATCAGAGGGCTGGGTAGGCGTTGCAAAAACTCCAATAACTTCCAGGTCACACAGCAAAGTGGACAGTATGGGGTCAGTTCAAGGGTTGCACAGGGATTCAGAAATTGATATTGGAGTCATGGCAGATGATGAAACCGATACAGAGGGCCACATTGCGCGGAGTGCAATTAAGAGGCGTAGTGGATCTATAAAGCGGCCACAGGGGTCTCGATTGGCTGGAGAAGCGGGAGGGCTCAGTGCTGCATTTGCTTCGCAATCGCAAGCTCATGCTTCTGGTAATAGGAGCGAAGCAGAGGATACCTTTCAGCTGGATGAGGAGCTCGAACTGCGGCCAACTCGACATGCGGTTTCCAAACTGTAAGGCTTCGACTGCTAGTTTGTCACGCAGAGATGTTAGGTCAATTACCGCCCTTTTTAAAGACTTATTTTTTGTTTTTTTAAAGATTTATCTGCTTGGTCTTGAGAAACGTAGCACTCGTGGTTTCTTCTTTAAGGCAACTTTCACAGGTTTTGAAGTCTGTATGGATATTTTGTAACTTGGGCTGTGAAAACAGGCGGGAGGAGACCACAGACGATGATTCAGACTTCGGAGACGAAAAGACACGCCGGCTGTACATTGTTACGCAGGTGACGAACACAGAAGCACTATTGTGTACGCTATTCCTGAGTCTGGATGGTCTTTTTACAGTGAAGGGCCGTCATGCTGCCTCACCAGGCAGGCTTGTTACAAGGATGTGTTATCCTAGCTTCTGGATTAGTCGTTATCACAAATTCAGAAGCCAAGGTCAACTATTCAAGGGTCAACTTCAACCTTGGGTTGGGCTAAACATTGGATCTGCAAGCCCTTGTGACTGTCCACCCAAGGGTACATGAGTCTCAATTACTGATGATGACATTGGAGATGTTTAAATTCTGACCATTTGGTTAAGACCAAGAGAAAATTTAGTTATTTAGCTGCAAGTTGGTCGTTTCAGAGCCGGATTTGGCAACAAAATTAAACCGGGCTGAGAGGGGGGGAAACTCACTCTTGGTCTGGAGAGTGGATCTACGAAAGGATCCACATATTGGCCATTGCTGTGTCAAATTATAAGCAGTGGAATATGTTGCCAGCATTCTACGTGTAGTTTGGGGTTTGATTTGCCAATTAGAGCCACTTCTTTGAACTGGATGAGATAGATGAAATCTTACTCTTTTGACATTGATATTAGCCTGAGGGGAATGCATCACAACATTTCACCTGGGATAACACTGAGGTGTTGGGACACCACAAATTTCAGATTGTACTGGGTCAATTTAACCTGTCACTGCATGTAGTGATGAGCGCTGTAATATTCACATTGGAACTTTGCTATCACTACATTGAAGGTGTTTTGGCGAAATATTTAGTTGGCAGATGCATTGTGGTGGATTGGACTTGGCCTACAAAGTTCACATGGAACTGTGGGTAATTGACAGCTAGTTTTGCACTTTTGAGTCGGGTGACCTGGTTAATAGAGAGCACGCTACTCTTGCACAGCGATGAAGATTGTTTCATTGGTTCTTGTCCAAAAGAATCCTCTTTTTTTTTTGGTGGTTTAAGCCCATGCCTGCACAAGTTTGTCAATTAGCTGTAAAATGACAGAAAATGACAGAAAGCTGTATTTTTACTTTTTGTCAGGTTTCCTTCCTTTCTATAGTTCATCGGTTCAGCCAGATAGGCCATTTTTGCTGGCTGATTTAATGGGAAGATTGTCGTGACTGCTTCTTACATGCAGAGCCGGCGGCATTTACGAGGTGGCCATAAGGCTGTGGAAGTTCGAGAAGGGAGTCGCCGCCTCGGAGATGATCTTAATAGTGTGCTTAATGACAGTCTCTATTTCTATGAGCAGGTGAAGTGCCTCTAGCAGGTTGCTACCTCGCAAACATGGCTTTTACGTTGAATTGTGGCTCCTTGTGCAATTTAAGAGGAACAGAGACAGGCGATCCAAATCAAGTGCAACAGGCACGTATGTTGTCCTAGGTAGTTCAGCAAGATTTTCTTGTGTTTGATGGACGCTGATGAAATCTCCTGTGTTGATGTGCCGTAACTCCAGGATCCTCGACAAACGCGAGGTAAGCGAATTTCTGGCCGACAGGATAGGCGACCTCCACTTGACCCTGGATCCAGCACAGATGGGGAGGGAGGTTCAATTGGCCGCCATCATGTAGGCAGTTTTGGCAGTAGTGCTGGAAGTGCTGGCAGTGGTAGTGAAGGACAAGGGCCTTTGCGACAGTCACGAGGCTTGCGAATGTACAGAGGTGGAAGGGGAACCAGAAGTCATCCAAGGTTGTTTCCCAGCAGTGTGCGCGACATTGGGGAGGGCAGTTATCGCTCATCTAAGAGTCCTCCGGTGCAATCTGTGGGATTCTATTTTGGGACGACGCCACCGGAATCTCAAAGGTGTGCAGCACGCAATGTTTTGGTTTTTGTGAATGTCATGACTCCTGGAGACTATGTCTAGAGTGTGTGGATGGCATGGCATTGCTCTAGCCAATGCAACCATTAAGCAATTTGTGAAACCCAGCCATTCACATTTTCATGATCTTAAGACCAGTGAATAGCATCTTCAGGAAATGTTGCTTTGTCAGACATGTCGAAGATAGCAGAAGCTGTTCGAAATCTCACCAATGATGCTTTCTGAGTGTTTCATCTGCGAAGTCAGAAGGATTTTTTGATCATTTCTGAACTGACTACATTTTTCTGTGTCTGTGGTCATTTTCAGTAATTCAGCTGCGACCTCGTTGTCCTCTTCATGGGGAGGTCCCCAAGGGCGTCTTGGAGCAGCTTCTCCTTTTGGCACATCGCCGGTTCAGGGCTTTGTAACAGGCAGTAGTCCTCCTGTCGGTTCTGTGCCCAAGTCAGGTGTTCACCACGGAGGACATGGAACCCATGGACACAGTAGCCAGCAACAGCATCCAAGCCATGCCTTATTGGAGGACAACGGTTTCCGGCAGCAGAAGTGAGTGACATTTTTGGCAGGGTTAAGAACAGAGTTCGAAATGGGAATTCTTGAATTTGAGTTTTCTGCAAGGTTTCTAATGTATGTCTCTGGTAGAGAGTCAGAAGGGTTATGGACTAGAGTCGCATTGCACGTGAACTAATTTCCAGTCTGTCTTTTTGTTTTTAAATACAGCGGATCTGAATTTAGATTTGTATCCGCTTTTGTGAGTTGTCTTCTTTCTCAGCGTGACCTTCTTGATAGGGCACATTCAAATTCCAAGCATAGATTTGAATGCCAGTGGTTTGTAATGTTCATTTGCTAAAATCTTTCAAAGTTAAATTGGCACCATTGCATAATTTCTTCCTACAGTCGTCCAAAAACAGCTTTTAATGTCAATCCTGCTTTAATTTATTCAGTCACTCAAATGTTCATGGTCTTAAATGGAGATAAAAAGTGTGAACTTGATGGCGCCTGCCACAACTCACTACAATTTTTTTTTCCTATCTTGCATGCTGTACATAAATTGCAGATTTTCTTAGCATAAGTTCTATCAGGGACATTTACAGTCCATGGGGTGCTGGGCAGGTATCGATCTTTCTATAAACGCTGCTTGAAAGAGCGCAAGAAGCTTGGCATTGGTACCAGTGAGGTAGGATGACATCTTTTTGCATCAACTTTTCAGCTCATGAGCCTGCTGCTAAAGGTTAACTGAAAAAATGTTCTATTTCAAATAAATGTAGTTCCTCCCAAGTCATGCACTCTCTCGTGTTTGTTACATAGCTCATCGCTTTGTGTTAATATGCTCACGACTTTTTTGGCCAAATAGCGCTAATAATACGGCTACAATCTGCCACGTTCGTTTTCTTATTTACACTAATAAATTTTTTATTCTAACAGGTATTTGCAGTGAGGTTATCAGCAACCTGCCTTTCACTATTGCAGTGTATTCTTTTTAGGGTTTTTTTTTTCTTTGTTTTTTTGTTTTGTTTTTGATTTTTTTTTCTTTTTCATGTTTTTTTGTCTAATTCATGTTTTTTGAGTTTGGTAAAATTGACTTTCTTGGTAAAATTGTGTTCCTCCTTGTTGATCGCATAGGGGTCTTTGAAAGAGTTATTTACTTGTTTGGAGCTCTCTGTTTAGGGAAGAGCCGTTCCATCGATTTTTCCAGCTGCAGCAGCTCGATGTCTGGCATTATGCCTAACTCTGGGAGAATGGGACAAAACAGGAAATGAATACGTTGTTCCGTTTCTGGTGCTACTTCCTTCGAACGAACTTTAATCAGCCAATGTACGAGGACTTTAAGAAGCTGGCGCTAGAGGATGCAGCTGCCAAATACTACTACGGTCTTGAGTGCCTATTTCGCTTTTACAGGTCTGCATCTCATATACGGCAGTCTCCCATTGTTGGAGATCTTCTTGTTGCATTTTGGAGTAAAGATTCTTGAAGCATATGAGAACAATAGCATATGAGTGAGGAGGGCATGTTTTTGCGTTGTCTCACATGTTTAATTTGATGCCGTTGTGAGCAGATCAAGTGTCCATCTTTTTTTTTACAAGAAAAGTGAGGCTTAATTATTTTGAAAGTCTTGCATCTAAGTTGTCATTCATTTTTAATAACCTATTTTCAGCACGTTATATGAATGTGTACCTTTCACAGACAATATCAAATCTGCTTCTTTATATGTGGGCATTTTATGGGTTTTTGCAGCTATGGGCTCGAGAAGAAATTCGATCAGAAAATGTATGATGAGTTCGAGAAGCTGACACTGGACAGTTATCGGGATGGCAATTTGTATGGTCTGGAGAAATACTGGTGAGGGTACTGACCATGGGTGGCATCGCAACTGTTGTAGTAAATGCATATCAGTCAAGCAGTTAATTTTGAGGCCACTGAAGAGATGGTGAATCTGAAAAACCACAAAGTGAAATAGCTTGTCATGGGCATTTTTTTCTTACTTAAAGGGCAAAATGAGCCTAAATTACTGCAGTTAATATATGTTATATATCTTTTTTTTTTTAGGTATTTCTTATTATGTGCTATGAATGTCTACAGTATTTTCCTTTAATTTCTATTATTTTTTGTCCATTTTTTTATTATTTCTATATTTTTTATTATTTGTTGTTTGTTTTCATGATTATCTGTTATTATTCATTGTTACTAATTATTTTACTTAACTATAATTAGTTACTAAATATTACATTAATTTATTCTTATTTTACTTTTTTTTTACTATTTTTTCCATTTATCATTATCTAAAAAATTTATAATTATTTACCAGTATTTTATTTTTTTTATTACCATTTTTTTTCTATTAATATATTTCAATACTATTATTTATTCGTGTCTGTCCTTCTATCTTTTATAAATGTTTTTTTTCTTAATTATTTTTGTTGATATCTATTACTATTCAATGTTATTTAATAATGTTTCAGTTATTATCTATTATTCATATATATTAAAGTTATTTGTTATTACATGTATTTGTGTATGTCTGACAAGAAGTGGAGGTTTGTTAGTTGACCGATAGGCGATGGAATGTTTCCACTCAATTGGGTTTTATATAAATCTCTGTGGCATCGGGCATTCGCAAAACCAATCATAAAAAAAATGGAAATGAGTCAAATATAAAAGGAAAAAGAAACCCGATATAGCTTTTTCACACACAATTGCATTTGTTTGCATACAACCCTCCTCCCCTCTCTTTTTCACCTATGGCCTCCCTCATCCCCTTTGCTACATTTTGTCATTTATTCTTTCCAATTTTATTGATAATTATTGATAAAAAAAGTCACTTAGATCTTAACAATTAAATGTAAATAGACAGAAACAAACAATAGATAGCAAAGGTTTACAACAAAAAATTACTCCTAAGAATAACAAATTTTACAGGTCAACGTAAAAATTTAAAGAGAGAATTGATCTTAATCCATTTTTTCATAAAAAATGAAGATAATTAATATTAAAAAAAATCAGTTTTGATTGTTAACATAAGATACTTGATTTACTAGTGGTAGTTATAAAAAATCGTTATTAAATATCATTATGAATTATTTATTGACATTTTTATCATTTGTTATTTTAATTTATATTTTTTAAATTATCGTATGTATCAATTACCCTATTACATGCAACGTACGTTCTTAACTTGGCATGTCATGCATACTTTTGGAAGAAAATGATCTCAGGAAGCCAATTAGACGCAGAATTTTTGAGGATCTTCAATTATTTGAGCCATATTGCAAAACCAAGCCGGTGTTTGAATCTGTACTTGTGATTGATCCACGCGTTACTGACTCATATAGTTGGTCGGGTATTGTGCAGGGCGTTCCACCATTATCGCAAGGACAAGGACACAGTGGCTATGGCTCAGCACCCTGAGCTGGCTCGCCTACTCGCCTCTGACTTCCGAACTATAGACGACTTCCGGAAGGCTCAAAAGGGAAACGAAACAGCTCCTCGTCGAAGCTATAGCAGTAGTCCAAAGGAGTTATCTGCTTTTTCCAGCATGATACCAATCAATAAGGGAACCAAAACTGCAACGGCTGCCATGCCAGTGCCTGTCCCAGTCCCACGCCCAAACAGCTCTTCTCAGTCAACCAGCAACAGCCAATCAGCTTCATGTCCTCCTCTTGGGCCATCTGCTCCTTCTCCTTCGATTGCTGTGTCTTAGTTTTATTGTTATGAAGGAGTTAATTAGAGAATTTATCCTTTGCACTTAGCAGCTGCAAAATCCCAGGTTACCAAGCTGAGTACCTTCTTCTTTTCTCGGTAAAGAAGATATCTCTTCGATCTCTTCTCTGGTCCACATTTTGTCCATCAAACCCTAAAAACTGGGTTTTTTCTTCCAGGCAGGTTTCGGGGGACAAACGGATGCTACATAACAAGATGGCAGGCCGCCCTTCATTCATCGATTTCTTCTCCTCCTTTGCCTCCCTTGTTTGCAACGCTGATAGTCTTGAGTTAAAGATGGGACGGATGCAGATGGGTCATCTAAGGAACTCTTCTTTTTTTGGTTTTTCTCAGGTTAAAACCATATACATGTGTATTATGATTGTCAACTCCGAAAGAAAGTATGGAAATTTAAAGTAACCTATTTGTATTTGTCAAGTTATTTGTTATTTTTTGTGTGTTTTCAGAACACTGTTTGTTGCACCACAACTTAAATCGGAAAGCTTTTAGGCTTGGGACTATCTGTGTTTACTTACTACAGGAAGTTTGTATGCATATTTATGCTAGGAAGGGCTGTAAAGTTTTTACTATACTTATTGGGAAGATTGGTTCATTCTTGTTTTTAGGGAAGATGGAGAAGAGGTAAGTAACTAAGTCAGTATGCTCTCAGTAGTGATGACAGTAATTTAGACGGTGAAACTTGTGAAATATGAATGCCATGAGTACGCTCTATAATTTAAAAAATAATGAACTGAAAAAACTCTCTTTTTTTTTTGTCAATTATCTATATACAGTTCTGCATGTTTCAACCATACAACAAAGTGTACACACTGTTCTATTTTTTGTCGCACGCTACGTACTTTGAGGACGTGTGTTGATATTGTGCGCCTTAAATTGCACAACGACAATTTTTTTTTAAAGTCAGAATATTCAGGCCGCTTTGGTTAGTTAGTTCACTGTGGAGGCACTTACAATATTTACTCACCCCTGTTATTGGATTTTCAGTTTCTTTCTATCCGTCTGTTCTTTTGTTCTAATATTCTTACATTTATCATTGTACTTTCTTAGTTTTGCTCTGTGACATACAGCAGTGTCACTCCTTCACTGTTGACGGTCAATTAGAGCATCATAAAGTTTATACAATGGTAATTGTTTGTACAAAGAACATTATGGCAATTTTATGAGCCGCCTTCTAAAAGCTCCGCCAAGCTTCATGTTCTTGATGGTTTACCCCGAGTCTACATATTCTTGTGAGCATAATGTAGCCCACTCTCCAGGGTGGGGATTCCTCTCTGTTAAAAGTTACTTGGTAATAAGACGAAATTAATTGAAAATCTCGAAGGGTTTCTAAGCCTTTGCGCTTGAAATGAAGATTGCCCTTTTACAAACAACAACTCGTACTGCCTCTATCTTGCTTCCATCCACTTGCATAGGAATTCAGTAGGTTCGTTGATGAGGATACAAAATTTCCCATTAACACTTTTCCTTCTTGCTTGACTTTGAATTATTGGGAGAGCACAAGACTTCAAGCAATTCTCCATTTCTTGCGCATCTTTTGGTTGTGCTTCCATGCTTTGTCACCTATGCCAGTGTAAGAAGCAGGTTCACTCTTTTGCAATGTTCTTTTGACAAAAATAACAAGTATGATGGGTGTAACTACCAATCCAGTGCCCAACCATTATTGGCCATTGCTGTTGGTAATGGCCAGGTGATGATGTTGAATTAGAGGAGGCACATCTATGGCTGGATGTGGAGACACGAGATACAAAACACGTTAAGCACTCCAAAAAACCTAATCATATCTTGTAATAGTAGGCAAATATTTTAAAACAGTAGAACATGTAGCTCTTCCATAGTCAGCCAAAATGTCGGTACAGCCTTCACTATCAAATAATCTCCGAAAAAATCTATTATGGCTATGTTTGTAACATAGTTGATCCCAGAAGCTTCCTCTCATTGATCTTACGAGAGAGGACATACTATATAAGCCATTTGTTGGAACAATGATTAATGACGACGTATTCGCCTTCCAGCGGCTCCTTTTGGAGGCATATCTATCTATTCCGCCTCTTGCTTTAGCGGATATTTCGGTTCTTTCCACCCTTGTTACGACACGAGTTACGCGAATCCAGTAATCAATCTATAATCAGGTTGTCGCTGACGTTAAAATCGAGCTTCTCGAGGCGCCTTCCTCTGATTTTTCGTGTGCACGCTTTTTCTTTCTCCGTTGTGGTGGACCTTGTTTTGAAGCTTGGCTATTGGCTACACCTATTTTATCTACTCTACTTTTCACGTCAGGTCAATTCACCATCGCCCACAGGTTCCAACTTGGCCTCCCTCATCCACCTTTAGTTGGCTCTCTTTGTTCGTTCGTGAGCCCGATGGCATGTAAGCGACCGGCGAATGAGGGTATGTCCCCATGTACTTATAACTTAGCGAACTTACCTCTGTGTATTGTAGCGAAGATTCTCCGTACACTGTTTTCAAGTGTCCCAATGCGTAAGATCGAAGTCGTAACTTACGTTTGTGACGAAGGTATACGTCGACAATACCTGTGAGGGTTCACTCTGGCGTACGGTCGGGTACGAAACTACGTATATTGGGTACAAAAGCTGAAAAGGAAACAAATGTATGGCGAAAATAATTCTGGCACCGACTTTATTAAAAGGGCGACTGCATGGGGACAAAAAGGAAAAAGATTTTATTTCCAATAACGCGATGGTAATGCCATCAAAGGGACAAAAAGGGGCACCAATGCTAAAACTGAAATAGGTCACGCCTTTTTTGAGTGCAATTTTCGCACACATTACTTTGTTTTACCCTTTCGTACTCATACGGTAATACTATAGCCTATTCCCACCGGAGCATTTCCGATTCCGATGATTTTCCGATTTCTGATAAAATATGAAACTTTTAAAATCCTTTTACGTGCAAAACTTTCGTTCAAAAGTAGGTGAAAGTAGGCCCATACAATATGCCTATTGTATGCAAAACATACAATATGACCTTAAGACCCATATTGTATTCGGACCTATTCGGACCAATTAAAACATTCGGACCAAAAAAAAATATTTACACCGTCAGATTCGGACGATCGGACTGTCGGTGATCAAAGTAGCTATCTAAGAAGATCACATGAAAAGCCCATAATACAACTTACGATAAAGGCGCCTACCAAAGGCCTACCATAAAAACGCATACTTTTGAACTATGGTTTGTATTTTCTGTTGGATTTTTGAATGCGTATATCGTTTGCGTAATTTTTTGATTTCCGTTGGTTGCCATCTTGACACGTATGCTCATTATCCAGCGTGTCGCGGCTCAATTTTTTCTGTGATTGGTGATGTACCTCGCGAGGTACATCACCAATTACATAAACTTTCCAAGCGAATGCTTCGCGAAAAAATATCCAACGGTCATCATTAACTCCCAGACTTTTGGAGAATATTGGCAAGATTCTCTGTAATGTTGTTTTGCGCATAAAAACAAAATAAGAAGTACGACGTAGTACGGAGAGGTCAGAATTTCTGTAAACAACCTCACTTTTCGTCTAATGGACCTTCACCCTTAGCGTTAATAATTTTAATTTAAGATCTTCTTGATTAGTGTGGTGTACGCACGTGTCATACCGTACAAAATGGTACTTTATGGAGTAAAAAAGTACGAAACATGGATTAAAATAATCGCGATTGCACGTAAAACTGCGCTCAGAATGAAAGGCAGAGTGAGATCGTACTTATTTTAGTGTAAAGATATTGATCGCGTATTAATTATACGTGAAAAAACCCAAATTAGACTTTTGAATAAATTAGAGTAAAAGGACGCGACGATGTACAATTTGTAGAGTTGGGTATCGGGTAAATTCATATCGCGATAATTTCGATATTCAATATATCCATTATCGATCGAGCAGGCTCCTCGATATATCGTACCGAGACCAACATAAATCATCGCGATATATAGTATTTTTTAAATTTAATATTTTATATTTCAATATAATATGTTACTTTAGTGAAAAAAACAAATTGTCTGATACGCCACGTACGACGTGATTTTCGTTCCGTGATTTAAAGGCACATGCCGCAAAATCTAACCAACAAAAAAGTACAAATTCTGTAATTCATATAATTACTTAATTGGGGTATGGTTACATGAGGAGGTCTCCGTAATAGTACGGACAGCAAAATTTAGGCCTCGGTTAACATCAGGTATATTTTGAAAATAAGTTTTATAAACGTGTTTTGATCTGAGTGGTTCCTTGTAAGTTGACGATCATATTTTTTAATCGTCAAAGATTTGAAAACCGACCATTTTCGTATGGAAATCCGTACTTGCGCATTACGTACGTGTACTTCGCAAGTGTACTGTACCGAATCAATGTACCTCAGAGATCTCCTTCACTCTGCTGACTTTCAGGAAAAAACTGTATTTCTTTTCAGCAAAAGATTTACGGTCAGCTTGTCCGAAGCCACGTGACTTTGTAGACCTGTGACTGTTTATTTTTTAATGCCTCGATATATTGGCCATACGATATATTGGCGATATATCGCGATACATTGCGATATTTTGCTTTTCGATATATTGAAGCGATGTGTCGATCATCGGGTACCTGAAATTCGATATATATCGAATATCGGCAAAAGGTCCTCGATACCCAACACTAACAATTTGTCAGATTTTGTACTTTGACCTATTTTACTTTGAAGATCCTGATGGCAGATCCGTTGTACCCAAATCAGCGTTATGGGTCAATTAGAGTAAACTTTTTTTTTCGAAATCTTGAATTATCATATTATTGAAATTAGCGTTAATAACGCTCATTAATTTTGAGCACTTATAATTTATAAACGCTAATAACGATTGGCTGTGTACTGTACAGCCTATTTGAGTTACATGACAGCACTGTACTATACCGTACGTTTTTGTACATTCTTATCCTGTTGTACCTTATGGTTTCCTACTGTCTTATCCAGTTGGTGACGTCAAACTTTGAAAGTTGCGGTCCGCGGTTCTCGGAAGTTTGACTCTTTAGTGAACAGCGCCGGCTATAAAGCAGCCGGCGGTTGACAGGTTAAGTTTTTAACATCTCTAGAAGGCGCCATGTCTGACGGAGCGAAGGAAGTGGCCGGCAAGCTGCCGGTAGAACAACCTAAGCGGCCGTTAGTAGATGACAAGTAAGAGATTATGGCCGACTGAGTTTGCATTTTTAGGGCATGGTTTATGTGTACGGAACTAACATGAATATGTTTGGGAGAGGGCTGGTGGCAGGGGCAGGCTGAATGTAGAAGTGAAAGGTCACCCTAAGAGGAAACTTTACTGGGGAGATCTTTTTCATACTTTGGTTAACGTGAACCCAATCTTTCACTCTTTCAAATGATATGCTTTTAAAAGGCTGTATGGAGGACGTACAGTTGTTGATTGTAACATTTTGTCAGTCAGAGGAGAAAAGAATTCGTGGCTGACTGACATTCTTTAGAGCCTGGGCTCTCGTATGTGCAGCTTCCAAGCAGACGGTTTACAGCTGTTCTTTTTGTGACCTACTCGGTGCTGTTCATTTCATTCGGTATTCCGTACTACTATGACGTGAGCTCAAGCGCTTGCTGCACCATGTTTTTGAAACTGCTTATGTCACTTTTCTGAAGACAAGACTGCCCATAATTGCACTATGTTGTTCGAAAGCATTACAACTTTTACCATGTTCTCTGAAATGAAGACCAGCCCTCATTGTACCATGTTTTTGGAGAACTATGTCAGCCCTAATTTTCCTGTATTTTAATATGCTCTTGAGTAATAGCCTCAACCAATTGGATTTTATTTTCTGGAAACTAAAACAGCCCTAATTATACCATGCTGTTTGAAAATTAGACTAGTGCTCATTATACCATGTCTTTTGGAAAGTAAATCAGCTGTAATTACCATATATTTTTTGAAAACTAGGTCAGCCCTCATTGCATTTTGCTGTTTGAAATTTAGTTAGACTAGCGTTAAACTGTAATTTGTTTTTGGAAATTAGACAGGCAAAGGCAAGGGAATGGTGTTTGCAGGCACAAAACAACAATTGTATTCCAGGTGTTACGTCGTTCCTTCATGCAGTATGGTTCAGGTAAGACCTAATTACGTTGTATTTCAAGGAATCCTGGTTTTTATAACTGCCAAAGAAAGAATTCACATTTCCACTACTTGTGTGGCAAATTTTGGATTGGGCGAACTATGCCAATAATTCATAATTCACAAAAGGGTTCCATTAGCCAGGAATGTGGATCATGTTTGGACCATAATTTTTTTATGTGTAATAAGTAGTCAGGGTGATGCATGTTTTTTATGATGAAAGAATATTCACTTGAACAATGATATGCAATTTTATAACAGAGTTAAAAGTTTGAATTCATCCAAGTTCTATGAGTAAGGTTCCTGAAGGTCCAGAGAATGCACCTGGGTTCTGGGAATATGGAGGACTAATGTAATAGTCACACATTTTATGAAGGACTTTTCATTGAATTAAAGGACAGTGTGTAATTTTCGCAAAAGATATAGGAAATTAGTTTATCAATCTCGAAAGCCTGTGTTTTATTTTTCTATTCGAAGTTTGTAACAGCAAAGCGACAGTAATCAATGTTTGATAGTGCATAGTGTGAGGGATAAGTCCTAGGAATCCCCCGAAAGAAACTTATTAGAGACTTTTGATGTTTGGCATTCTAGTGGGTTGTAAGTACCCAATATATAAATCTAACAATTCCATGGAACGAGGCATATGTATGTAACAATTATCCAAGGTTGTTACAATATGTCAAAACTTAAAAATTCCAAATTAAGCTTTTGCAATCAAGACAGTAATGTCAAGCCAAAGTGTTATCACTATATCATCGAGTATAGCACCTAAAAGGGTTTTGGATGTTTAGGTGTTTTTTAAGGTCTTTTAGGATTTTTTAGGGTTTTTTTGGGTGGTTAGTAGAGGGTTGATGTGACTATGCCAATTCACAAGTAGTGGAACATGGTCCGGCCTGTTGACAAGTGTGCTCTAACCCCAATGTAGAGAATCAAAATTGGTCAGAAAATGTATTTTTTTAGTGGAACCCGACCTTTGTTTTCCGCCGGTCTCCTTCCTCTAGGGTGGGAAATGCCATGAAATAGTTATATTACTGCTGAAAGCTAATACTCGCCAAGGGAGACAATCGATGAAACAAGCTGATGCAAATTCACAATGCCCAGAGCTTCATAGCAATGACTACGTGTGAGCCAGTGAGGTCCTTCGAAACTGCTGGAAACCATAGTAAACCTAAGCTATTGGTAAATCTTGGTTGGGTTCCAATTCGTGTTCTTCATAAATAAGGTTATGATATACCACTGGCTTTCTGTTCAGGTTCTTAAAGTAGATAAAAGACACACCTTCCTTTTAGAACTGAAATGAGTATTATTTGCTGTTGTTTAACTTGTAAGGTTCACTGTACTATGCAGCCGGTAGGGAAAATGTAGGAAATTGTGTTCTCATGAAGTGCCCTTTTATGCAAAGGTGGTCCAAACATTTTCTGTTGAGGGTTTTGGAATATAGCTGTTTTCATTGTCCCTATAAGGTATGGCAAATTTAACAGCAGTATGAAAAATGAGAAACTACACCGCGAATCACCTACGGCCATTATCTAAAGTATGAATGGTTGAAGTGCTGAGTTTGAAGTCTCCTTGCCTTGTTGCTTATGGCCAAAAGATAAGCATCTTGCAGGCGAAGTCAAATTGTAAATGAAATCGTATTTTGTACATGAAATTAAGGTCAACCTTGTAAGGTTTCTCCGTAGGACTAAGTGGACCATCGATGAGACAACTCTAGTTTTCTGCCCTCCAGATTTGAAGTACATTAAATCTCACATTTAGTATTTATTTGTCAATGTGACATTAACTAAGCCGTATATTTTTTGTAGGCCAATTGAATTTAGTTAATCTTGGATGTATTGTTCAGTTTGGAGTTCAAATGGTAGAGTGCTAGAAGTACCATAGTTTGGTTTTTTTGCCAAAAAAAAAAAAAACTAATTTGCATTCTGTTTGAATACTTGTTTCATATAGGTGTGGCAGTTTGTTTACTTGTGTGGAGTAGAATTCAGGTCAATTTAGTGTCAACCGTGTGGATTTGTGGCTAGTAGTCGAGACAAGTTAGCTGATTCCTTTTTTTTTTCCTGTGTGAATAGTCCTTGGTCAGATATGAGTTCACATGTTTGGTCCGCATGGAGGTTAACTACTCTGGGAACTGTTAGGGAATTTCTAAAATTTCCATTTGTGGCCTGTTTCTTTCTGTCACTTCACCTTGGATATCTTTCATGATACCTCGACAATGTATGTTTGTTTTTTGTGCTCATGATACCGGATTTGTTATATAGCAATGACTATTAAATTGTATTCAGTTTTAGGTCCTTTTAGATCCTTTGTTCTGAGATAACAAGATTCACAAGCTTTGCTTGATTGTTACAAAAGTAATTAGGCATTGTAACTTTGTGGTGGAGATTTTTTGTTTGTTTTGTGTCTTATTTGGTCCTTGGACCAGAATCTAGCTGAATGCTGTCATTCAGTACAATAATCTGGTTGAAAATCTTCAATCTTAAAGTATAGGAAAGCTAATTTTTCTCCCTGAAGTGCCAACAAAAAACCTCAAATTTCATGGCTTCTAACAAAGGATTCCAAGAAATTCAAATAAGTATTTCTAGTAAGGACTTGTAAGAAATATAAAATACAATCAAAATTTATTGCAGATAGTAATGCTGGCTTCTTCTTGGACTCTGTTATGAATGTTCATAGTAAATGAGAATTTGCTTTTGTTTTGAAGTTCGTTGATCTGGAAGGTATAAATATCTCACAAACTATGGTTCCTGGGAATTGGTGGGCAGTGTTCAGACATCCATGACGATAGGTGAGAGCGAGATCATGTATAATGTAAGTCTATGATGAAGAGTAAGTGCAAAGGTGGGCTAGTCATATTCGGAGGGAAAAATCACTATACATCAGTAACCATATCTACGACTTCCAAATATCAATTTCCACACAAATTCGCACCTCGACGTTTGTTTGGATTTTGTTCCTCAACTTCTTTCTATGTGCCATGTGAAATTTGATCTTGTTTCGAGGCCAGTACTTATCCTGTTCTCCGTCCCAATCCATGCTTACAATGCAGTTATGTAACATGCTTTAATCTAGGGTGAGGACTTGATCAGATGATAAGGTATTGAAGAGAGTCGATAAGTTGTAAATAGCTGAAAATTATTGAATTAATGTAGTGCCATTATTTCCAGGATATGGTGGAGAACTGACTCCAGACCCCGATTGCACTTTGACAAATGTTTTTGTCGCGTTTCAATCGGTTGTGAGCCTTCTTGTGGCATACTCCCTTTTGGGGGTAGTCTATGCAAGGTGGGCTGTTTTCCGGCCCATGGGTTTGGTAATTGGAAATCTGTTATTGCTCCCTTCATCCTTTAACTATTTTAAAAGTGCACTATTTTTTTAGTGTCACAACTTTTATTACTTTGATAGTGCATTCTGAATGGCTATTAGCGTTAATAGCACTGATTCATTGCCGATATTTTTTTGACATCTGGGCATAAAATGGTGTATAATACTATTTGTTTTTTCTCATGCTCATTTTGTAAGCGAGTGAACATTGTCCACCTCGCTCACACCTAAGTTAGAATTAATGACACTAAATAAACCCCCCACTATTTATTTCTCAACGCTAATAACGATTCACGTTGAGTCTTTTTTGTCATGTCAGAAATGCTTACGACTGAAAACACTGTTTTCTATGCTTATCCAAGTGTCTGTAGTTTTTTCTCAAAAAGCAGTTCACAATGGGTTGTGGGTTCAACACCTTTTACTTATCCTATTGGAAGGAGGATTAGTACACCGCCCATTGTATTAGAACTAAACATTTTTTAGGCAGTCAAAGGCCTTTAACTCTGTGATCAACCATTAGCTTTTTGGTTTCGGGGCAAAACAGTCAAAAGGTAACGGTCTTACACTTCGATCACGACGTCACGATTGAAAATCGGAAAAATGTGTGATGAGAGAAAGTACTTTGACTGCCCAAAAAATGTTTAACTCTAATAACAATGGGCGGCTTAGTATTGGAGTGTTTTTTACCAGTATGTGGATTTGTATGCAAAAGCCTTACACCCACTCATGTCACTCATAGTACCTTTGGGTAGATACTCTCTGTGAAATCCCATATGAGTTCCGTATTTCATGAGACAATTTTTATCATCAGACACTTAAACAATATTCTTGGTCCACAAATTGGATGATAAAAGGATAGGTTTGGAGCGCATGGTTGTCTTGAGGTTGTTTTATGTCCAAAAACATTTTGAGATTTAATTGGTTTTTATAAGATTTGCAAGACTGTTTTGTAGTCTGATGAAGTTATGGGATTCATGAATGAATGTTCATCGAGAAACTTTTTTGTATCATGTCTATTTGGACTCTGTCCCTTGTTCATAACTCCAACTTTATCTATCATTCTTCAACACTTTTTGCCTTGGACTCCGGTTTTAAAATAATTTGCTTAAAATTGTTTATCTTCTGCATCAAAACAAAGGGAAAGAGACACCGTCCAGCATTCAGCTTGAATGAACTGATTTCAGGCATTCTGTATGCGAATCCAATGAGGCAAAAAACATTAAAAATATTTGAATGTCACAGAATATTCAATGGAAAATTGGGTGTGGGCGGATGCAGATTCTCTAGACCAACAAGGCGAGCCTCGACACTCGTTTTTAGTCACAATATGGTGATGCATGAGGTTTGTGAAAAGTCATCCTGTATTGTGAAAAAGACTGCCTTCTGAACTACTTTAGCTACACTCCCGATCGTTATTAGCGTTAAAAATTTATAGTCTTAATGCAACAGTAGAATACATAACAGTAATTTAGCACAAGAATACGTGGGAGATTGTAGTCCATTCCCATGTATTGTGTTGTTAACACTATTTTATGATTTTCGACCAAAAGAAGTCATGACTGAATTAGTGTTGTTACTAACGCTAACAATGTTTTTATGTCACGTAAAGCTCTTGCAGTAAGGAAATATTCTATGTTAGCAAAAGAGGGAGGTCTCATTAACAAAAAAAATTGACATATGCAGGAAAATGGAGTAGCGAAGTTATCGTTCCGTGTTGCCAATATTCGCAAACACCAAGTTATTGAGGTAATTTTTTTTATCTTTTGTCGGTTTGCCTCTGTTGGACCTCGGGTTTGGGATGAAAATGTAATTATGTTGTTTACATTTCTGAGCTGTTTTGTGACATCATAGGGTAATTTCACGAGAGAAAACTACCCTCATATTGTGGGTAAATTATACAGTTTTGTTAACCGTATGTACAGTTACTCAAAAAAACTTACGAACTGTACAATTACCCTCAAAACGAGGGTTAAAGTCGATACTGAAATACCCAATCAAACATACTTGGGCGTGAAATTGACATCTTCGCAGATATAGATTTAGTTAAGGTGTAAATATATTTAGGGAAATTTTCTGTAGTTGTCTCACTGTGTGAGATTACGCTTTACGGTTTTTTCTGATATCTTTTGTTTTATCTCTCCTGATAAAGTAAAAGCATATGAGACGACTTCATATTGCTGTTCTGCGACCGATTTTGTCAAAAGTACAGCTCTTTAAGTGTTTTGTTTTCGCATAGTTTGTGACACTCTGTATTTTTTTCTTTTTGTTCTTTGCATAGTTTTGTCACAATGTGTATCATTATTTTGTCTTTTTATAATTTTGTGTTTTTTACATAGTTTTGTGACACTGCAGATTTTGTTTTTTTTTTTTTTTTTCCCAGGCTCATGTACGAATGCTATTGGCTCTCAACAGCGTCTGGACTTGTGAAAATGAAGCCATTTTCCGCTTCACGAGTCTTCCAGTAATCGAACTGCCTCATGATTGCTTGATTTCAGAGGCTTTTTGTTTATTTTAGAAACTTTTTATTTGCTTCAGAAACTTTCTGTTTGTTTCAGAAACTTTCTGTTTGTTTCAAAAACTCTTTGTTTGTTTCAGAAGCTTTTTGTTGACTTCAGAACCCTTTTTTTTTCCAAGAAACTTTTCGCTGATTTCAGAAGCGCTGATTTTTCGATTTTAGAAACGTTTGGTCTGTGTGACCGTGGTAAAGTGTAATCTCTCAATTTCTGTATTCCTGTTTTGAAGTGGACCATGGGATGCTTTTCATTAAGTTATAATATACATGAAGACGTAAAGTAACCAACAAGTTCTTTATTAGATGTGGTGAAGGTTTGGTGTTTTTATCTTTTGCAGGTGCTTGGAGGCAGTCAAATTTTTTTGGGGCTTCCATGTATTGTGTCTCATCCTGTAAACAGTAACAGCCCTCTGTACGGCCTTTCCTATTCTGTAAGTTTTACTGCTTTTTAAATGTCTTTTTTGGCAATCCAGTGAAGTTTTACCGCTGTTTAAACGTCTTTTTTTTACATAACTTGAATCAAGTTCTACTTCTGTGTAAACGTCTGTATTTTTTTGTATGCACGTCATCTAATTTACCTTGCATTTGCCCTTATGGTACTGTAAGGTAAAGTTTATCAGTTATTAAATTAACTGCTTTTATGTTGCAACTAATTTGTTTTACGGGGTATATATGTAACTTAGGTGTTCTTATGTGTTCTTACCTTTTAAATGACATTCACAATCTTGTCAATCAGCAATAATGCAAGGCCATGGCTGCAAAAATTTAAATGTTTTCGAAGTTATTGTCAAAGAAGAAATGGTGGAGGCTTGCAGAGTAAAGTGGTGAACAAAAGCAAGTTTTGGTGGACCTGTTATAGACATGACCGACACACAGGGACTAAGTTACTCTTTGTCCTCCCAATCAAGTAAAAAATAGCTTTGTTTTGTTCCTTTTTTGGGAGGTTTGTTGTATGACTCTTTGAGTCTCCCAATTGCAGAGAAAATCCATTACACAGCTTTTATCCAAAGTGCCGTCCTTCATATTCCAGCGTAGTAAATTTTGTACTGCGCAGTAAATTTGTACCGCAGTTAAATTTTGTACCGCAGGCAAAAATTATTTGCAGCAAATGTTGTACCCGAGATAGATAAAGCCTTTTTTGCTTTTGCTTTTGTTTTCGTTTTTGCAGATGATGCAACGGTGTGATATGGAGATTCTGGTACTGCTGGAAGGTGTGGATGCTTCAACTTCTTCCAAATTACAAGGTACCAGCCTTTCTACCTTCTCCCCTCTCTTTCTCTCTCTCTCTCTCTCTCGTCCTCCTCCCTTCACCTCTCTCACTCTCCCTCCCTCTCTCTCCCTCTCTCTCTCCTCCACTCTCTCCCTCTCTCTCTCTCTCTCTCTCTCTCTCTCTCTCTCTCTCTCTCTCTCTCTCTCTCTCTCTCTCTCTCTCTCTCTCTCTCTCTCTCTCTCCCTCTTCCTCTCCTTCTCCCTCTCCTTCTCCCTCTCCCTTTCCATCTCCTTTTCTCTCCCCTTGTTCCCGTCTCCCTCTCCCTCTCTCTCTCCGAGTTACATTGTATTTAACCATCAAAACTGTTGTTTGTAACATGTTTTTCTGTCAAGAATACAACTTGAAGTTTGGGATCATGATATGCAAATGAATTTCTTCACTTTTGGACCACATTTCGTTCAGATTTGTTGTTTAAACTCATTCAGATTTCAGGGTTTTGAATAAGATTATTAGGTTTTTGTTTTGAATTCATTCAGTTTATCCTTATATTCCAATTAAGACCTGTTCTAATAGGTCCACGCCTCGTTAATCCTTCCCCCTTCCTCCCACCGACCTATTATCTTTGGCAATTTGGTCTTTTTTGTGTTTTTTTTTTGTTTTTTTTTTCACTGGTGGTGTTTTTTTGTCGAAACTAAATCGATTATGGACTTGCTGCCTTGACCTTTGTCTCTTTCATCACTTTTCGTATCCTTCCTCTTGTTTTTTTACAGGTGATTTTGTCAAAAGTATGTCAATGATGAACTTGTCTTGTTGACTCTTCTTTCTTCTTTGGTCTTTCTTTTTTCTTTTTTCTTCTTTCTTCTGTCTTCTTTCTTCTTTCTTCATTCTTCTTCCTTCTTCCTCCTTCCCTCTTCCTTCTTCCTTCTTCCTTCTTCCTTCTTTCTTCTTTCTTCTTTTGGAGTTCCAGAAGGATGCCACCTTGATCTGATCTGATCTGAGCTTCATGATTCAACATCGGTTGTTTTACTTTCTTAATGCGACCATTTATAAATTGCTGAGATGCTTTCTTATCAAATTACATAATATAATGACCATATAATGGCATAGTCGTGGTTAAAACCTGCTGGATGGTGATCCTAAAGCAAGCCTGTTTTTATTTTTGTGGTTTTGTTTTTGTTTTGTTTTGTTTTTTTGCTTTGTGGTTCTTTTGTTGTTTTTGTTTTTCTGCAGTACTATGGTCACTCGATCCTCGACTGGGAGACGGAAAGTGGTTAGTTCTCTAAATCAAAAAAAAAAAAAAAGCTATTCAGAAAAGAGAAGCGATAACATCTGTGCATAAATGATACATAAAGAATTTCATGAGGTTGGAAATAGATTTTGTCAGTTTTAATAGATTCGAGAGGCTGAGTGGACACATAAGAATAATTTTATGAACTAATGACGATTGATTTTATTTATTGATTTATTGAAAATGACTTGATGGTGGATAACTACAAGACAAAAACTGTACCGAAGAAATGCCTAACTCCATGATTCGAGTCCTTTTTTGACTTTTGATACCACAGTTTCATGGAATCCTGAGGATGTTTTATTATCACTCTACTCCAAAAATTTCAGTGTTAGTCATTTTTGTATCCTGTTCTCTGACTCTTTTGCAGGACTTCACGTGTTTTCACAACGTGGTTCCCGTCCTCTCCGCTCCTAATCACATCCCTCCTCTTGCTCCCTTTCCTCGTCCTCCTCTTCATGAAACCCGACGTTCTTCAAACCACTCAATTCCCCCACATATTCCTCCCATCCTCCAAGTTCCTCGTCCTCTCCCTTGTCACCCTGTTGTGGCCCCAGTCTCTCAAACGTCCTCCTCCTCCTCACAGCCTTCTCTCCCTCCTCTCATCCCTCCTATTTTGCAACCTCCCACGGCTCTCCCTCCCGATCGAGCCACTGCAGAGAGTCCTCTTATTCCCTCTGGAGACGGGAATCCTCGTAGTATATTTGAAAATATAACTGAGAATGTGACAGGGGGATTTAAGGGTTCAGGAAGTGATAGCGAACCACATTTTCCGGTACGTAATCATATCATAAAGGCGTTGAAATCTCGGAGGAGGAACGATTCTTTTGCCCTTAGGAGCCGGAGGAGAACAGAGAGTGTCGAGGTGGAGCATTTGAATGACGAGGATTTGGAAGCTTGGGAAGGGCGAGAGGAAGGATTTAAACGACAGGTGATTAGTGTTGTCGAGGATGAATGATGAAACCTCACATTTTTCTGTTCATATCAAAGGTTTTTCGTTCGAGGTCATGTGTAACTGTTTTTATGACTCCCGAATGCGTTGTTATTTACAATCCTTTTTTTTTTCGTTGTTGTTTTTCCGCTGTTGTTTTTCCGTTGTTGGTTTTTCGTTGTTGTTATTCCTTTGTTGTTTCGTTAAAATTTTCCTGGCTGGTTTTATTAGTGTTGAAGCTTATGGTACACCACTCATCGTTCTTAGCGTAAAAGATGTATTAGTGTTAATGCGAAATTAGAATTAATAATACTAATTTAGTGCAAGGAGGTGGCAGATTGTAGTCCTCGTTCTTAAATAATGTTAACTCTATTTTGTGATTGTTGACCAAAAAAAGTCGCAATTGAATTAGTGTTATTAACTCTAATCATGATGAGCTGTGTGGTTTTGCAGATAGCGGATATGGAGGAACAGTTTGAAAGGTGGCGACAGCTGGTCGTGGAACTGGCCACACGGGTGCAGCAAAGCTCCATCCTCCAGAGTCCGGATGCAGAGTCTCACTCTCTACTAGAGTCTTCCAAAAAGGCTTTGCAACAAGCTCTCCTCGACACGCTTTGACAGGGAGTCACTACGATTTTGAAATAGTGTTAATAGCATTTTTATCTCAAGATTGATCACCTTCTAATATACTCCTCGTCGGTTCTGTCATTTTATTCCATTTTCTTACCACATTTGCAAGCTCGAAACCAAAGTTTTTATTATGTGTGATCATACGTGTGATAAGACGTTTTGGTCGTTTGTCTTGGGATTTATAGTGTGGTTTAGTAGTTTGTGGTTGGTTATCGTCGCTACACAGTGTTGCAAGGAAATGGGCAAATGTAAGGCATGACGGAAAATGGTGTGCATTTGAACCAGAAATTTAAGCACAGAATTTGATATTTTGACGTAAGTAAAAGTTTGGAATGGTGCAAGGCGAGGTTCAAGGAGATGCAAAGTTTCGAATACAAGCACGGTTATGGAGCCCAAGCAAGAAAATGGCATAGGGACGAAAAGAAGCTTCTTCGAATTATGATTGTTTTTTTGTACGGAACAGCTGTCATTTCTTTACTTTTGAAATGAGCGTGAGCCCAATTGTTGACATTTTGCTTCAGCACCATAGGCGAGAAAAGCATGTCAAATGGATGTCAAAAACCCTTGCTGTCCTTTGGATGCCAAAGTTGTGAATTTGCGAGAGGGAGCACATTCTGTTAAAGAGGTTTCAAACCCGTGTCGGATTGTTTTTGTATTGCGTGATGGTGTCCATCGTGCATTTAGTGAAATTGTCTTGGCGAATCCTGACTTGGATACAGTCGTTAGTCAAGCAAATCAGTATGATGGAGTTGTTGCTCGCGACTCGTGTAAGGATTGTGATTATGCATAACGTGATACTATGGATGACATGCTATGGATGACATGGCGACATACGGTCGAGATATTTGGTCGTTTCGGAGCTGCTCTGGACGATTTTCTCCGTACTTGTTGTCGGCGCTCGTTCGAAAGAAGGGGCTCCTGAGAGTCCTCTTGCTTTGGTCCTTAATCGTCAACGTCTATCTGTTGTTTTACAGTGAGTGTGAGTTTTTATCCTCCTTCGATCCGATATAGTTGTTATGGACCATTGGCATGTTTGCTCCCCCGAGTTTGGGGGACTTAAATCTTGAGATATCTTGTGGTTTGGTTAGGTAGGGTTGATTCGGGTGCACTATTACGCTGTTGCTTTTGTGATTGTTGCTTCTTTGAGTGTCTTTGGTTTGCATGTTCGTTTCTTTCGCACTTTTCGTTTTGCCTTCCATTTTTCCAGTCTCGGCTTTGCCATCCACTTTTTTGGTTCCCTTGTACTCAGATGATATACTATCGCGCTTTCTTAATATCCTCTACATTAGTATACTATTATCAATCTGGCTGACTTTTTTAAAAAGCGCGATGGTAAACCATCCAAGTCCATGGGAACAAAAGGAGGCGGCAATGCCAAAATTGAAAAACTCGATGTGGAGGGAATAAAACAAAAACAGGAAGCAAAGCAAAAGCGACGAAATACAAAAAAATGAAAGGTAAACCGATAACGCCCAAAGAAGCAAAAAAAACCAAACAAAACACTTTAGGAAAGATCGAACACGTCTCAACCAAACCCCAACATAACTAAAAGTCTACGAAAAGCAACCGCGTAAGTCCTTGAAACATGGAGGAGCACCGGGAGGGAGTTTCGAAACACGCCGACGATCCATAACTGCAATAGACGATCGGAGGATAGAAGCCTGCAATCGATGTAGGGCTAGAGGCCACAGATGAACGTTGCACTCGTTGTAGGGCCAGGGGCTACAGATGAACGTTGACAATAAACATAAGAATTGAAACAGTAGGGCTCCCAACAAGTCCTCGGCGATTGAACGAGCGTCGACCACAAGCACGGAGAAACTTATCCAAAGCCACACCCAAACAACTAAATATCTCGACTGCCATCGGAGTGAAACCATCCATAACATCCATCGCATAGCTTGGCTCCACATCCATCGCATCTCGTGTTTGTAACCCATCACGGTGGGCACAATCACGCTCCTTCCTAGCCACGTCACAGTTGGCTACACCAACATGTCGAGCTGCTTGACTAGCTACTATATTCAAGGTAGCTTCACCAGAACAATGTCACCAAATGTGTGGCGCGCACCATCAAGTAATACAATGTCAATCCGACGCAAAAGAATAATGTGGGAAACCTCACGACAAACAGAAAATCCCTCTTCGGAAGCGATAGTCGCGACGGTGTCACGGATCGTGTCTTCAACCTGAATACACTCCCCCCGTGGGAGCAGCGAAGCAAATGGATGTCGTCAGGCTAGAGAACAAGGTCACACGATCAAACAAGAGAGCCAAGCAAAGGTGGATTGTCTACAACTGAAGGGAAGAGGCAAGAAGGGAAAGCGTTCGCGAAAGCGCGGAGTGCACGGTAATGAGCAAGGGCAAACAAAGGTCCCCCAAAAGGGTCGCCTTGATGAGTGATATTCGTGGAGGAAAGCGGGACCAAATCACCATCGGTGGAAAAGGATAAAAAGCCCTCAGAAAAAGAAATATCTGGACAATCGAAGAAGTTACACCCATAAGCTTTGTAAAAATGGCATTTTGCGCCACTATATTGAAAGCGTTAGAAACATCGACCTAGGACTAACCAATCCGGATGAACATCCAACAAGGCTCGAATCCCGTGGACCACGGCTCTCAATCCCCACGGGTTGCCACTCCTAACTGATGAGGAGAGAAATAATCATGGAAGGGAGAGCTCCCTAGCTTGATGGCGACCTTTTGCGTAGCTCGCCCTTTGGGGTAGGCTGACGGTGTAAAGGCTTTGATGAAAGCATTTCGATCCAGAAGAAAACAGCCTTACGGATTAAAAGTGTGGATAGAGGGAGATTGAAGGGTGGGTGCCGATGGATGGAGAGCTCGGTGAACGTCCACATTCGCAGCAGACGTGCAACCAAGGGGCGTGATTAAATGGATGGAGGGCCCGAACCGCTCGAGAGGGCTCACCAACACAACCCAAATGAACCGCACATCGATAAGAGGATGGCACATCTAAAGGCCTAGATGGACCGCGTGGTGTGAAGGAAGCACTCGCAACTTGATCTTCATGTTCGGCATAAAAGGCCCTCCAAACCTTGAAGGAATCGTCGACATTGAGCTTGTGTCTCTCGCGCCCCGCTACCACCACCCCGGCTTCACCCAAAGAGAAAACATGAAAAGGAGGTGCCAAGGTCCAATATCTGTGAGATCATAACAAATACGGGACAAAGGGAGGTGGAGGGCGTCCTGTACAATAATCCGCACAGCCATGCGGATATGCGTGTATAATCGTGGACGGGGGGATCCCAAATCATAGGCTCCGAGGAGGTCTAAATCACGTACAATGGCCCAACCTTCGATCGTAGGGCCGAATGGAAGTGTGGTGGAAAGAAGGGTACTAGAGGATGGGCTACCCAGGGCCAGGAAACGTCGACAATTCTGTGTATGCCGAGGGTAACCGGCATTAAATGGTTATAACACCCAAGACATTCTATACGTGTAGAGGCTTGTGTGCAAGGTTTGGGTGGAGGAGTTGGGAGAGGGAGAAGGGGTGAGGATGCGTGGCTGGACATGGTCAGTGAATCAGAGGGAGGTGCATGGGAATTAATAGAGTGAGAGGAAGGGAAAACAAGGGAGAGGAAAAGAAACCATGGGAAAATAGATGGTGAAAATAGTAGTGGGAGAGAAAGACTATGGGTAGGGTGGGAGAGAGGATGCGAATGAGAGAAAGTATTTGGAAGTAGGGACCAATGGGGGGGGCGTGGGAGAGGGAAGATTAAAATATTAGTGTCGGAGGAGGGGTATGTGGGGGGTGAATGGCCAATGGGGAAAAGGGGAGAAGGTAAAGAAGTTGATGCCGGAAAAAAACAAGTAAACCCCTGGAAAACCCTTAAAAACCCCTTAAAACCCCTAAAAATCCCATATTATAATGAGCTTGGCTGCCATGAGGACAATGCATGGTGTATGTTTTCCTCTTCGTCGCAGAAATTGAGCAGTATTACACATTCGTGATGGTAAACCATCTGCCTATGTGGGAGCAAAGAGAACAAAAATGAAAACAGAACACGAGAGGATGCAAACTGAAATGTAAAATAAAGCGAAAGAAACTAGCGTACAGAAAGGAGCAAGCTAACAAAGGACGTTGAAAAGAACAAGAAGCACGAAAACATCAACAAAAGAATGCAAGTTGACATAGTTGTCTTCGTTAATGTGGACGCTTGTGCGCTTTTCCATTGAATCAGAAAACAATTCGGTTTGTCGTCGTAATAATGGTTATGGAGAAGAAAATACCTATTATTTTGTTGTGTGTTACATGCAAATCGAATTTCTAGAAAACATTGTGACTCGATCCATATGAGGCAGGTGTCGCACCTGCCTAAATTCCATATCACAATGAAAAGTCATGCGTAATACAAATTAAAAGCTCTACACTATACAAGAAATAAACCACATCGTGAAACAGTGACCGCGATACGCTTTGACCGCATGGGATAAGATGTAGTAGTATTTCTCCTTGAGGTGGCATTGCTACTGCCCTACCAAAGTAAGAGAAATATCTGCGAAATCTAGTGAGTACTACATACTTTCCGCTGAAGTATATTAAACTTCCTCAAAACTCGATTTTAATGACAGCGATGTCATACTTACATATCCAAAGTACATCACCAGGCTTGATGCTCCTAAGGTGCGGCATTATTCCATCATGCCATAGAAAATTTCCATCTGTTGACGGTCGAGATATTTGATTGTTAAGGAGTTGCTTTGAATTAATTCCTACTTTCTTGAAATCAGCAGTGGGCTTCCTCTCCTTCATATCATTAGCCTGTATCAGTGACTCTCGAGCAAGTGGAAGCTTCTACCCTTTTTTCATCTGCTATCGCTTCTATTGATCATCATGACTTCCCCGTTAGGCTCCACCGAGCCAAAGGCGCGCAAGGAGCACTCTAGCTTTTTGAGCTATGTTGAAGTTTAATTGTGTTCTGGCTACGCTATTTTGATTTTGTTTTATGTAGGTTGACCCGCTCTAAGTCTTCTGCTGGCTTGCCTTTGCTCGAGTGTTAGTTTCCATGCTAAAAACAGCGTGACAACCATTACAAAGGAGTGTACTACTGTCCAATGAGTGAACAAAGCAAAAAGCCGCGTAGGAGTTGAAAAGGCTAAGCGTATCAACCCATCTCAATTAAACGAAAAGAAGAACGAATATTATATTAATGGGGCCTGGCAGGTTGCAGTTCACTCCCTTAAATAGTGTTATTAGACTAATTTTTTAATTCCTGGCCAGCTAAAGACCAAATTACTGTTGATAATGTGGACAGCGATGGAGGGCGTACTATTTGGCTGCCGCTAGACTTCTAACAAAGTCCTTCTCCGGAATCTCCCACATTTGGTGAAGCGTCACAAGAGGCAGTGGATAGAGTTGACAAGACAAGCCTCTCCCGAATCAGCTTCACCAAAAAGTAGCCCTTTCGTTGCCTTACCTTTTTCACTACTTGAAACTGAAACTAAAACTGAAACTGCATCAATTCCCTTGAACATTACACGCACTTCTCAACAACCGCGACATCAACGTTGCATCGATCTCCTCACCAGTGAAAAAATAAAAAAAAATGGATGAATGATTTTTTTTTCCTTTTTTTTTTTTCTCTTTCTTCGAGCCACATCGAACCTTACAACTTTGCACATTATTGAGGAGTAACTAAACAAGAATAAATAGACAGAGACAGGAATGAGAAAGAGAAGAGAAGCCTGTACTCGAGCACTTTGCATTTTACCTTTCAATCGTACCCGTCCTTGACAAAGCTTCTAAATACTGGTTGTGCTGGGAGCTACCCAGACTGTCTCGGATGGAAAAGCCTTCCATCTCCATGGCCTCTTTTAATTCTCTTAACACATCACTAATGCTGGGCCGATTTTGCCCCGCCGGTTCAACACACAAAATGCCAACTTCTGCCACCTTCCACATGGCATCCAGAGAGTACTCGTGCTCCTGCAAAGTGGGATCCAAAATGCCTTGCAAGTTTCCCTGCTGTAGGTTCGGACGAACCTGGACACAACCAAACACCCAAACACGTCCATATTATCCTCGACGCAAAACCCAAAAACAAGAGGACTTACAAAAACCTACTAATAAACTTAAAAGCCTCACACAATCTAAAACTAACCTAAATATATTTTATATATAAAAAAAAGAGAATATATATATATATAGGAATGTGTAGGAATGTATAGGAATGTGTATATATGTTTATATTAGTGTTGTGTATCGGGAAAATTCTTATCGCGATAAATTTGAACAGTCAGAGGGCCCAATATATCCCTCCGGAACCAGCAAAATTACCGTGATATATTTGGCGGGAGGTGGGGGTCCGGATAGCTTTAGTACGGCAATAATGTACGGAAAATCGTACGTAAGATCCCATCCCCCCCCCCCGGGGGCGCGCCCAGGTGGTGGGGGGCGCTTTTCAAAATTTTCGGCAACCCAACGTCCAGAGATATCGCGATAGTTATCCAACTCGATAAATTATTGTGATATATCGCAATTTTATCGCAATATTAGCCTTTCCGGTATACCGGGAAGATATATCAATTATCAGTAGGTCAAAAAAAGACACATCGAATATCGGCAAGAGGCTCTTGATACACAACACTAGCATATATATATAAAATACACAAAAGAGACGCAAAAAAAGACGCCCTTAACAAAACCAACAAAAAACGCTAAAAAGACTCGTCTGGCAATAAAAACCTCGAACAAAATGACGATGACAGTGACGGTAGACGATGTATATCACAATTACAAGAACTCAAACTTACCCACTCAACGAGACTCCATTCTGGACGTGAGCGGTTGAGATTGATGGGTTCCCGTCCACATATGAGCTCCAGCAGCACCACTCCAAAACTGTACACGTCGCTGCGATCCGTCAGCTGCTGGATGGTGTAGTACCTGCCCACACACAAACGCCCATCAAATATAAAACCTAAACTACCGCTTAGAAATGAAGTCTCATTACCTTAAGCATAGCTTTCTCATACACTCCACTCAAAAGGAGAAAACAGATGCGCATAGCAGTAATCTATCTGCCTGCCCATCGGACGAAAGTTAAAGAAAAAGAAGAAAGGAACGTACTCAGGGTCCAAATACCCAGCTGTTCCCTTCACCATCGTAGACACGTGGCTTTCCCCCCCCTCCGGTCCAAGCTTGGAGAGTCCAAAATCTGCCACTTTGGCCTCATAATTTTCATCCAGCAAAATGTTACTTGTTTTTATATCTCGATGGATGATACAAGGATTGCTTCCCGTATGCAAATATTCAATTCCTGCAAACAATACAGCCGCATTTCAGATTTCCGGCCTCAAGCAACATGGTTGAAGTTTTTGATTTGAGTTTTATACGGTAGTCCATTAGCCTGTCTCAAATCCCTGACTGTCCTTACACATCTTGCCTCAATAAGCAAAAAGTTACAACTTTACTGCTAAGCGTTCCTAATTTTCAGTACTGTGAATTGTCAGGCTCAACAACATGTTTAATCATCCTAAAATTGGAGTCCCACCTTTTGCTGCCCCCACTGCTATAGAGAGACGTCGTTGCCAATCTAATCTTCCAAGTGGCTTTCCGGCCAAATCTGAGAAAGAAAAGAGACATAATAAGCACTATCAGTTATGCCAATAGTATAAGATTAGGGCCACAGGATGATCTGTGGGAATGTCATAACAAAACAGACATATTTCCTGCATCATCCTCCATATCATCCTGGGCTACACATAAAACATGATTCCTTCGCACATTGAGGCATTGTGCGGTTCCATATTTAAGTTGGTTATAAAATACATAAAAAATCTAGACTAGGCAGAAAGAGAAATCCGTCGTTTTCAGAAAAGGAAAGCAGTCCCTGACAGATTCGTCTATACGTGATAATTTAGGAAATATTCCATAATGCAAGCTTGAGAATTGACAACCAAAACTTAAAAGCTCAAGTTCCCAAAATAGCTGTAAGAGGCACAGATGTAAATTTATAAGCTGTTTCAAAGTTTTAAAGTAAATAAAAATATATGATAAAAATCAATGAGCATGCTACAAGCAAAACTTGATACCTGTTGATAAAACCTGATTAACTCTCTTTATTGTAAAAGAAAGAACAGCTAGATATAGCTGAGAAGGAGATGCACATTCTGGAACTTAAAAAACTTAAAAATATGCTGGTCCTTAGAAAAATGCTCCACGCTACTCTTTAAACAATCCTTAGGTCTTCTTACCATACAAGTGGTCTCTGACAGTGCCGTTTATCATATACTCATAGACCAGAATTTGTTGCCCCGAATCATTGCAGAAACCAACAAGACCAACAAGATGTCTGTGGTGGACGCGTGAGAGAAGTTCCACCTGCAACAGGAAAGTCACTTTGAGATCAGGGAACCAAAGCTTAAGCACTATACTCTCACCGCCCTCCTTCACAGGGCTGAGTGAAGCATTTCAAGCTTTTCAACTTTTCTTTTCGAGGAAGAACAACAGACGTCATGATCAAGACAGGCGTGAGAACGGTAAAGAATCCACGACCCGTCTGTTTTCTCCACCATGTATGGTCCAATTCTATGTGATGTTTTTTCAAGTGAGATAGCTGAACTTAGCATCAGACATAAGTTTGTGTTGCACATGCCTTTTCTAGGAGAAATGCACCAACATGGAGTGGATCAACAATAACAACGCAATTACCAACGTGGTGAAAAACCCACACAAACAGCAGTGAATGGTACAACTAGCGAGGTATATTAAGGACAATGTCTTTCTTTGCCTCAAGCCTTTACTGATTTCCATATCTAGCAAATATTCAATACACAGCCCTACAACATTAAAAAAAAACGTCAGCACAAAATCTACACTGACAAAGCTTGTGAACGAGTTCAGATATCACCACATACTTCCACAAACGGTTCAGTTATTATGAGATCATCAAGATTTAGATGACAAGATACTGGCCGCAAGTTGATGTACGTCATTTTCCCCCAGAGTATGTGTAACTAGAGTTCAGATACCGTACCAATTTGTCATGTTTTTTGTCTGTACCCTGTACTTAACCCACTGTACCTCTGTACTATTTATATACTTTATGAATTCTATATGGCGCGTGTTATTATGTTGCAACATAGAATTCTGTTGAGCTCAAAAATGTACCCCAACCATATTGTACCGTGATATCTTAAATAAATAGATATGATGTACAACACTAAATACAACCATAAAGCAAGTTGAAATGCAATTTGTGGTGTAGTGCAATTGAAAGTGCACAAAACCATAAAACTTTGATGCCTGTACCTTTACTGCACCACAAGACAAACTGAACACATGTTACATTGAACATAACAATTTTACCGTGCACTTCTGTTTACCAATGAAAAAAAATATGAAGCTTCCCCAAATTATCCAGGCTGAAACGTTTGCATTTCACCTTTGGTATCATAGTGTCAAATCATCGAGGTGATATCAGTATTAAAACAGAATCGAAAATCAATATAACAAACGACGGTATTGAGCATTTCAATATCCTTAGAAAATATTTGCAATGCCATTAGAAATGCAATAGTGCCCAATACCAAGCCGAAGAAGTAATTAACGGACAAATCAGTAATTGTTAACAAAGAGGTAAATTCTCACCTCATTATAGAACTCCTTCTGGCCTTGCAATGACGTTCCTATTCGTTTTTTCACTGCTACAACTTTACCACCCGCTAAAATCCCCTTAAAGACAATTCCAAACCCTCCTACTCCAATCTGGTTAGCAAGACTGAAGCCGCCTGTTGCATCTCTCAGTTCCTCCAAAGTAAACTGCCGAGCCCCAGTGACTCGTGGCACAACTGCAGCCGGGGGAAGTCCCACCAAGGGTTTCAACCAATCCCCGCCTGCCAAAAAAAAAGAAGTAAATAGGATGCAAATTAACACAAGGAAAGAACAATTTGTTTTGAGACCAATTACTGTCCCCGCATAAACTTTGATCCCCCTTGCATTTTCCAGACTGATTAGACACTGAACCATAAAACCAATGCTAATGCTTCCTATAAAAATTCAAGGAGTATTCATAAGGAATGTGATTCTTAAACTACTCATGCCTAGCCTGTTGTAGGGCATGCAAGTATTCGACATTTAACTGTACAATTTCGTTACAAATGACTGCCGACTTTAGTAACAAAAAACTTGATGACAATTATGCTTAAACTCAAGTCTCCTGTTCAGTCCAAATACAATTGGATTCGCCAAGACTACCCAACATTGACAAATACATTACTTACTTAAAAAGCTCACCAAGGACAGGACAGCATGGGGATTTCACCTCTTCACAATGACAAACAGCTAGCATCTGTACAACAATCTGACTGAAAAAACACGGATCATGGAGAAAAACAAGAAGCCCAGTTACCATACAGGTTATACACCTACAGCTAAAAAGTAATGGGCCAGGGAACCCTCTAATGTGAATGGGCAGCAAACTCAACTCTATCAAACTGACTTTTAGTGTAATTACAGATATGGGATTACTGGAGTTACTGGCCAGTAATCCCAGAAAACGTCCAGAAAAACGTACAAGTTGTACACTACTCCGTACGATTACTGCGATTACTGGCCAGTAATGCCAGTAATCGCTTGTGTATTAGCCTATAATAAAGTAATCACATATGACAAAATGCTGGCAATTGCAGAAGCCCCAGCCTTTCCAATGTACGGACAATATTGCACTTACTAGGACTGAGAAACTACAATTACACATGACTAAACTTTTAGCGGCAGTAATGACGAATTTCGTATTGAAAAGAACGCAAAATGAGCACAGAAAGGCACTCTGCGATTACTGTTCGGAATACTAATGTTACTATTAATTTCTTTACTGCCCATCAGGAGTGAAAAAACTGGGTGATCCCGCCAGTAATAACAGTTATTGTTGGGCTCTTCTTGGTTTTTTTAGTTTACTGTACATGGGAAGTACAAATCAATGCGTCCATTAATGGGTTTACTGACAGTAACCACGGTATTAGCGTCATATGTAATGCTGGAGGAAAAGTAAACATAACCCAGAAACCAGAGTCCACAGAAAAGATCTTCAAAACTTGAACCCTAACAGCCATGTATAAAAAACACTGTTAATTCAAAACTATCCCAACTTATAGCCACACTCCTCACCTTCTCTAGTCATTGATGGTGGCGTTAGTCCACTGATTCCCGATTCCATCCCATGAGGTCGTTTCACTCTCAAAAGACATAAAACCACAACCATAACAATTGCTATCGCCACGATAACCCCTGACGCCACCACCCCAGCGATGAGGCCAGTATTGAAGATACTTGAATTCACTTTTTCGGGTGGAGGCGGCATTTGAGGCGGAGGAAGAGGAGAGGCTGGTGGAGGAATACTCATTCGACTACACCAGGGCAGATTATATTGTCCAGTTTCGGAGCATAGACCATTGTTACCAGTTAGGCTGTAAACCAAAAAACCATATTGAAAGGAGACAAAAAAGGCGGATTCGTCGACAAGGTGGAAATGTCGATTTGAGTTGCATCGCAGCACCAATCAAACCACAAAGCACGTCATCAAAGTCGTTAGAGGAGAAAATATGGGTACAAAAGAGATAGCACAAAAATTGCTTGGCCAGAAACAAGCAACATGAAAATTGAAACACCAAAATTAGAGCAGCGATAATAAAGGGAGATGAATAAAAATATAAAAATGTCTACTCAATTGAAACACCAATCATACACAGGCCATCAACTGGGCTCGCATCACCCTAACAACTGAAAATGCCAAGTTCTGTAAAAAAATAGCTAAAAAAAAAACATTTCGACAGAATCTTTTGACTTAAGTACAGCAGCAGATTGGGAAAACTGGGCACAGGAAAAATAAACTTGCTTACACTACATTTGCCACATTAAAGTTTGTCGTATTAAAAGGAACAGTGCCATTTAGAACATTATTAGACAAATCTCTGCAAAACACCGCACACAAGTTGCGACAATCAGCAGTCATTATGGGGTCAAACACAAACTACAAGGAAAAAAATTAGCAAAAAGAAAATGGTGCACACTTAATTTTATTGTCAAACAAAAGAAAGGGAGGATCCTTTAGCAATTAACAGCCTGCATTTCTATGATTTTGTATGCATTAAAAGAGGCAAAATCCTTACAACTCTTTGAGACGTAGAAGATTTCTAAGTGAAGCTGGAATGGATCCTTCCAATTCGTTCGAGTGAAGACGCCTGAAAACGTGCACAGCTTTAAACTTTCTGAGGGAAATTCAAAAAAATCACAACCTAGGACAGACATTCCATGCCTTTTTCCGGCAAATGTCTTTCCAGGGCATGGGCTCATCGCAAGAAGAACTGCAAGTCCAAAGAAGTTGGAAAGAGAGCAAGAATACAAACGGTCCATGTTCACCCTAACAGTGGTAGGTTCCTACTATCATAAGAAAGAAAGAAATGAAGACAACTTACAAAATTTCCAAGTATTGAAGATTTCCAATACTTGCGGGAATTGGACCTCCAATTTGGTTATCATTCAAGATTCTGCAATCGCAAGATATGAACAAAAGCTCCAAAAAAAGATGTCAACAAACAGAGCCCCGCGTGGCGCAGCACCACGCGAGACTAAAGCGTCCTCACCTATGCTAACAACAATTCAAACACCATTGAGACTTAAGCATCGTTGAAAAACTTAAATAATCACACTCATGGACTTCAACAATTTTCCAAATGACTTACAGAGTAATCACACTCTCGAAAATTCCTCACGTTTTGTGAGTAAAACGCGAGTAATTGTACACTCCATATAGTCTTACAGTTACTCACAAAACATGAGTAAATGTTTGATAGTGGATCGCTTTAAGTTCTCATCCTTTTCCACTACTAAAAGGAGAGTCCAGTGAGAAACTAACAGGAAGCAAAAAGAGGAGGCACAAGTGTAGAGAAATAGTCACACCTCTAAAACGCCTCACTTCCTGACATAAGACACAAATAGAATACACAAGGGGCATATAGAACACGGCACGACTGTTTAACAGTTTCTGATAGGAGCAGCACTACATGATCACTCCCCACAAGTATTGAATCAACCTTCCATACAAGTCAAAACTAAGAGAAATTCACAATCGGAAATGCCAGATTTTCAATTAAAGTGCTGCTATTCGTTGACAGTTAGAGATAAAAAGTAGAACATAAAATTTCTTACAGCTGCTTCAAGGTGCTGATGTTGCCAACAAGCGGTGATATTATTCCTGACAAGTTTGCAGATGTGACGGATCTGGCACGAAGACCAACAGAATAGATCTTTAAAAAGTTTAGCAAAACCTGTAGAGGGCATAGATTGCAAGCCCAGAAAAGGACAAATCAACAGAACAGCTTAAAAATTGTACAAAAGGGTTATCAAAAAGCATCGTTTTTTCTACCAGCTCTTCACCAGAAAGCCTGACTCACATTGCATACACCCTGGTGATAAGGCTGGTGCTATAACAGGAAACTCCCGTCCATTCAATAGGCCAACAGGGATCAGCAACCCAATCCAGATAACCATATCCATCAGAGAGGCTGTCTCGAATGGCCGTCATAGCCTCAACTGCAATATTCCATCATCCACAGAACACTTGATAAACAATCTCTCACATGTGAAAATGCAAAAAAAACCTCCGGTTACAATAAAGCAGGTTCTGCAAAGTAGGAAATATCTCAGTTGTTCCACATCCATCGCAAGTACAGCAACTCTAATAACTTATGGCTTTCGAGCTGTCAAAAATTTCAAACTTAAAAAGGGCAAATACTTCGGGTCCGACCCTTTTTGTGATCAACAAACACACTGGTTAATTTGTAGTGGGGGGAAAAAAAACAGCAGATCCTGGTTTTGCTAGCTTCTAAAGCCACAACTCATATAAAACTACAGGAAAACATACCAATGTACAAACTCTTATGTAGTGCTTTCCATCTGATTGAAATGCTATGTGCGCTTAATAGTTTTAGACCAACCCATTCTTTGGTAGCTTAGCTCACAGCGGATAAAAATTATCAGGAGCAAGAAAAAAAAAATCTCTCAGGAAGAACAACTTCTGAACCTTTCTAAGTTTTCATTTATACGGGAAAACAGTGAGTGGGCGTACCTTCCACAGGATCAGTGGCCGTCGGTCCTTTGCGAACCTTATAGACCTCAATACCATTTATTAAAGGCACCAAATCGGAGAGAAGAGATTTCTTAAAAGAGAGCTGAATAATATCTTGCTCCACGCCCACAGGGCGAGACCAAGTTTTTGTGAAAGCTTTATACTTTCCCCCAGCCTCTCCCTTCACATCTATTGACAGTGCAACTAACTGGTTGTTCATGTAAAAGTCTATAACGCGTGACTGACCCGACCGAGTCGCATCGTCCACCTCAGCGAAATACAAAAACATCTGCCAAAGCAATTTTATTTCCATTGTCAGATCTTCTCCACAATGTTGTCAAGCGAATATACAAAAAACCTTGCAAGATTGTTCAAAGTACACCCCTCCATGGTTTCCCAATGCCCGTACATGATTGTGAACTAGTGGAGAATTAACAAGAAAAGAGGAAAAAAACCAAGTGGCTCCCAAACAAAGTTTGTCGTCATAAAATCCCTCCGGATTTATCTAAAGTCCAACACTAAAAAAATACCTGATATGTGCCAGGAGTTATATAGTTGAAAGTGTAATTCAAGTCTTGTGCGGGCGCTATAGGAATCCGACCCATTTGCAACATAGTTTCAGGAGGATAATTTGGTGGCACGTTTGACCCCGAAACATTTCTTGAGGTATTTACGGAGAGATTCTCCAACGGTAAAATGTTATACTCAGAGCCATAGTTCTGGTTGTTTACATCCACCTGCCATATCCTGTCTAACGGGTCTTCTGGATACCTGCCACCCGCAAGAATGTGTCCTTTCCACACACCTCAGTTCACCTTCTCACAAAAACCAAAGCCTTTATATCTGCAAATTTTCAGCTCAATCACCTTCGTTTAATACCCAGCCATACAGCTCATAGCGCTTCATTCCTTTCGTTGAATCTACAAAAGCATATGGTAACAAACCCACCAACAACTGCATCCCCATACTTGAAGAAAGGCTAATTAAGAAGACATAAAAAGAAAAGCTAACCACGAAGTGGAAACCCCTAGAACATCCTGTAGGACGCACTAAATGGAGTTAATCGCTCCATCCAAAAGACCCAATGGAGCTCCGATTCAATATTCTACTCACACAAATTTATTTAGTATCGCAGTCTTTTTGTTCACTAACCCGTATTTTCCAACGTCGACACTCCCTCCACAGGATAGTCGATATATGCCCCAGAGAACTGTGGATGGTAAGTAGCCCAGCTCCGGATCAACCTTGTACGAATCACTGGGTAAAGGTCGAATTTCAATCCCACTTATGATAGGATTTTGGTAAACTCGGAATAGACATATGTGCAAAAAGGAGACATCCGAATTGACAATGTACTCAGGCTGCAATATGCTTCCTGTGCTCATCACAATCGTACCACTGTGAAAGAGGGAGAGGGAGAGAGGGAGGGAGAGGAACCGCATTCTGACAAGTCAGATATATTACAAAACATGTTGCAGTATCATGCAAGAATAAACTGACGTGCATTCAAGATTTCATTTTACACATGTCCTTTTCTCTTTCAATGACTTTCCTTGAGCCTATTCGAATGTGTCTTGATAGCCATGGCCAAACCCGTTACAAGGGTAAATTGAGATTTCCCGGACACTCTTAAGATTATTACCGTAAGGTCCACCACTTCGAACTCAGATTCAGTTCAATATTTAATTTCGATTCGTCAGAAATTGTACTCTTAGTCACCAACATTTTAGCATTTAAACTCTAGTCAGCAATGTTTTCCAAAAATGGGAACCGCGTGAAAACCAATGAGAAAACAGTGAATCTGTACATTCGGCATTTCGTACATTAGGTCAATTGAATTAAGACGTAACTTAACACCACTTTTACTGAACTCATTGAACTCAACTAGACCCCTATTATTTCAGTTCACGGAATGCAAAAACTGCAACTTCTATTTATACAAACCATAGTGATTCAATTAGAGCTGTCACATGCCCATTATTTATTATTATTATTCAGAATGGGCCGAACACCCACCAATGAGTCGAACCAATTGAGACGTTGAAGGAAGGGGCCTCCCCTTGACCATCGTAGTTGTTATACCAGAATGTTAGCCGCACCAGATACTTTCCTGGACTCACCAACAAAAAAACCACAAATCATCTCATATGCCTGCACTCAATCGCAGTTCCTTCCAGAGAGGGACCATTTAAAGTGGATTCTTTAATGCACCTGGTTTTGAGACACTTATATTGTAGCAGCTCCTCCGTCCTTGCGAAAAGTATCGTAAGGTCTCCAGCATCTTCACAACAGTTGAACCCACGGGAAAAGTGTACTGTCTGGCAGCTGTTCCCCCGGAAAAGTCTTGGTCTTGTGTCCATTGCAGACTGCTGCCATTCCTATAAGGGAGTCCATCGTAGCCACAGTCGATACTAAAGAATCCAGAAGCTGAAAAGGGATCACAAGTGGAACAAACAAAATGAATTTTAGGAATGGTGGCAACTGGCTTTGCCATTGATGAAAAGGGAAAACACTTGACAGTGCGATCACAAATCTGAGTGCAGGAAATCTTTCTGATTCATGTGAGCAGAAACATAAGCTGTCTTTGTCACTAAAGCAATTAACAGTCATGAATGCTCAAAAAAAGGAGCAAAATACAGTAGATAATTGAGATTGTCTAGTAATTTAAAAGTCAATCTACCAGGTAACAAATGACCTGGTTAATCGCTGTGTGCACACTGAAATAGAGCACAATTATTCCTCTATCTTGGTAGGTCTAGCAGACAACAAACTCGGGATAGCTACCATGGAGCTTAAGTCGTTAAAGCTACCTAATAATTGAATAACAGTTATTGTAATGTTATTGCAATAGGTTATCATGTTCAGCTGAATAAAGCAATTCTAAAACAGCCATCCTGTTTCTGAGGAAGACGGACTATCTGGTAAACCACATTGCTACAATCTTCGCATAGAGAAATGAAATCACATGACCACAAGACAACAGGTCAGCCTTATTCATTCTGAAAATGGAAAAACTACTCCAATGATTTAACCACTGTAAAAGTGTTGATATGACCTAAGGAAGAAGGTCAACCAACATGTTTCTCTTCAACCGCACCAGTTCTGTCGAAAATAGAACCACAAAACCACAATCTAAGCAAAATTTCCAGATACAATATCTAACAAAGGACATGAGTTTCCAAGCAAATTGAATGTTAAGTGACACTTATCTTAGTAGAAAATCTAGTAGAAAGCATGCCTAAAAATAATTTAGACACTCAGACTTGGATAATTGCAGGAACATAACGTCATGAAAAGTTATGTTTGTCACGTGTACACATGCAGGACAATTGAGAGCCACTGTCTGATTTACCAAATGCTTGTAATTTAAACATCATTTCTCTGGGTTTTAGCTATGAGCCTTTGCACCTAGATATTGCTGGCAAACTTTGAAGGCATGCCATTCCTGTACTCATCGGTTGATCAACAATGGTATTTCACGTGGTAGTTCATAGTAGTACAGTTCATAGTAGTAGTGTTATACAGAAGCTTATTCAATGTGAAATTTCTAAGCCCATATTCAACGCAAAACGGATGATTACTGCTACCTGCTTGACAGTTTTATACAAAAAATACAACACGTAATTCCTGTTGTATGTAAAATGCACTTAACACGCCTTGGCTGCAATCAGACTACATTATTGTGGCATCAATGACTTCTCTTTTACAACTGTAAGCTCTGAAATGCCCAAACGAGAAGCCACGTGCATCTCTACCTACACGTTTCCAAACATGATAAACTCGAGTTCACTACTTCCTGTCTGCCACTACCCTGGTGTTAACGATCTGAAAAGATGTTGTTTCCCTCCCTACTTCCAGGCCAGCATTTGCTTAAGTCGATGTATTTGTCCCCCTACCTTAACTTCTAAATTTGGTACAGACCAGCTAGCTTTCATGCCCTAAACCAGATTATTAGCCCAACCATGCTCTCCAGCTAGTCTCTCTGCTTGGAAAGCCCATCTCTGCTCAGAGCATAAATCGGTACAATGCTTATGCTTTCTGCACGTGGACTTAAAAACTTGCAAAAAGTGACTATCAATAAAATTAGAACTACGTAATCTTGTTTGGACTCTTGCCCAGCATAACATTACCAGAAGCGCGAATGCATCATCCTCGGCAAACCCCTACGCATTAATTTTTGAAACCAGATTGGAATTTGTAGCATTTTCATTTGCATAATCGCACTCTATTTGATTAAAAAATACTTTTATCCGTCACCAATTTCTTAAGGACTAATCATACAAATTGGCTACAACTGAAACATTACAAGCCAATGCAGACCCATCAATCAATAAATGACTCAGCTCTAATCTGTGCCTGTCTCTCCCTTGTGTTTGTAGAACTTAATATGGAATCTTCCAACTAACTAATTATACATTTCATTTCTCAATAATAGTTAAACAGTAATGGGACTAACAGTTCTTCAAGTAGACATCGAAGTTCGACATGTATTTACTCAAACTTAACAATTGATACTGCTCGGTATTAAAAAACTGTTGTAAAAGAACCATCTTGAATCCAGTGTGAGTGTTAGCAATATTTCTGCTCATCTTGAAAAGCCACCAGGCTTCATCCCAACCAGGTATACAGGCTTCACCTACAGGCTCTGATTGACAATACCTCAACTAGATAAAGCAGTTAACAATCTGAAAGAGTCAAACGATACTTTCCACAAGGAAGTTAAAGAGCTCCAAAAACAGTTTCTCGTTAAATATGGCAAAGGAATAACGTGTTCTGATGCTTTGGATTGTTTTCTTGACCTTGAAAAAAAATACAAAGCTGCAGCTACAATGAAGCTACACGAGTAACTTGTTCATAGTATTATAAGAATAAAACAAGACTGCCACGATCAAGCAGAAAACATCCCATAATGAGAAAACGAGCCTAACTACTTCAATCTGTCACTTCACTATTTATCGTGTCTAAAATCTCTACAATAACTATTCCAACAAATATGGCATCTAAAAAAGTTTCCTACACCAGGCCATTCTCCCACATGTTCTGCCAAAAGCTTTCTGTCACGGCCATTCCTTTGTCTGTCCACTCAACAGCAGGTGTGATTCTGTCGCAAGGCGTGGGGCAATTCTCATCCTATACCTCCTTAACTTACTAGATGGGAGACTCGAGTCTTCTTGACAGCTCCCTCGAGGCATGGCCGCCACCAGAAAAAGCAGAGCGTTGGCCGCCAGCAGGCCTGCTTTTGTGCACAAAGGACACCATACCACGTGGCGGCAATCTGTTCGTTTCCTCCCCGTCCGGCACCTCCTGCTCTCTCCCTTTCCAGACTCTGTCCGCCTAGAAGAGGTCCTTGACCCCTCAGGCATGACTCCTGCACTGCCCTAACCTCCGACCCCTGTGCCCAAGCATGTGGCTAACCTGAAAAAGACGGAAAGTACCTAATAAGGAAAGGGCAAATTTTTGTACTATAGTTCTACAACTTTTCAGATGATCTGACGTTTTCACACATGTTCTATTCTTTGTTTAACACGGAAAAGACCGGATTATCTTCCCTTTGTCTATTTAACGCTCTACATGGCTGTGCCATGGCTACTCTATGGTTCCTTGCCAGTTGTCTCCAAACTAAGGTTCTCTCCAGTCAGCCGAGTCCGTGACCCGATCAGCGCAGAAATAAAAACGGTAGATCGTGAAGTGCTTTCAGAAATCCGCTCTCTATCCATGAGAACCGTAGACCAGCTTGTCTAAGGGTCAATCCCATCGTGTGCCACCTGTAGCATACGCCGTTGGCTGTTCCCTTGAGAAAAACAAATCGAACTACGCATAAACTAGACATTCATCGGAGCCATGGATGACCTGCTGAGACAGAGAGCGGAGCAAGACAGAACCCTAACGAAGAAGAAGCGGCGGAAGCATGGCCATCATGGCAAGGCCCATGGGAGGAAAGATACATCCGTACGCCACCATGAGTTGATCAATGTCTGCTGGTCGTACAGGGTATTATTCAGTACGACTGTATAAGAAGCCGTACTCCCCCCTCAGGGGAGCATTGCCTCTGGAAAAAGCTTGTTGATGGAGAATCGTGCAAACGGATTGTACAACAGTACAGGCCATAGGCATATAGTACGAAAATACGTTGCTAAACAAGCGTTCTATGCGATAACCGCCGTTTAGCGCAGAACTGTGCTTTACTTGGCAGCGTAGCGTCCGATAGAGCGCGTCGAGTGGCCAACTACCTAGAGTGGCACCAGAGGCCGCCGCCACGAGTGACCGAAGTCTGGACCCTGCCAGCGAGTTCTGTACGAATTCCTAGTTGCCTGACAGGGCGTGGTGACAAAAGGTGCAATTGGGCCCACGGGCGTGACAAGCCTGCGGCAAGCCGCTGGGGGCGATAGTGCCACGTGGATCTGCCAAAAGCGAGGGAAGGCAATCAGAAGGGTGGAAAAAGGACACAGCCGCCACAGGGATCTATGATTGTGGCGTCAATCTGGTTGCTGGATCTGGGCGGGCTTACGCGGGGGATTGCTCAGATCTGGTTACCGTACTTTGGCATTGACTTCAGCCATTAAATGAACCACCGAGGACAAAGAACATGAGAAGGGACAATACGACAAAACCCTAATAAATAATGTCCGAACTTCCGAAGGCCAAATGGGCTGCATGAACCGCTAATACGGTTCTATACTGGTGACTTCCACGCGAGTTTGTTCCAGTCGCGTCTTTAAGACGAACATGAGGATTGTGATAACCACCACCCGCAATTAGTGGAGAGTCGAAGTGCGTCCGTACATCTTAGAATATGCTGCCGAGCGGTTGTGGAGACGAGACTTGACTCGGTAAGCCAGACAGAATGCTGATTCGCAGATACGGAACAAAACAAAAGCTCGCAATCTAGAGCCAAACTGTTTGCTGCATGGCTGACCTGTCACTCGGCCTATGGTGGTCCAAGGTGCGACAGGCATTACTGTTGTGCCACATTTAAAGTATGAAACAAGCTGTGTGGGTACAGTACTGTCACGTGATCATAGTATATTCCTGCGATCTATCTATGAGTTAACGAATAGCGTACGACATGGTACGTTCCAAACTGAAAGGGTTTCACATGGATTGGCTTTCTAAACCAAAAGGGGGGTCGACGGGCGGTTTGCCACCAGATGAGAAAGCGTCTCGTTACATTTGTCGTATATGAATGGTAAGATAATACAGCGAAAATAATTTTGTCGTATATCAATGGTAAGACAATACGACGAAAATAGTAAGGCAGTGTGCCCAAGTGTAACAGTAAGGGTTTCTTTCCGTCGTTTTCACAACAAATGGGACTTGCAACGAGAAAATCTTATGCCGTACGAAAAATGGGCAAGAACCAAAGTACATTTCGCGTCCTTTTTAATAGTGTTGGGTATCGAGGACCACTTGCCGATATTCGATATGTACCGAATTTTAGGTACCCGATAATCGATATATCGCGATATATTGCCGATATATCGAAAATGAAAATTTTAAATTTTTTTTCAAAACCCCCCCCCCCCGAGCGCTCAGTGGGGGGGGGGGGGGGGATTTCCGTACGATTTTTTTCCGTACGATTTTTCGTGCAGTTTTCCGTACAGTTTTCCGTACTCTCACTGTACGGACAAGCAATTTTTGCGATATATATCGCGATAATTTATGTTGGTCCCGGTACGATATATCGAGGAATCTGTTCGATCGATATTCGATATATCGAATATCGAAATTATCGCGATATGAAACTACCCGATACCCAACACTACTTTTTAACTTTTAAAGTACTCCAATTTGGCGTTATCATCCTTTCGACCCACTTCCAGCTCATCTTCACATTTTAATAAAAACGACTAGCGAGGTGATATTAATAGAAGTAAAACCCAATTGACGAATTAGCAAAACGGTCTTGTACGCGTGAAACGTCGTCGAAAATTTCTGCACGAGGGAGAGTTGACGCTATTTTTTGCATGCTCGTCACGCGCATGTAAATACGAAAATGACAAGCATGTACGAAAAAAAAAAAGTTGGGGTCTCTGACCTCCACTTTAATTCATGGGTCCTTTGCAAAAGTTTACGTCGTCCTCGTCTCCCCCCCTCTTTCTCACTCGACCGCTCCTCTTTCTCTCTTCTCTAAATGAAATGCAACAATAATAGTATCCAATGAAAGATATTTTTTTTGTCTTAGTTTGATGGCATATTCAATGATAAAAGATAAGAAAAATAAATTTGGAAGCCATGGTGGAAAGTTTACGTACTAATGACGTCACAAGGTAGCACGACTTCGCAATGTCACAAAACCCTAAAGATCTACAATGTCACAAAAACCTCGACGTCTACAACCGTCGCCGTTTTTGTAGACGCCATCAATTTCAAGAAGTTTCGTAGTCAGCTACATTTTATTTCGTGATCTGTCGCACATTTTGTAAACGTCTACAATTGTCACATATTTAAAGTAACGAAGGCCCAAATAACCATCTCGATCTTTCGTCTCGTTCCCTTTCTCGGTGTAAGGACCTTTCCAAACGTCCAGATTCAAAAATTGCATTTGCTATCTTAACTCATTGTTTTGCCCAACTCCCTTTGAACTTAGCCCGCACTTTACACCCCAACTCTTCTTTCCTTTCTTCCCTTTATGAATTTGATGTTCATCTCTTTGGAATTATGCATCAACTTGTCGGCCATGGTATCTTTGATCAGCCCGAAAGCCTCCTCGCTCGTAGTCAAGTTGCTTTACCGGTCTCATGCGATGGTCTCGGTTGCGTCCTAAAACCACCTTGGCACCAACCGCTTACCTAGGGAGTTGGGCTTTGGTGGCATCTATTATTACTTCAATATTTTTAGTGGACGACACTCCTACTTTAGCTCATGCAATCTCTCAAGTAGACGAGGGTTTGCTCTCATTCCAACAAGCGTTATAGTCCTCTCAAACGCTTTTACCAGTTGAGGCTCAAGTTGAAGTTCCAACGTTCTCTTCCCTCATCACCATAATTCATTCACGCGTGCAACAACACATCGTCGAAAAGGTAGCCGTCGCCGAAATTGAACGATCTACTTCAAGCGCTCCCTGCGGTTGACGTGCGTAATCGACTTCGACCGTGTTCGGGGTCGGGGTCGGGGTCATAACTTAGCTTATTGCTACACCAATTTTCACTTCGCTCCGTTTATCTTATCATTCATTTTCCGTTGCGCTTCGCTTACCGCGTCGCTTACCGTACAATAAAAACTTTAGCAGTACAAAAAAAGTAATTATACAAAAGTATAAAAAACGTCAAGTCGATACTTTGAATGCACGTGTTTGTCGTCATGTGAACGCATTTTGGCATTTTCCTTTTTTCGACCCCCGTGCAAGAGAATCCAACCCGTCAAAAAACTTCATCAAAAATTGCCTTACAACAGATTTTAAGGGAAAGTATCACCCAAAAAACGAATGAAAAACGTCTCACGCACGCGCCACACCAGTTGGGAAATTTTAGGACAATGGAGTGTGCTCGCTTTTTTTCTCGCTGCTTGTCACACGTATGTACAAAAAATGACGAACATGTACGTAAAAAAATATACAAGGGTCTCGCATCTCCACTTTCATTCATGGGTCCTTTGCATAATTTTGCGCCGTCGTCGCCTCTCCCCTCTCCCTCTCACATTATCGCTTTTCTCTCACACTTATTAGAATGAGGCATGACAATACTGGTATTAAATGAAAAATATTTGGAAAATAATTATTTTGACTACCTTTAGGCATATTTTTATGGCAATTATAGTGAGAAAAGTCGAAAAAACGAAATCGGATAGACATGGCGGAAAGTTCTTAAATTTATGACGTCGACTTTGTCACAAGTGAGCATGGCGTCACAATGTCACAAAACCTTAAACATCTACAATGCCACAAAATTACAAAAATATAGGCGTCTACAACTGTCGCTCTTTTTGTTGGCGTCACCAATTGTCGAAAGTTTCGTAATCTTCAACCGTCACAAAGTTGTACCCACGTCTACAACCGTCACAAGTAAAAGTTCCGATTTCATTTTCGCACATTGGTAGCCTGTTCTCACCGGAAAAAAAATCACTTCCGCAACACGCGGGCGTTCGAATAATGTACGACTTTTCGAGCACCGACTTTGTTGATATCGGTAGTTCCTTGAAAACCGTACAAATGAACTTCCTCAAAATATTTGAGGATATTGAAGTCGGGTTAAGGTTTCGTTTTTCTTTTAAATAGGCCAATGGGAAACCCAAAAGCTGAGGAAGCAAAAACAACATCCGAACGGCTATTTCATTGTTTTCGCGCGAAAAAACTGTCCAACTTTGAACGACCGTCGTCGTCCTTCGTTTGAAAAACTACAGGTTTTTTTTCGCGCCTATGTTTGATGATGTGACGTGTCACAAAACACCTTCAATCGGAGTTACGTGCCAAAATTTTGGTGTGAACAATGTTGTCCATAGCCTATTTCAGCCATGGATACTCACAGAAACACCCATTGATTACCTAAAAAACAGTTGTGTTTCAGACAGCATAGATTACTCCACAATAAAAAAAATCACCTCAAACTGCACCAATATGCAGTATACTATAGACAGTGTAAACTCCCATAGTTATAGCTAAATCCACTGAGGAATCTAGAATATATAAGCTCCTGAGTTTCCCAAAAACAGCTGATAGCTTCTAAAACTAACCAGGTAGACTTCTCACATAATTCTACAAAGATAACAGAACACAATGAAACTACACAGACATATAGTTTATAGATGATACAATATCTTCACAAAGCATCACATCAAAAAATCAATCAGAGTGATCACACCAACAGGTCAAAGTTGCAGAAAAACAGTTTGCCATTTCTTTGATTAACTCACTGTGATAATCAAAATAATTTAAGTCCTACAAATTATACTCAGAGAGTTCACTACTGAATGTACAGAGGCATACCAGCCATACGTTATCTACCACCTACCTAAATTATTGTGAGTATACCCGAATAATTCGAGATATGTCATGCTGACTAAATCTACAATGATAAACTAATTAGCAAAAAAACAAACCTTTGTTGTATAGAATATTTACACCGACACCTACGCAAAGTCAACTTGCTTAATCACTTTATATCTTCTTACGAATCTCGTTCACCAACTTGATTAATATCAACCGCAGTTGCGTTGTCACATACCTGGATATAGGAACCGCAGCTTCGTCACAGCTGCGTTGTCTTATTTAAAGTACACTTGTCTCAAATAGATTCGCTATACCGGCTGCGCATATTTCAATGTTTCTTACATTTAAAATCGGATCGCTTCGCGATCCGCCGTCCATTTCTTACTGCGTGTTCACGCCACTCAATAAGTCCCTTACTTCACTTTAATTTTATTCGTATGTTCGCTCCCCCAATCCGTGAATCCATTCGAACCTCCACATTAATAATATACGCACAAAATGTCGCGTACGCACGAAACTAACTTAAAAAAAAAACAACACCCGTTTTTTTGTTGAGTTATGGGAAAATCATCGGAATGGGCAAAATGTTACAAATGCTCCGGTGGGAATAAGCTATGGGAAGCTCTTCAAAGTAGTACGGAGAATCTCACTACAATTGAAAAATACTTTATCAAAGTACAGATTACATGGGGATGTGGCCTTTGTTGTTGGACATGGGAACACTTTGAAAAGTACACCAGAAAATCTGCGATAAAATCCAAAGTAACATTGTAAAGCTTCGGCTACATGGGCACACCGCCTTATGTACGCCGTGTACTTCTAATACCGTGAATGACGCTTTATTATGACCCTAAATTTTATTCCAAAAAAATAAATTAGTGTCAATGGCACCAAAAGTTTGTTTGATGTTAATTTTAAACGGTTAAAAATAAGCCACCTCATCTAAGTTGATAAGAATTAGTAATACTATTATAAATCCCACAGGAATAATTCCTTGACGCTAATAACGATATGCACTATACTATATTGTACTGTGCAGTAGTTTGTTGGCGGTCCAAATTCTCAAAAGGCGAGAGCAAAGAAAACATATGTAAATCCGCCACGTATGATATTATATTCTGAAACAAAACGGGGGTACGACTTGACCACGAGATTTTTGGACGCCGTCCTGTACGTCACGGTTTTACGGGCGAAACCATCTTATGACCACAGAGTACAATAGTACATCCGAAGATTGCACACGGTTTTGCGGAACACACAAGATGGACCAAAAACTTTGTCGGGGAGCCAACGTCCCTCAAGTGACATTTAGATTCTACTTTTTAGCGACCCGACAATGTAAAAAAAAGCTTTGTTACAAACTTAGGGCGGTGTTCCGTTGGAACTGGAGATCGTCGTTTTGGTGGCGATTGGGACAATGGTAACGGAGATAAAAATTTGTCTTTCCAAGTACACCATCTCTTCTCCATTAAAAATGCGTAAGGGTGTCCGGACCAAAATTTAGGTCTGAATATTGAACCCTTGTTGAACAAATTTGGAAACTCAACAAGAAACCGTCGTCTCAAAAAAGATAAAACTATAAACAAGTGTTTCTTTAATACTCTACACGTAGTCATTTCTGGATGGGTCTTTTACTCTTTTTCCCAACCACTATAATCGCTCTAAATTTAAAAATCGCCTAGAAGCCGGTTTTTCACGAAAAAGTGTGGGTAATACTATCCCTTGCTGGCTACATTCTTTATGAATCGAGTTTCTTTTTTTTAGATACAATAATAACACTCATTTGGCGCCCCCAAACTTTTACCCTCGAACCTAAAATCTGATTAGAAATTTTATAAACTCATTTACGCTAATATAGGAACTATTTTATTAGTGTGATTTACTCTAATTTGGAAAGTTTATAAATATGTGTCAGTCCGTAGCAAATTGTTGGTTATTTCATACAACCTAACAAAAAGAGTGTCACATAAAGGCATCGACATTCAAAAGTGAGTGCGTCGACATGAAAAAAAACATTGAGATTTATTCCCAATCATAAAGATGGTGTAAAACGCCGCGAACATTTCTCACGTGTTCAAACATTTACTATGTGAACACGAGCTATAGCGGCTACCATGTAGGAAAGTGAATCCAAATTAGTGTATGGTGTATAAATTAGTGTTGATTTTTGTAGGAGTTAGCTCCTTAGACCCAAAATAGAGTTAATAATACTAATTGTTCTTTTACACTAACTACTTTTTAACAATAATGTTTGTTCACGATGTACTCCACGATACAATTATTTAAACTAATATCTGTTCTTGACTTTCCTCTTGATTTAAGTTTATCCTGTCGAAGTAACTCTCCTTTTTATACTTACAACATTTTTTTTTGTGCCGCTTCTACCTTGATTTGTAACAAGAATAGTTTGTATTTTCTACAAAAAATATGTTTTTTGTAGTGTCATTATTTTTTCCGTTGGTTTATTGTGTTGATTTTTTTTGTTTTGTTGTATTAAGTATTTCTTTGTTTCATTTAGTATAGTATTGTACTATTTGTACCGTTGTTTTTGCTCTTTATATTCATGTTTATTTTTCGTATTTGTTAAGATTACTCATTTTCTTTTTTTCATTGTCCCCATTTTAAATGTTATTTCCATTGAAGTTGTTTGTTACGTTTGTGATGTAAATGTTTTTTATCGTTTTGTGCCATAAGCGTCAATACTTTATATCACTTTTAGGTGTTTATTGGGTTAGTCAACAATTATATTTCATACATGTTTTTAAATATTTTCCTGTGTGAAGTGTCAAAGTTATTTTTATAGAATTTGAGTATTTGATCACTACATTTTTGCTTTTAATGTTGTTGCAAAGTTTTTTATATTTTACGGTTTTGTGGTTAATGCTTTTATCGTTGTTTACAACAATACGTACGAGCTCAATCATACTTCTTATTATTATTAAAATTGGCACTTTTATATAAAATTAATTGTAAGCCCATAAAAATGATTTATATTTTTTTTTGTATATTGGTCTAGGTTGTTTTTACGTTGTTAACAAATTATAAAACACATTCTCATTGTTCATTGCCTTTCAGCGTTATCGTTATTGTGAATTTATCCACAATGTAATCTTTGATGTCTATTACATTAATGTTCATTAGCGATTGGTGTTTTGCGAATATCAATTGCATTTTTGTTTTAAAGAAATATGAGTGTGTTAATATGGATTCAATGATCTTAATCTAATAAGGTATTTAACTATGTAGTATATTTCTCTTTCAATTCATTAACAATTTGGTTATATCGATGGGTTTATATTAAATTGGGTTGATTTGGTAACCATCTTTTTAGTTTTTCTTTGTTTGGTTTATCGTTTACTATTCGTAGACGTGGAGAATTACACTTTTAGTAATCACTAAGTATATCCTTAGTACTCATTTAGTTAAAGGTCATCGTTGGCTATGATGATAGCGACAATTGTAGACGTTTGAGTTTTTTGTGACATTGTAGATGTACACGGTTTTGTGACATTGTGACGTTATAATCACTTGCGACAATGTTGACATCGCTGGTTCAATTATTTGGTCTAAAAAAGACCGCGGAAACCACCCAAACTATAATTTGTCAAAAAAGATAACTAATGAATAGGTCGATGAACAATAATGTTGAAATGCATCCTCCTAATGCGTGTGCAGCAAATACAATAAGTTCCATGCACCAAACGCCCAGCAAAAAACACGCGTACACAATACAACAAAGATGCGTACACAAATGCATCAAACATGCGTAAACAAACGCATGGAAAACAACTAAGGTTTCATGCATTCAAGCTTAACAAAGCTTCATCATCAATAAAACCATAAGACAAAACATAAATTTTCGACACGACTTCTTGATTTTGTTTTTTAGACTTTTTGACTCGACTTCCCATCAAAATCAGCCCAGAAGAAATCAAAATAATTATCTTAGTAGATCTTTCATTTCGTGCAATTATTTCGAGTTTAATCCCATAAAATGTGAGATTGAACTTGTAATTATGTGACCTCCATTTGTCCACAGAATGTCCAGCTTATATGAAGCCTCTATGATTATATTTGCACTTTTGTCTTTGTCAATGAAAAAGTGCCACCTTTGCACGCAAAAACTCTGATCTACTACACCTATGTGTAGCTTAAACTCCCCTAAGCCCGCAGCAAAAATAATCACTGAAATTGCTCACCTAAGCATTAAGTTATGACTAGCCAAAGAGGGCCTATAAATGCAGATGCACTCTGTGAGAGAGGCGGAAACCTAAAATTTTCTTAGTCTTAAACTCCCTCTCTGAACCTACTACTAGTGTACCTAGCCAATCAAAAGTCTGTAAGGTACAAGAAGGTACAAGTGTTGAAAAATGGTATTTTACAATCTATCTCTTTAGTCAATCCATGGTTATTTTATTGTTCTCATACTCGTCGTAGTCAGTGAGAATTTCCAGGCAACCATGGCTGCCTGAGGCAGATGAGAAGACAGGTTGAAGATAGAGCTTCACGCAGCCATGGCTGCCTGAGGCACATGAGAAGAAAAGTTGAAGATAGAGCTTCAAGCAGATGAGAAGACGGGTTGAAGATAAAGCTTCTGCAAAAATATATCTGCCAAGGACGAGAGTTGATATTGTGACCTCTCGAATGAAAGCCGTACGGATTAGCCATCCACCTTATCCGTTAGGTCTTGAAGACTTATTACATGTAGTGCATTTGATAAATATTTAAAATGTGACGCGGCGACATAAGTCATTTAACGACTAACAAAACAAAACAAACATGGGAAGGACAGTACAGTACGAAGTACTAAACCACACCAAATAAATGAAACGACATTTAATTTCAACGGACGGAATTAAATGTCATCCGTGATTGATAGCTTGCAAAGGAGCCGGGATTTTCAACGGTCAACATGGGACAAAGACTGTTGAAATTCAAATGGTCAACACGTAAAAAAAATTCAACGGTTGACAATTTTCGGCGCGCCGTCAAGATCGGACGGTTGATATTGATTACCGAATCACGAACGGACATCACATATAAGTGCCAGAATGCCGACAGAATATTTGACCATACTTTGCTAATAAAGAGGAAAATGACACGTGGCATCATCCTATAAGATGTCGGAGAAGAAAAAGACAGAATGGCGATCACTTGTATGCCACGTGGTAGACCGAGAGTGGTGCCGAATATTTCCGTACATAAAGTACAGCAGCTACCGTACTTTGTATGTACATAATTTAGCGTACGATGTTTTGATTGGTCTAGAGTACTTAAGAGTAGGTTCTTAGGACTTAGACATTTTTTTTGAAAGTCCTCTCTTCAGAGGCATTCCGTATAAATTCGATGTATTTGAACAACCATAACTTAATGCTGAGGTGAGCAAATTCAGTGATTATTTTTGTTGTGGAATCAAGGGATTCCACGCTACACAGGATTGTAATTAGTCGGAGTTTTTGCGTGCCACGGTGGCACTTATTCATTGTCAAAGTCAAAAGTGCAAATATTATCCTAGAGGTTTCATATAAGCTGGACATTCTATGTACCAATGGAGGTCATAGAATTACGGGTTATCGGCCCACCCTCTAATGTGCCTATTTTAAATGGAACAGGGTTTATTTATTGGGAAACCATGATGAGGAGTGCATTTTTTCAAAAACGGCTAAGGTGCATTCTGAGTGGTCGTGTGCATCGGCCATCCGCAAAATTGGGAGTTCTACCAGGGTTTGGAGGATCTCGATTCACGCGAGGATTTGCGGGAGCACAGGTAGTAGAGGATGTTGGAGAAAGCATCGTGTTGGACAGAAGGAAGGAGAAAGGGAAGGAGAAACTCACACCAATGGCTACTGGATCTGTTCCGTTTGAAGATGTTTAGAAAATTGAGGCAAATGATAGTGAAATCTGGGATTTCTACAATACCATGGCGACTCATTTTATTCTCGGGCGTCTTACTCAAGCAGTGGCTACACATCATCTTCATATGGACACGGCGGACGAGTTGTGGGAGGCTCTCGTCAACATTTACAAGAGCGGTAAGATTCAGCAGCAAAATTTGGCGGATCAGAATGTATAAACATATGTGTAAAAAAGGGGAAATATGTTAGACTTTTCCAATGACTTGGCCGGGTTATTTATAGAGTTGAAAAGTGCAGGTAAAAGGGAGACAGAGAAAGAGAAGGTGAAGACTTTGTTGATGAAACGCCCAGATGATTATGAAAACATTGTCAATATGGTCAGGATTTGCAAGATCATCGATGGATCTGGAACTCCGTTGTAGGGATGATTTTCGTTCAGGAAAGCACGATTGAAATTCCGACAGGAGAGAAGAGTGTTCAAACATAGGCTTCTGGAATTAATTGGGGGGTTAAGGATTATAAGATACCTTATAAAAACTTTGGTGGAGGAAGGAAAGGAAACCATGACGGATCCGGATCAAGGCCTCCGAAGGGGATTTGCCATTTTTGTAAGAAACTAGGGCACTTTAGGCAGAGTGTACTAAATTGACAGAGTCGAGATTGAAGGAGGAACAGATCAGAAAACCAGCCGCAAGGAAAAAGAAGGCATTTGTGGTAACAAATGTGATGGGAGAGGATTCTGATGAGGACAATAGAGAACTTCTCCTCAACGAGGAGCTAGAGGCGAACGATGAGCCGAAGATTCCAAGGAGGCAAAAGTGTGCTTTCGGTGGAGTAAAAGAAGCTCCAAAAGAAGGATGGATTATTGATTTAGTAGCCTTTATGCACATGTGGAGAAAAAAACCATTGTTTACCAAAATGAGAAAAATCCCCACGGTAGAGACAGAATATCCGGATGGGAGAATAGTGACCACTAATTCAGTGGGGTCATGGATCTGAGAGTCTTAGTTGATGGTAAGACATCTATAGTCACTTTCTCTGATGTTCTTTTTATTCCAGAGTTGAATAAGAATCTTATCTCTACGTCGATTTTAGATGGTAAGGGTTTTGAGACTAGTACTAAGAAAGGAGTCTTTGTTGATAGCTATGAGAATGAAGTGTACTTCACAGCCGAAAAGGGTAGCCAAGGAATTTTTAGGTTGAATTTGAGTAATAGAAAGACGAGAGTTTACTATGCTGGTGTTAGTCATTTGATGATGTGGCATAAAATATTGGGACATGTGCATCTAGATATATTGAAGGAAATGAAGATAATGGGTGTAGTTGAGGGAATACATTTTGGAGACAATGAGACTTTGGATGATTGTAGTGGATGTGCCCAAGAAAAGGCCCACAGATTGCCTAAAACTGCATTATATAAGGGTGAAAAGGTCTTAGATCTAGTACATACTGACATATGGGGACTGGCCAAAGTGCCATCAGTTGGAGGGAAAAGATTTATCCTTACTATCACTGATGATTGGTCTAGATACTCTAAAGTATACTTATTGAAAAACAAATCTGAGGCATTGGCATATTTTAAGGAGTATAAAGCATAGAGTGAAACGCTTTATGAGGACCTATAAAGAGAGTGAGAAGTGATAAAGGGGGGGAATACACTCCTAATGAGTTTGAGGATTATTTGAAAGAGAAAAGGGTTTAACACCAAAAGACTGTCCCAAAGAACCTAGACAAAACGGTGTAGCCGAGAGACTAAATTGGACATTAAGTGATAGTGCCCGTAGTATGTTGACAGATAAAATGATAAGAAAAAGTTTGTGGGCACAAGCTATGAATTGTGCTAACTATCTCAAAAATAGAGTCCTTACCTCCGCCGTAAAAAGGCAAACACCTTATGAAAGATGGACCAGGAGAAAACCCAATATTTCACACTTAAAGGTGTTTGGAAGTTAAGTGTTTAGTCTAAACACAGAAAAATCTGATTGGAAGTTAGATGCAAGGGGAAAGCCGGGATACTAACTTGGGTATGATGAAAATGTAAAGGGATATAAATTTTATGATCTCGGAAGAGAAGACATAATTCTAGTAAAACACTTGGTAGTCATGGATGAAGGAAAGTCCATAGATCACTTTAAGTTCACTAAACCGGTTAGAGTTAGAATTCAATGAGAAAGTGAGTTAGATTCAGATTCTTCTAACTGAACTCCGGTTCAGCTTGACCTTGCAGAGGAAGAAGACAAATTGATTGAGAGTGACACTCTCTTAGAGTCACGGTTTCCAGTTCAAATCGAGGAAGAAAACGAGGAAAGACCGAAAATGGACGATGAACGTCCGGAGATGGACTCCACGGATAGGGGAGAGGTCGTGGTTGTTCGGAGAAATCCAAGATAACCCTCCATTCCAACGTCAAACTTTGAAGGAGGAAGGAGAAGCAGCAAGAGACTTCAAGAGAGACAAGTAAACAACAAGGGAACCAAGCTGTCACATTTGAGCGAACCCCATACTTACTCGAACACAGTTAATAGTCCGTAACGTAGTAGATGGATGACAGCTCTTAAAGATGAGATGACTTCCATTATGGACGCAAACACATGGGAGTTGGTAGATTGTCCTTCTGACTGAAAGCCGATAGGATGTAAGTGGGTATTTAAGTTGAAACTCAATCTGGATAACACTATCGAATGATACAAGGCCAAATTAGTGGGAAAGGGGTTCACACAAAAGGAGGGAATTAATTATGAGGAGACCTTCGCTCTGGTTGTTAGGTTTCCCTCCGTTTGAATCCTACATAGTCTAGCGGCAGTGGAAGACATGGAGGATCACCAGATGGATATCAAAACCGCTTTCTTACACGGAGAATTAGATGAAGAGATCTTCTTGCGACAACCGGAAAGATTTGTGGAGAAAGGAGAAGAAAGTAAGGTGTGCAGGTTGATAAAGTCTCTTTATAGACTACAGAGCTCCACGCCAATGGAACAAGAAGCTGGACGAGTTTTTGACAAGTTTGGGATATTTCGGAATTAGTTCGGATCATTCCATCTATCTATTTGAGGACGACGAAGGTATAATTTTCATTGCTATCTATGTTGACGATTTGCTTGTTTTGAGTAAATCAATGGAGAAAATTAATAGATTGAAAAAGGATCTAAAGAGTAGATTTAAAATGAAAGACTTGGGGGAGGTAAAGTATATTTTGGGAATTCGGGTGGAGAGGGATAGAGAGAAGAAAATGATAAGACTAACTCAAAAGGAAGCAATAGCAAATATACTTGAAAATTTTCAAATGGATGAAGTAAATAGTTGTACCACGCCAATGGAGTTAAAGAAGGGAAATGAGGGGAGGTGGGAAGAGGGAGTCTTGATCTTGGATAATGAGTTAGGATCTGAAGAAAGCAAATTTATGCAAACTATTCCGTACAGGCACGTTGTCTGTAGTTTGATATACTTTATGAATTGTACTCGTCCTGATATAGCAACAGTTGTAGGGATATTAAGTAGGAGTCTGAATGATTGTAGGAAAAAAGATTGGGAAGCGGACAAAAGGGTCATGCGATGCTTGACGAGAACAAGAGATCTGTGGTTGCATTTGGGAGGGGATAACACTGACATCACCACTTGGAGTGATGCCAGTTATCGGGATGCTCCAATGAGGAGGTGTACTTCTGGGTATGTGTTGTATGTTAGGAATGGGGCTTGCTGTTGGAGCAGCAAGCAACAAAAGGTGATTGCTCAGTCCACCATGGAGGCTGAGTATATGGCCTCTTGCTAGGCTTTGAAATAATTAATATGGGTGAAATCTTTGCTTCACGAACTTGGATATATGAAGAGTGGAATACAAAGGATATTTTGTGATAATTAAGCTGCTATTGCAATTCCAGCAAACCGTAAACATCACTTTAAAGCAAAGCATATGGATATTCGTTTGAGCTTTGTTAGAGAAAAGGTTGAGAATAAAATAATAGTTTGGAATATAGACCGGATGGAGAGATGGTAGCAGATATGATGACTAAACCGGTTCCCTCTCCCAAATTGATATTTTGTAGAGAGAAGTGTGGACTAAAAGAAAAGATAGACTAGAAAACAAGGGGAGTGTTGAAAAATGGTATTTTACAATCTATCTCCTTAGTCAGTCCATGGTTATATTATTGTTCTCATACTTGTCGTAGTCAATGAGAACTTGCAGGCAACCATGGCTGCTTGAGGCAAATGAGAAGACAGGTTGAAGATAGAGTTTCAGGCAGATGAGAAGAGAGGTTGACGATATAGCTTCTGCAAAAATATATCTGCTAGGGACAGGAGTTCATCCTGTGACCTCACGAATGAAAGTCGTACGAATCAACCGTCCACCTTATTCGGTAGGTCTTGAAGGTTTATTGCATGTAATGCATTTGATAAATATTTAAAATGTGATACGGCGACATAAGTCATTTAACGGCTAACAAAACAAAACGAACATGGGAAAGAAAGTACAGAAGTACTGTACCGCACGAAATAAATGAAATGACATTTAACTTCAACAGACGAAATTAAATTTCATCCGTGATCGACTCCTCGCAAAGGAGCCGTGATTTTCAACGGTCAACATGGGACGAAGACCGTTGAAATTCAAACAGTCAACACGTAAAATAATTTCAACGGTCTACATTTTTTTGGGGCGCCGTCAAGATCGGACGCTCGATATTGATTACCGAATCACGAACGGACGGCACAAGTAAGTGCCGGAATGCCAGACAAAATATTTGACCTTACTTCGTGAATAAAGAGGAAAATGACGCGTGGCATCATCCTAAAAGATGGCGGAGAAGAAAAAGACAGATTGACAATGACTTGTATGCCACGTGGTAGACCGAGAGTGGTGCCGAATATTTCCGTACATAAAGTACAGCAGCTACCATACTTTGTTTGTACATAATTTAGCGTACGATGTTTTGATTGGTCCAGAGTAGTTAAGAGTAGGTTTTTAGGAATTAGACAATTTTTTTGAAAATCCTCTCTTCAGAGGCATTCTCTATAAATTCGTTGTCTTTGAACAACCATAACTTAATGCTCAGATGAGCAAATTCAATGATTCTTTTTGCTGTGGAATCAAGGGATTCCACGCTACACAGGAAAGTAGTCGGTTAGAGGTTTTGCGTGCAAGGGTGGCAATTTTTTTTTTCCAAAGCCAAAAGTGCAAATATTATCCTAGAGGCTTCATATAAGCTGGACATTTTGTGTACCGATGGAGGTCATAAAATTACAACCTGTACCGTTGTACTTCTTGTATGACCATAGTACGGCTTGGACGCTCCCTTGACGTTCGTCAATTCTTGAGCCGTAGTTCTTCCCCCCTTAATATCCGTGCATGCCCGCGACCGACACCATGCGGCATGACAGCTGTCGTGCATGAGAGACAAGCAAGAGCGAACATGCATCCCAACCAACAAAGTCATATCCTAGACATATATACAAATGAAAATGAATGAGAAGGGAAAAATATATATACAACATGGAAAAGAATAAAGGTGAAAATGACCAAAGGAATTAAAGGGAAGAATACTCCCCTAGCGTGAAGTGACCCCTATAATTCCCCCCCCCCAGCTTGTTGATATTTGAGTATTTTCTAGGTATTTATTAGGATAGGAAAAATAGCAGAGGCAACATGCCTCTTACTCCCTTCTCTAAGCCCCCACACTTTTTGTAGTCACTGAAGGCTGGAAAGTGAGCTAGAGCCATGGCTGCCTAAGCTCTCTTAAGAAACAGGAGTAGATAGCGGTAGGTTTTATTAAAATGAATCTTGACGAAACTCCAATGGAGTCGAAGAAGGGAAGTGAGGGGAGTGAGGAAGAAGGAGTCATAGTTTTAGATGAGGTTATATCTCCTGAAGAACAGAAGTTCATGCAGACTATTCCTTACAGACAAGTAGTGGGAAGTCTAATCTATTTTATGAATTGTACTCGGTCGGATTTAGCTGCAGCTGTAGGAGTGCATAGTAGAATTCTAAATGCTCCAACTAAGAGAGATTTGGAGGCAGCTAAGAGAGTCCTTAGATATTTGATAGGAACTAGGGATCTATGGTTGCATTTGGGTGGGGAGAATACTGACATCACTACTTGGAGTGATGCTAGTTATGGTGATGCTCCGATGACAAGATGCACTTTTGGATATGTATTATATGTGGGTGATGGGGCTTGCTTTTGGAGTAGCAAACAGCAAAAAGTTATTGCTCAGTCCACCATGGAGGCTGAGTATATGGCTTCTTGCTCTGCTGTAAAAGAATTGATGTGGGTCAAGTCTTTGCTTGGTGAGTTTGGTCACCTTAAGAGTGGTGTGCATAATTTTTTTTGTGATAATCAGGCAGCAATCGCTATTTTTGCCAATCCTAAACATTATTTTAAAGTCAAACACATAGACATTAGACTCAGCTTTGTTAGAGAGAAAGTAGAAAACAAAATAATCAGTTTAGAGTACCTACCAGATAGTGAGATGGTAGCAGATATGATGACCAAACCTGTGCCTTCCCCTAAGCTAATTTTCAGCAGGGAGAAGTGTGGTCTGAAATTAAGGATTGACTAGAAAATAAGGGGAGTTTAGAAATTAATGGTCCGTTTAAAGTATTTTCTAGGTCTAAATAGAAATATAGAAAAAAGTCGAGGCAATCTACCTCTAACTTCTCTCTCCAATTTCTCAAACTTGTCGCAGTCACTGAGAAATTGGAGAGGAAGCTAGAGCCATGGCTACCTGGGCTATCCAGAGGTTTACGAGAAATATATATATTAGTTTATTTACCATTAGAGGTTTATTTACTAAAAGGATATGTGTTGCCCCCAAGATTTGATCCGGGTATCTGCTGGACGGTAAGCAGCCGGTAGCCGGTAGCCTTATCCGTTATGTCTTGACCTAGTGTAACGTACTATTGGGTTTGATATTTAGTTATACATTACCAAGTAGGATAATTCATTTAACTAAAACTATTTGCGGGATACATAGATTTAGTAATGTAAAAGTATGGATTGTGGTACGGATAAAGAAACGAATACCGCGCATTTGTTTCTTTAGCGAAACGAATACCCCGCAGGTATTTATTACGGCTACGATTAAATTTGAATTTAATCGGACGGCCGGAATAAACGCCGAGATCGCGAAAGAGGATTTCGCCGGTTTGTGGTCACCGCCACATCGGATGACACGTGGCAGAATAATATTGGATCGCGGCATCTCCGAGAATTAAGGGAGCAAATCCAGATATACCACGTGTCGACATTTAGGCCATGTCGTACAATGTTCGTACAAAAAGTACACCGGTAGCTGTACTTTTGTGTACGGAAGTGGAATATGATTGGCTCCGTACATCAGTAGATAGAGTCTATGAGAGAGATAAGACTTGGAAAAATTAGGAGATAAGACCCTCTCTCCCAGAGAGCTTCTGTACAAAAGATCAACTTTTGTTGTTCTACAACCACTGGAGCAGGTGGAGCATCAGCAGTAGTAGTGGAAGTAGACATAATCTCACTCACAGAAGCTTATCAAGAATCCAATCAAACAGCTGTTTTCTACAGCTCACCAAATCTGATACAATGAACCAAATTGCTTCACACTATACCACAGTATAGAATATCACAAGGGCTGACAACTCCCAAAGTTTCAACTTAATTGATCCAACATACACCAAGATATGCAACTCAGAAGTTTCCCAAAAACTGTCTGCAGATTACACAGTCTGGAAGTCTGGATACATAAAATGTTCTACGTCCTAAGTCTTATACTCTTCACTTAGTTGTACTTCAACATAGTGCTGTGGCGCTGATACAAGTGTTCCTACAAGATACGTCCAAAATAACTAAACTGCCACTAAGGTCTAAGTGCACCTGATCACGCTAAAACTAATCTATCATTGCACACTCAATATGACTAAGAATCCTATACAGGTTATTTAATCAAATACTTGTCGTCGAGCTTAGAGAATCTCGTCCGTTGACTTGATTCGAATCAACCGCAGTAGCGCAGTTCAATTCCTGTTTGTATTCAAAAATATCCGCAGCTTCGTAGCAGCTGCGTTATCACATACAAAAGTTCATCCGCGCTGCGTTTGTCTTGTTGCGTAGCAACTGCGTTGTCATGTACCAAAATATCCGCAGTTGCGTTTGACCCGTTGCGTCGCATGCTGCGTTCGTCCGTACAGACCATATAAAAATAACCGCAGCTGCGCTTGTTCCATCTGCGTCGCAGCTGCGTTGTCGGTACCATTCAAAAACGTGCACTATGATTCAAGTGACGTCGCGTGTCTATATAGATCTATTTTTCTGCCGTCCTATAAATTTGCTGAGATTGAAATCTTTCCAAAAACAACACTCCCCTAAAGCTTTAGACTTAGTATGTCAGCGCAGCTGCGATGTCGATCTAGCGCAGCATCGTAGAATAGCAACGTAGCAATTTAGCAAGTCACGTAGTCCCATTATATCCGTGTTATTGGATTAGAGCAGCGTAGCAGTATAGCACTACAGCAACTCAGCTATTCACTTAATCCCATTGCGTCCCTACAATACTTCAGCTTAGGAGCCGGAAGAGCTTTAGTGAGCATATCAGCAACCATTTTTGCATCTGGCAAATAGCATAATTTAATCACTCTAGAGAACACTTTTTCTCTTACAAAGTGTAATCTTACATCCATGTGCTTGCTTTTGAAATGGTGACTTGGGTTAGAAGCAATGGCAATGGCAGCTTGGTTATCACACCAGATCACCTGTGGACTAACCTACATGTATCCCAATTCTTGTAACATTGATTTCACCCATAGGAGTTCTTTGAGGGTCGAGCTTGCTGCCATATATTCTAACTCCATTGTCGATTGTGCGGTGACCTTTTGAAGTTTGCTGCTCCAACAGCAAGTCCCGTTCCCAATTTGCAGAACAAATCCCGTGGTGGATTTTTGACTTGGTATATCGTCATAGCTTGCATCACTCCATGTTTCCGGCTTCACTTCTCCTCCGCCTAGTGTGAGTTTGAGGTCTTTGGTTCCTGCCAAGTATCTTAAAACTCTTCTTGCTGCATCACGGTCAGATTTCCTCGGATTCTTTAGACTTCTGCTCAGTACCCCAACTGCTGCAGCAATATCCGGACGGGTATAGTTCATGAAATAAATTAAACTTCCCACTATCCGTCTGTAAGGTATCAGTGTCATAAGATCATCCTCCCCTGACTCAAAAATTTCACTGACAATAACACCCGTTTCTGTTTCTTCCCCCTCTAACCTATGTCGAAACTCCATTGTTGTTACACATCGTTTTGCCCCCTGCATTTCATATTCATCTAACATGTTTCCAATAGCCTCCTTTTGAGTCAATTTTATTAATCTAGTTTTCCTGTCCCTCTCTACCTGAATACCCAAAATATATTTTGCCTCACCGAGGTCTTTCATCTCGAACCGTGATTTCAAAGCAATTTTAATTTTTTTAATTTCAGCCATTGATTTGCTGACTAATAGTAGATCATCTACGTATACCACTATATATACTATTCCATCCTCACCCTGTAAAACATAGACGGAGTGATCAGAGCTTATCCTTTTAAAGCCTGGACCAGTTAAGAATTCATCAAGTTTTAGATTCCAATACCTCGGGGCTTGTTTTAGGCCGTACAATGATTTTTGCAGTTTACATACTAAGTGCTCTTTTCTTGGTTCTGCATACATTTCAGGCTGCTGCATGTAAATGGTCTCCTCTAGTTCTCCATGCAAAAAGGCCGTCTTTACATCCATCTGATGTATTTCCATATCTTCTATAGCAACTAGAGATAGCAAAATCCTAACTGTTGGAAATCTTACAACAGGAGAAAAGGTCTCTTCAAAGTCAATTCCTTCCTTTTGATTATAACCCTTTGCTAAAAGTCTAGCCTTGTATCGTTCAATGGTATTATCTGGATTTAACTTCACCTTGAATACCCATTTGCTGCCGATCGCTTTTCGATCCGGAGGAAGGTCCACAAGCTCCCATGTTTGAGCCTCCATGATCGATTTCATTTCATCGTTTGCCGCCTCGATCCAGTGATTCCGCTATGGTGATGAGAAGGCTTCGCGGATGGTCAGAGGCTCCCCTAAGGCTGCCGAGTAGGCAAAGTGAGAACTTACTTGCAGGCGGCTACTGGATCTTCTTCCCCCCGGAAATTCTGAGGTTGAAATTGACAGATCCCGTGCATTGGTCAGCGTTTTTGTCTGCCAGGGTGGCAGTTATTTTTGCTTAAACACAAAGGGGTCAGGATTATCCTAGAGGCTTCTTGGAAGCTGTCCACTCTGAGGACTTATGGAGGTCTCAGAGTTACATACCACTGGTGAATTTTGCATCTGGTGGACAATATTATGGATGCTATCTAAAATGACATATTCTTGTACTTTTTGCTGCTTCTACTGCTCTGTCATTTTAAATAAGTCTATCGAGTCTAGTTCATCTTTCACAACGATTTTCTTTGCTACAATGATTTTCTGTCTCTCAAAAACAAACACACTATAACCTTTAGAGTGATCATCATATCCTTACAAAATGTCCGGCAATCCTTTAGGTTCCATTTTCCATCTATCATTGGACGTATCCAAAATAAAGCATTTACTTCCAAAGACTTTGAAGTGACTGACATCCGGTTTTCTACCTGTCCAGATCTCATAAGGAGTGGTTTCTACCAATCTGGAACCTATCATATTTTTGATATAAACTGCACAATTTAATGCTTCAGCCCAGAATTTCGGATCTACATCCTTATCTGCAAGCATGGACCTAGAGCTTTCTGTGATAGTTATATTTAGTCTTTCTGAGAACCCATTCTGTTCCGGAGAGTATAGGACAGTCAATTTGTGACTTATACTTTCCTTGAGTAAGAAGTTTTCAAAATCTTTTGACGTATATTCCCCGCCATTGTCCGATCTAAGCTCCAAAATTGGTAGACCGTGTAGTTTCTCCACCCACGCTTTGTAGTGTTGAAAATGAGTGAAGACTTCACTCTTTTCTTTCATGAAGTAGGCCTTAGTAAACCTCAAAAAATCATCTGTAAACTTAACCATATATTTCATCCCCCCGGCAGATGGTACCTTTGCAGGACCGAAAACATCAGAATGAATGAGTTGCAAAAGTTTAGTAGACCTATGTTCAGATTCTTGAGGAAACAGTAATCTGCGCATTTTTCCTAGTGCACATCCATCACACGTTTTAGGTGGCTGTTTTGACACAGTGACACCTTCTATTTTACCAGCATTTACCATGTTTTTCATACTATCATAATTCACATGGCCTAACTTTTTATGCCACAGCTCATCTGAGGATAATGCACCAGAATACAAAAAATCATTTTCTTTATTATCCGGCATATCTATTCGATACATTTTGTTGGCATCTCTAGTTCCCGTAACTGCAATTTTTCCATTTTTGCTAACAACCTGCCTGCCGTGTTTCAAATTGACCTCAAACCCTTTACTTTCTACCAAAGAAGTTGAGAACATATTTTTCTTAAAATCTGGGACATAAAGAACATTATGAAGAGTTCTCTTAACAACCTTACCCTCTACATCACCTAGCAAGAAGACATCACCAACAGCCCGCGTTTGCACACTCATTCCACATGCATAGTAGATATTTTTCTCTGGTGTTGATTTCAGATTTTTGAAAACGGCCTTGTTCCAGCACATGTGGGCCGATGCTCCCTTGTCCATTATCCATCCATTGTCTTTAGCGCCCTCCATTGCTGCCCCCATTGCAAATAGATCATCATCCTCTTCGTTAGAGAGTGAGAGAGACTTGTCATGATGAGATGAAGACGCCAAGTATAGTGCATTTCCTCGTTGTGACGATCCTGTGAAGCCATGATGAAACTGGCTCTACTGCCAACCAGGCCTATATAGACCTGTTTCATTAGCTTTTTTAAGCTTAGGACAAAATTTGTATCCATGACCTTTTTCATTACAATAAAAACAAGCATTGAAAGATTATCTATTTCCTCTTGGATTAAACTGTCTAAACTGATTCTGATTCAGATTAAACTGATTCTCTGCTGATTCAAATGACCTTTTTTGTCAAATTCTGTGTAAAATGCCTCCACTTGTTTTTCACCATTAAGAATTTTAGAATCTGCCTCCTCTTCTAATATCAAATTAATAGCTAATTGTAGTGTCCAGCTAGCTTTATCTTTTTGTTTCAACCTATCAGACGCTGCTCTCATAGTATTAGGAAAACCCCTCATTAGCAAAGCAGCCTGCTGAAACTGAGGAAAAGATCCGCGTGCACAAGCATAAAAATCTATTAGTATTCGAAATTTGTTACAATATTCAGCCATTATGCCACTCGTTTATTTGAAGTCCCAAATTCGTCCAGCCAAAAATATCTCCTCATGTACATTAGCCTTTTCAAAATCATCCTTGAGAGATTTCCAGATATCGATCGCCTTTTTCATTTTTATCCATGACATAGCCAATTCTTTTGAAATACAAAACTTCTAAATTGACCGAGCTTGCGAATTTTTCTTTGACCATGACGGATCTGATTCCGCTAGTGAACCATCCAAAATATCCAAAAGATTAACATTTTCAAAGTGAGTTTCCACCATATCCGCCCAATACGCGTATTTTTCTCCCGAGAAAATAGGAATTCTTCATGGTGGGCCCATAACCTGTTGTTCTACAACCACTGGAGCAGGTGGAGCATAAGGAGTAGTAGTGGAAGTAGATATAATCTCACTCACAAAAGCTTATCAACAATCCTATCAAAGAGTTGTTTTCTACAGCTCACCAAATCTGATACAATCAATCAAACTGCTTCAAACTATACCACATTATAGAATATCACAAAGACTGACAACTCCCAAAGTTTCAGCTCAATTGATCCAATATACACCAAGATATGCAACTCAGAGTTTTCCCAAAAATAGTTTGCAGATTACACAATCTGGAAGTCTAGATACATAAAATGTTCTATGTCCTAAGTCTTATACTCTTCACTCAGTTGTCGTACTACATAGTGCTGTACCGCCGATACAAGTTTTCCAAAACGATACATCCAAAAGAACTAAACTGCCACTAAGGTCTAAGTGCTCCTACTTACGCTAGGAACTAATCTATCACTGTACACTCAATATGACTGAGAATCCTATACAGGTGATTTGCTCAAATACTTTTCGCCTAGCTAAGTGAATCTCGTCTGTTGACTTGATTTAGATCAACCGCAGTAGCACAGTCCAATTCCTGATTATAGTCAAATATCCGCAGCTTCGTAGCAACTGCGTTATCACATACAAAAGTTAGCCGCAGCTGCGTTTGTCTTGTATCGTAGCAACTGCGTTGTCATGTACCAAAATATCTGCAGTTGCGTTTGACTTGTTGCGTCCCATGCTGCGTTCGTCCATACAGACCATATAAAAATAACCGCAGCTGCGCTTGTTCCATTTGCGTCGCAGCTGCGTTGTTGTTACCATTCAAAAACTTGCACTGTCATTCAAGTGACGACGCGTGTCCATATAGATCTATTTTTCCGCCGTCCTATAAATTTGCTGAGACTTAAAGCTATCCAAAAACAACAACTTTGACCCTCCATAACTTACTGCTCAGGGGATCAAATTCAAAGATTCTTTTTGCTATCGACTCAGGAGAGTCTTGCTTTCAGAGGGGTAAAAGTGGTCAGTGTTTTTGTCTGCCAAGGTGAAAGTTGTTCTTGCTGAAACACAAAGGGGTCAAAGTTATCCTAGAGGCTTTTTAGAAGCTGTTCACTCTGAGGACTTATGGAGGTCTCACAGTTTCATTAGGAAGATGAAAGTCATCAGAATTGTTTGACTCAAATCTGATTCTGACTAACTTTGAGGATTTAAAGGGATCTACCGACTTCCCTTCATCCATAGCTACCAGATGCTTTACTGAAATTATATCTTCTCTCTTTAGATCGTACACTCTATACCCTTTTACATCCTCATCATATCTTAGCAAGTATCTGGGTTTCCCTTTAGGATCTAGTTTCTAGTTTGATTTATCTGTATCTAAACTGAAGACTTTATTATCGAAAACCTTTAAGTGAGATAGATTTGGTTTTCGTCTGGTCCATTTCTCATATGGATTTTGGCCTTTCACCGCCGAAGTTAGTACTCTGTTTCTCAAATAATTAGCACAATTCATAGCTTCTGCCCAAAATCTTTTTCTTATCCTTTTATTTGACAACATACTTCGGGCACTATCATTTAGTGTCCTATTCAATCTCTCGGCAACACCATTCTGTTTTGGGTTTTCTAGAACTGTGTTTTGATGATGAACACCGTCCTCCCGTAAGAACTCCTCAAACTGATTGGAGGTATGTTCCCCTCCATCGTCACTTCTTACTCTCTTTATTCGGGTCTCGTGAAGTTTCTCGGTCCATGCCTTATAATGTTTGAAATACTCCGGAGTTTCTGATTTGTTTTTCATGAAGTAAACCCGAGAGTACTAGGACCAATCATCAATAATAGTTAGCATAAATCTTTTGCCTCCGGGTGATGGCACTCTCGCCGGTCCCCAAATGTCCGTGTGTACCAAATCAAGAATTTTTTCTCCTTTATAAGTTGCTTCGTTAGGGAATGGTAATCTATGTGCTTTACCTTGAGCACACCCACTGCAATCACTCACATTATCATTTTCCCCCAAAGCGTATCCCTTCAACTACTCCCAACTTTTTCATTTCTTTTAACTTTTCTAGATTCACATGCCCAAGTCTCTTATGCCACAACATAATATCATTGACACCAGCATAGTAAAGTTTGAGTTTGTCATTACTTAAAGCAAGCCTGAACATTCCTTGGCTTACCTTTCTCAGCAGTGAAATACACATCTTCCTCAAAGCTAGCTGTAAAGACTCCTTTTCTGGTGCTACTTTCAAATCATTTTTCATCTATTACAAATGTAGAGATAAGGCTTTTATTTAACTCCGGAATAAACAATACATCGAAGAACATAACTATTGAGGTTTTTCCCTCCACTGTGACTTTCAGATCTACCGATCCTACATAAGTAGTGGTCATTACCCTCCCATCCCCATATTCAATCTCTACTTTAGGGATCTTTCTCAGCTTAGTAAACAGATGCTTATCCTTGCACATATGCATGGATACACATGAATCTACAATCCAACCTCCTTCACCTTTCTGTCCACCGAAAGCACATTTCTGCTTTCGTGGGATTTTGACTTATGTCTTAGCCTCCAACTCCTCATCCAAAAAAATTTCGCCGTCCTCCTCATCCGATTCCTCCTCGAGTACCTGCGTGACAAGTGTTTTTTTCTTCCCTCGTGGCTGACCCCCGGTCTACCCCTCCTTTATCCGAAGTTTGGTCAGTTTGGTACATTCCGTCATGTAATGCCCGGGTTTCTTGCAAAAATGACAAAGCCCCTTGGGTCGCCTTGTTCCGAACTCATCGGAGTGATTTTTCTGATCTTCCCCTCCATGGTTTCCAAGGGGTTTCCATGAATCTTTGTTTCTCCAACTTGCTCCGACCGCCAAGGCTTGTCTACTCTTAACTCCCCTCCGGATTTCGATTCTGTTCTCTCTAACGAGGATCATACCAACTACCGAATTCCATATCCACCTGGAGTCCTACAGATCCTGTACCCGGTTCACAATGTTCTCATACTCATCGGGTAGTTTCATGAGTAAGCAGTGAACCTTTACCTTCTCGGTTTCTACTTTTTCGGCACATTCTAACTCCATGAAGAGTATAGCCAGCTCATTGCAGAAATAAAGCATCTTCTCTCCTTTGTGAAAGTATCCATAAATCCTTTGATCTGCTAGCTTCTGCTTCTGAATACTACCGCTACGGTAGATCTCTATAAGCGCATCCTACAGATTGGATGCCCTTTCCACGTGCAAATGAGGACCTATGAGTCCTTGTGTGACATAACGGAGGACAAAGTTCTTGGCCGCCATGTTGTTGTAGTCCTAGGTATCGATGTCATTCTCCTCATTCCTCGGAATAGGAGACATGAAAGAAGATCCGGTTACTATACGTGTGGTTTTCTCTTTTTCTTTCCCTTTTTGCATCACGACGCTTTCTCCGTCCTCTGAGTCCTCTGATGGCGGTGGATCTGGTTTCCTACCAAATCTGCTTCCTGCAAACCCTAGAGGGATAGCAGGACCGTATGGGCGCTTCACTCGCCCACTCACTATTCCCCAAAATATTTTCTCACATAGGGCTCCTATCATTATACTTTCCTAGTAGATGAATCCAGTCCCATTAAATGTGGGCATCCTAGACGGTGGGCCCATAATCTGCAAATCTGAGACCTCCATTAGTACTCAGAGCAGGTAGCTTACCAGAAGCCTCTAGGATGACCTCAACCCCTTGGTCGTTGTACGAATATAACTGACACCCAGAAAGTATACAGACTGACCAAAGTGAACCCCTTGGAAGAGCTGACTCCCCTGAGTCTGCCACAAAAATAAACCTTGATTATGCTCCCCTGAGCAGTTAATTATCAATGGTCAAAGATGACCTTTTATACTGATGCACTCTAAGAGAGAGGCGGCTACCTCTAATTTTTTAAGTCCTAAACCCCTCTCTAAACCCTCTACTATTGATGTACGGAGCCAATCAATTGAGTGTACAGTATAGAAAGGTACTTGGTCCAGAGTACTTTTTGTACGGCCATTGTACGACATGGCCAGAAATACGACGCGTGCCATATCCGGGTTCGTCATAGTATGTCCCGGAGATGCCGTCATCCAATGTCATGCTGCCACGTGTCACCCGGTGTGGCTATGACCGCACCCACCAAAATGACCATTCCGCAATGTCGGCTTCTTTCTACGTCGTTAGATTGATGTCGACCTTAATTTATTACCATTAAAATACAAGCAGTACTTTTCGGTGTAAATCTATTTAACTGTATCTGTGTAGTTGTGGTCTGTTTGTCAGTAAACCAAACTTCTCGATTTCGTCAAGTTTAAGTAGCTATCGTACCTAATATACTTCAGCAATGGTCTTAGACTACAGGGTAAGACTAACGGTTACTTTGACGGACGGTAGGTACCAGGGTCAAATCTTGCGTCCGTCAATTCTTTTGGTAAGTTTACCAAGGATCTGCCTTCTGACTCTAGAAGGAGCATAGGCAGCCATGGCTCTTGCTTACTCTCCAGCCTTGAGTGACTACGACAAGTATGGAGGCTAGATAGAGAAGTTAGAAGCAGGCTACCTCTGGTTTTTCCTGCTCCTACTTAAATCAATTAAATAACCTAGAAAATACCTTTAATTTCAACATAAGGTATGCTGTCCTTGAGTGATATTCTTCTGCAAGTAGATCCTCACGAAGACGACACCTGACACTACACCGCCAATCGCTATTAGCATAGATTTTTCTTTAGCGTATAAGAATAATTACAGTGGTGTACGCTAATTAAGAATTTGAAAATTTTGAAAAAAAATATACATTCTAATTGTTTAATAATTCTAATGTGGGTCTTTGAAAAAAAAAAAAAGTCGGTCGCAAACTTGCTTACACTAATATAGGTATTTGTACAAAATCTGACAAATCGTACACAAATCGTACGGTCCCAGAGTCGAAACGTGGTTGTTGGACGAATATGTGCGAACGTGATATTTGACAACCCGATTTCATCCTCTTTTTAGAGTGCATATTCTCATTCGTCCGTGGTTACAAAAACTCATTAATTATACTTTTTCACTTAAAAAGGTACAATTTTGTACGGTTTGACACTGACCATACACCACACTATTTAAATATCAACGTACTTTCATTTTGTACGGTACTTGGAAAATAACCCTAAATGGAGTACAACAAAAATTAGAATAAACTACGCTAATGGATAATAAAAAAAAAAAGCGGGACAGAATTAGCGTACACTACGATAATAGCGATTGGCGGTGTAGTGGAAGAGGACTCGTCCACATTATAATTTTGTTGCCTTTTAGCGCACGGTGGCAAGAATCTTGTAGATTTTGGATACCTTTGCCACCTGTCAACAGTCCCTGGCCACATGTAGGACGACTTGGTGGGTTGTCTTTAGCTCCTAGATAAAGGTCCTCAAGATGCAACAAACTTTTCAACTTCTCATTTCCCACTTGTTGACCGGTCCCCTATTCAATCTATCCTGCGTATAGTGAATCTGTTCACCGACAAAGACCGCAGAGGATATCGTATATATCCGCCAGATGCCGCACGTGTGGTTTTTTTGAGGGTTATAGATCACAGATCGTGTTGTAGGTTGTGTTGCAAGTAATTGTTACAAATAGTACAAGTATCACCGTGATTGTACTATATAACGAAACAATATCGTTCATGAATTGACCGCTTGTCAAACAAAAAGTAGCCGACGAGTCCACAAAAATTTGTTTTTTATTCTCAATACGATGGCTCGTGAGCATTCTGATCGAAAACACCAAAACAAACGCTTGCTCACTGGCTCGGCAGCTTGGTTACTCAGGATTGGCTTCCAGCTGCGAAAAAAAACAGATAAGGAGCGGCGCGGATATACTGCAAAACAACAAAATGTCGGTCGCGCGTATATAGGGAGCGTAAATGCCAAAACGGTCCAGGCCGCTAATGCAACCCTCATATTGACGAACACCATGGATAAAATGTGACCCTCATATTGACGTAGCAACCCGCATATTGATGTAAACCATGGATTCGATGCAACCCTCATATTGACGTGAAACTCTAAGACCTCCATAAGTCCTCAGAGTGGACAGCTTCCAAGAAGCCTCTAGGATAATCCTGACCCCTTTGTGTTTAAGCAAAAATAACTGCCACCCTGGCACACAAAAACTCTGACCAACTTCACCCCTGTGAAGACAAGACTCCCCTGAGTCGATAGCAAAAAGAATCTCTGAATTTGCTCCCCTGAGCAGTAAGTTATGGAGGGTCAAAGTTGACCTTTTGTACAGAAGCTCTCTGGGAGAGGGGGTCCTATCTTCTAATTTTTCTAAGTCCTATCTCTCTCACAGACTCTATCTACTGATGTACGGAACCAATCAGAATTGAGTTCCGTACGCAAAAGTACAGCTGCCGGTGTACTTTATGTACGGATACTGTACGACATGGCCAAAAAGGCGACACATGTCAAATCCGGATTCGGTGCCATAATCTCCGGAGTTTCCACAATCCAACGGAATTTTGCCACGCGTCATCCGATGTGGCGATGGCCACAAACCGCCGAAATCTTCCTCCGCGATCTCGGCGCTAATCCCGGCCGTCCGATTAAATTCGGCTTTAATCGTGGCCGTAATAAATACATGCGCGGTATTTGTTTCATTTACGAAACAAATGCGCGGTACTGATTTATGCCCGTACCGTAAGTCGTACATTACATATTACTGGATCTATGTATCCCGTAATTAATTCTAGTTAAATGGTTTATCGCAAGAATACATATCTAAATAATTATCAAACTATATGCTTCGTAACAATACCTCTAGACGAAACGGCTAAGGCTACCGGCCACTTCGTGTCTGCCGGCCGGCAGGTACATGGATCAAATCCTGCCGCCGGCATATACATTTTAATCAAATATATAAACCCTAATATAAAATTCCCGTAAACCTCAGGATAGCCAAGGTAGCCATGGCTCTAGCTTCCTCTCCAATTTCTCAGTGACTGCGACAAGTTTGAGAGTTGGAGAGAGAAGTTAGAGATAGACTGCCTCGACTTCTATATTTCTTTTCAGACCTAGAAAATACTAATAAAACCATTAGTTTCTACACTCCCCTTATTTTCTAGTCAATCTTTAATTTCAGACCACACTTCTCCCTGCAAAAAATTAGTTTAGGGGAAGGCACAGGTTTGGTCATCATATCCGCTACCATCTCACTATCTGGTCTGTACTCTAAACTGATTATTTTGTTTTCTACTTTCTCTCTAACAAAGCTGAGTCTGATGTCCATGTGTTTGGCTTTAAAATGGTGTTTAGGATTGGCAGAAATAGCGATTGCTGCCTGATTATCACAAAATATTTTCTGCACACCACTCTTAAGGTGACCAAGCTCACCGAGCAAAGACTTGACCCACATCAATTCTTTTACAGCAGAGCAAGAGGCCATATACTCAGCCTCCATGGTGGACTGAGCAATAACCTTTTGCTGTTTGCTACTCCAACAGCAAGCCCCATCACCCACATATAATACATATCCAGAAGTACATCTCCTCATCGGAGCATCACCATAACTGGCATCACTCCAAGTAGTGATGTCAGTATTCTCCCCACCCAAATGCAACCATAGATCTCTAGTTCCTACCAAGTATCTAAGGACTCTCTTAGCTGCCTCCCAATCCTTCTTAGTGGGAGCATTTAGACTTCTACTCAGCACTCCTACAGCTGCAGCTAAATCCGGCCGGGTACAATTCATAAAATAGATTAGACTTCCCACTACTTGCCTGTAAGGAATAGTCTGCATGAACTTCTGCTCTTCAGGAGATAATTCCTCGTCTAAGACTATGACTCCTTCTTCCTCACTCCCCTCTCTTCCCTTCTTCAACTCCATTGGAGTTGTATAACTATTAGCTTTATCCATTTGAAATTTTTCAAGCATGTTCCCTATTGCTTCCTTTTGAGTCAATCTTATAATTTTCCTTTTCGGTCTCTCTCTACTTGAATTCCCAAAATATATTTTGCTTCCCCCATATCCTTCATTTCAAATCTCCCCTTAAGATCGGTTTTCAGTTTATTAATTTTTTCCATTAATTTACTTAAGACAAGCAAATAATCAACATAAATTGCAATAAATATAAAACCTTCCTCATCTTGGAAAACATAGATTGAGTGATCTGAGCTGATCCAGATATATCCTAGACCGGTAAGAAACTCATCAAGCTTCTTATTCCACTGTCGAGGCGCCTTTTTCAAACCATAAAGAGATTTAATCAGCCGGCATACCTTACTCTCCTCTCCTTCCTCCACAAACCCTTCGGGTTGTCGCATGAAGATCTCCTCTTCCAATTCTCCAAGCAAAAAGGTTGTCTTGATGTCCATCTGGTGCACTTCCATGTCTTTTGTTGCTGCTAGGCTGAGAAGTATGCGGACGGATGGAAATCTGACCACCGAGGCAAAGGTTTCCTCGTAGTCAATTCCCTCTTTTTGTGTAAATCCCTTTGCCACTAATCAGGCCTTGTAGCGCTCGATTGTGTTATCTGGGTTCAGTTTTAATTTGAAAACCCACTTACAACCGATTGGTTTTCCGTTAGGTGGACAATCCACCAGCTCCTAAGTATCGGCTGCCATAATTGAGGCCATCTCCTCATTGATGGTTGTCTTCCACCGGTTTCATTCTGGACAAGTCATCGCCTCTCCATAAGTTTGAGGTTCATCTTGATGAGATAGTTTAGTTACCTTGTTATTAACCTGTTTTTCTTGTAGTCTTTTGCCACTTCTTTTTCCCCCCTCAAAATCTGAGGCCGGAATAGATGGTTCTCGTGGATTCTTTCGAACAAACTCGACTTCTCCCCTATCCCTTGATTCCGAATCAATTTCCACCACGTCTTCCGCTTCGGTTAGAGTTGTCACTAGAGTTTCCACAGCCGAGTCCTTTTCGGTCTGATTTGTATCTGCAAGAATGTCATCTTCTCTAAAACCTCGATAGTTAGGAAGCTCAAAGTCATCGGAATTTTCTGACTCAAATCTGATTTTTACTGACTTTGTATATTTGAAGGGATCCACACACTTTCTTTCATCCATAACTACTATATGCTTTACTAAGATTATATCTTCTCTTTTTAGATTATAAACTCTATATCCTTTAACATCCTCATCATATCCTAAAAAGTATCCCGGTTTTCCTTTAGGATCTAGCTTCCAATTAGACTGATCTGTATCTAGACTGAATACTTGACTGCCAAAAACCTTTAAACGAGATAAGTCTGGTTTCCGGCCTGTCCATCTCTCATAAGGTGTTTGATCTTTTATAGCTGAAGTAAGAACTCTATTTTTGAGGTAATTAGCACAGTTCATTGCTTCTGCCCAAAACCTTTTTCCTATCTTCTTATCCGACAACATACTTCTAAAACTATCACTTAGTGTTCTATTTAACCTTTCAGCTACCCCATTCTGTTCCGGATTTTCTAGAACTGTCTTTTGGTGTTGGACCCCATCTTCCCTCAGAAAATCCTCAAACTGGTTAGAAGTATACTCTCCACCATTGTCACTCCTTATTCTCTTGATTGGAGTTTCATGAAGTTTTTCGCTCCATGCTTTATATTGTCTAAAACAATCCTGAGCTTCGAACTTGTTTTTCAAAAAATACACTCAGGAATACCAAGACCAATCGTCAGTGATAGTCATCATAAGTCTCTTCCCCCCCGGTGAGGGCACTTTAGCTGGTCCCCAAATATCTGTGTGTACTAGATCTAGAATTTTTTCTCCCTTATATGTGGCTATTTTAGGAAAGGGTAATCTGTGTGTTTTACCTTGAGCACATCCACTACAATCACTTATATTATCATTCTCACTAAACTTAATCCCTTCCACCACTCCCATCTTTTTCATCTCTCTTAACTTATCTAGATTCACATGCCCAAGCCTCTTATGCCACATCATAATTTCATGAACACCACTTTAATAAAGTTTCTTCGTTTCATTACTTAAGATCAGCCTAAACATCCCATGGCTACCTTTCTCAGCAATGAAATAGACATCCTCCTCAAAACTAGCAGTAAAGACTCCTTCCCTACTGGTAGTGAAAAAACCCTTATCATCTAATATAGATGTAGAAATAAGGTTTTTGTTCAGCTACGGAATAAACAATACATCGGAGAATGTTAATATGGATGTCTTTCCTTCTACTAACACTTTCACATCTACCAATCCTACAAGAGTAGTGGTGACTATCCTCCCATCCCCGTACTCTATCTCTACGGTGGGAATCTTTCTTATCTTATTGAACAGGTGCCTATCCTTACACATGTGCATGGAGGCACCTGAATCTATAATCTAGCCTGCTTCACCTTTCAATCCACCGTAAACACATTTCTGCCTTCGTGGAATTTTAACCTCATTTTTCGCCTCCAACTCCTCATCCAAAAGGAGCTCATCGTCCTCGTCCTCGGATTCTGCCTCAAGTACCTGTGTGACAAGGGCCTTTTTCTTTCTTCTCGGGGTACCACCGGTCTGCCCCTCCTTTAACCGAAGCTTGGTTAGATTAGTGCACTCTGCCATATAGTGCCCCGGTTTGTTACAAAAATGACATAAACCTTTGGGAGCCCTTGGTTCGAACTCGTCAACCTCATTATTCTGCTCCCTCCCCCTATAGATTCCGACCGGTTTCCGTGAATCCTTGTTCCTCCAATCGGTCGCTGTTGCCAAGGCTTGGCCACTCTTTCCTCCCCTTCGGATCTCAATCGTATTCTCTCGAACGAGAATCATCCCTACCACTGAGTTCCATATCCACCTTGAGTCCGGCAAGTCCTGCACACGGTTGACTATGTTCTCGAACTCATCAGGTAACTTCATCAGTAAACAGTTAACCTTTTCTTTTTCACTAAAAACTTTTCCCGCACTCTCTAGCTCCATGAAGAGTGTAGCAAACTCATTGCAAAAATCCAACATATTTCCCCCTTTGTATACATACTCGTTAACTTTCTGATCAGCCAACTGTTGTTGCTGAATCGTACCACTTCGGTACATCTCTATGAGAGCCATCCAAAGATCGGATGCCCTTTCTACCTGCAAATGAGGACATGCAAGTCCTTGAGTGAGATGGCGTAGGATGAAGTGCTTTGCCGCCATATTGTTGAAGTCCCAGGTTTCAGTATCATTCTCCTCGTTCCTCGGAATAGGTGACATGAATGCCGAACTAGTTGCTATTGGTGTGGTCGTCTCCTTCTCCTTTCATTTGTCCACCACCTCTCCTTCTTTTGTTTCCTCCGTTGAAGGTGGATCCTCTTTCCTGATGAATCTGCTTCCTCCAAACCCTGGAGGAATTCCAAGACTTGATGGACGCCCCAATCGTCCACTCACTATCCCCCAAAACCTTTTTTCGCATAGAGCTCCTATCATCATACTTTCCCAGTATATGAAGCCAGTTCCATTAAAGATTGGTACCCTAGAGGGTGGGCCCATAACCTGAAACTCTGAGACCTCCATAAGTCCTCAGAGTGGACAGCTTCCAAGAAGCCTCTAGGATAATCCTGACCCCTTTGTGTTTAAGCAAAAATAACTGCCACCCTGGCACACAAAAACTCTGACCAACTTCACCCCTGTGAAGACAAGACTCCCCTGAGTCGATAGCAAAAAGAATCTCTGAATTTGCTCCCCTGAGCAGTAAGTTATGGAGGGTCAAAGTTGACCTTTTGTACAGAAGCTCTCTGGGAGAGGGGGTCCTATCTTCTAATTTTTCTAAGTCCTATCTCTCTCACAGACTCTATCTACTGATGTACGGAACCAATCAGAATTGAGTTCCGTACGCAAAAGTACAGCTGCCGGTGTACTTTATGTACGGATACTGTACGACATGGCCAAAAAGGCGACACATGTCAAATCCGGATTCGGTGCCATAATCTCCGGAGTTTCCACAATCCAACGGAATTTTGCCACGCGTCATCCGATGTGGCGATGGCCACAAACCGCCGAAATCTTCCTCCGCGATCTCGGCGCTAATCCCGGCCGTCCGATTAAATTCGGCTTTAATCGTGGCCGTAATAAATACATGCGCGGTATTTGTTTCATTTACGAAACAAATGCGCGGTACTGATTTATGCCCGTACCGTAAGTCGTACATTACATATTACTGGATCTATGTATCCCGTAATTAATTCTAGTTAAATTGTTTATCGCAAGAATACATATCTAAATAATTATCAAACTATATGCTTCGTAACAATACCTCTAGACGAAACGGCTAAGGCTACCGGCCACTTCGTGTCTGCCGGCCGGCAGGTACATGGATCAAATCCTGCCGCCGGCATATACATTTTAATCAAATATATAAACCCTAATATAAAATTCCCGTAAACCTCAGGATAGCCAAGGTAGCCATGGCTCTAGCTTCCTCTCCAATTTCTCAGTGACTGCGACAAGTTTGAGAGTTGGAGAGAGAAGTTAGAGATAGACTGCCTCGACTTCTATATTTCTTTTCAGACCTAGAAAATACTAATAAAACCATTAGTTTCTACATGACGTACACCATGGATTCGATGCGACCCTCATATTGAGGTACACCATGGATTCGATGCGACCCTCATATTGACGTACACCATGGATTCCATGATACCGTAGTAGAAAAATTCGAAACTTGATTGCAGAACTTGTGATAGAAAGACCATCAGTGTACAAAGGGGAAAAGCAGAAAATAAGTTAAGGTATGATCTCATGAAATCGTAAATTAGTATTACTACCTTGTTATTTAGCGAGGATTTTACTTACTACTTTTCAGAGTGTTTTGATGTGTGAAAACAAAACCGTTATTTTAGACTATGACGATTTTAGACGTGTACAAACTTTGTGACGGTTGTAGACGTGTGAAAAACGTTTGACAGTCGTAGCGATCGACAAAATTTGCGAAAACTTAATGCGTCTACAATTTATGATGTCCAACCACATTTTGTCTATTTCATCACTATCATAGCCTTATTGAATTCAATTGTTCACTTATTCCCTCTCATGCATTTTTTTTTTCGCTGCCTTGAAGGATTTCCCTTTTGCGCAATGGTGGCCGTTGTTAGAGACCCCTCCATGGAAATAAGGGTGCGTCTCCATGTACTCAAAACTTAGCGAAATAACTTTGTTTTTTAGCGTAGATCCAGCAAACCCAAATTTCAAGTGTCCCTGTGTGTAACAAAAAAAATTGTTTCTTAAGGGTGTGACGATTGTATATGTCGACAATGCCAGTAACGGCTATCTACAATCTGTCTTGCCGCACCGCATTGTTCAAAAATGGTAGTAACGTCGCATAATTTTATGTGACATTTGTAGACATTTGTAGAAACTAATGGATTTATTAGTATTTTCTAGGTCTGAAAAGAAATATAGAAGTCGAGGCAGTCTATCTCTAACTTCTCTCTCCAACTCTCAAACTTGTCGCAGTCAGTGAGAAATTAGAGAGGAAGCTAGAGCCATGGCTACCTTGGCTATCCTGAGGTTTACGGGAATTTTATATTAGGGTTTATTTATTTAATTAAAAGGTATGTGCCGGTGGCAGGATTTGATCCTTGTACCTTTCGGACGGCATATAGGATATAGCCGGTAGCCTTAGCCGTTAAGTCTAGCGGTAGTGTTACATAGCATATAGTTTGATATTTATTTAAATATGTATACGTGCGATAAACCATTTAACTGAAATGAATTACGGGATACATAGATCCAGTAATATATAATGTACGACTTACGGTACGGACAAAAATCAGTACCGCGCATTTGTTTCGTAAATGAAACAAATACCGCGCATGTATTTATTACGGCTACGATTAAATTAGATTCTAATCGGACGGTCGGAATTAGCGTCGAGATCGCGGAAGACGATTTCGGCGGTTTGTGGCCATCGCCACATCGGATGACGCGTGGCGCAATTACATTGGATCGTGGAATCTCCGGAGATCATGACACCGAATCCGAATATGACATGTGTCGACATTTGGGCCATGTCGTACAATGTTCGTACATAAAGTACACCGGCAATTGTACTTTTGCGTACGGAACTTTATTCTGATTAGTTCCGTACATCAGTAGATATAGTCTGTGAGAGAGATAGGACTTAGAAAAATTAGGAGATAGGACCCTCTCTCCCAGAGAGCTTCTGTACAAAAGGTCAACTTTGACCCTCCATAACTTACTGCTCAGGGGAGCAAATTCAGAGATTATTTTTGCTATTGACTCAGGGGAGTCTTGCCTTCACAGAGGTGCAGGTGGTCAGAGTTTTTGTCTGCCAGGGTGGTAGTTTTTTTTGCTGAAACACAAAGGGGTCAGGATTATCCTAGAGGCTTCTTGGAAGCTGTCCACTCTGAGGACTTATGGAGGTCTCAGAGTTTCAGGTTATGGGCCCACCCTCTAGGTACCAATCTTTAATGGAACTGGATTCATATACTGGGAAAGTATGATGATAGGAGCTCTATGCGAAAAAAGGTTTTGGGGGATAGTGAGTGGACGGTTGGGACGTCCATCAAGTCTTGGAATTCCTCCAGGGTTTGGAGGAAGCAGATTCACCAGGAAAGAGGATCCACCTTCAACGGAGGAAACAAAAGAAGGAGAGGTGGTGGACAAAGGAAAGGAGAAGGAGACGACCACACCAATAGCAACTGGTTCGGCATTCATGTCACCTATTCCGAGGAACGAGGAGAATGATACTGAAACCTGGGACTTCAACAATATGGCGGCAAAGCACTTCATCCTACGCCATCTCACTCAAGGACTTGCATGTCCTCATTTGCAGGTAGAAAGGGCATCCGATCTTTGGATGGCTCTCATAGAGATGTACCGAAGTGGTACGATTCAGCAACAACAGTTGGCTGATCAGAAAGTTAAGGAGTATGTATACAAAGGGGGAAATATGTTGGATTTTTGCAATGAGCTTGCTACACTCTTCATGGAGCTAGAGAGTGCGGGAAAAGATTTTAGTGAAAAAGAAAAGGTTAACTGTTTACTGATGAAGTTACCTGATGAGTTCGTGAACATAGTTTACCGTGTGCAGGACTTGCCTGACTCAAGGTGGATATGGAACTCAGTGGTAGGGATGATTCTCGTTCAAGAGAATACAATTGAGATCCGAAGGGGAGGAAAGAGTGGCCAAGCCTTGGCAATAGCAACTGATTAGAGGAACAGAGATTCCCGAAAACCGGTCAGAAACTATGGGGGTAGGGAGCAGAAAAAACAGGCCGACGAGTTCGAACAAAGGGCTCCCAAAGGTTTATGTCATTTTTGTAAGAAACCAAGGCACTATATGGCAGAGTGCACTAAGCTAACCGAGCTTCGGTAAAAAAAAAGGGCAGACCGGTGGTACCCCGAGAGGAAAGAAAAAGGCCCTTGTCACACAGGTACTTGAGGCGGAATCCGAGGACGAGGACGATGAGCGCCTTTTGGATGAGGAGTTGGAGGCGAAAAACGAGGTCAAAATTCCACGAAGGCAGAAATGTGTTTACGGTGGATTGAAAAGTGAAGCAGGCTGGATTGTAGATTCAGGTGCCTCCATGCACATGTGTAAGGATAGACACCTGTTCACTAAGATAAGAAAGATTCCCACCGTAGAGATAGAGTACGGGGATGGGAGGATAGTCACCACTACTCTTGTAGGATCGGTAGATCTGAAAGTGTTAGTAGAAGGAAAGACATCCATATTAACATTCTCCGATGTATTGTTTATTCCGGAGCTGAACAAAAACCTTATCTCTACATCAGTATTAGATGATAAGGGTTTTTTACTAGCACTAGGGAAGGAGTCTTTACTGCTAGTTTTGAGGAGGATGTCTATTTCATTGCTGAGAAAGGTAACCATGGGATGTTTAGGCTGATCTTAAGTAATGAAACGAAAAAACTTTATTATGTTGGTGTTCATGATATTATGATGTGGCATAAGAGGCTTGGGCATGTGAATCTAGACAAGTTAAGAGAGATGAAAAAGATGGGAGTGGTGGAAGGGATTAAGTTTAGTGAGAGTGATAATATAAGTGATAAGAGTGGGTGTGCTCAAGGTAAAACACTCTGATTACCCTTTTCTAAAACAGCCACCTATAAAGGAGAATAAATTCTAGATCAAGTACACACAGATATTTGGGGACCGGCTAGAGTACCCTCACCGGGGGGGGAAGAGATTTATGATGACTATCACTGATGATTGGTCTCGGTATTCCCGAGTGTATTTTTTGAAAAACAAGTCCGACGCTCAGGATTGTTTTAGACAATATAAAGCATGGAGCCAAAAACTCCATGAAACTCCAATCAAGAGAATAAGGAGTGACAATGGTGGAGAGTATACTTCTAACCAGTTTGAGGATTTTCTGAGGGAAGATGGGGTCCAACACCAAAAGACAGTTCCACAAAAACCCGGAACAGAATGGGGTAGCTGAAAGGTTAAATAGAACACTAAGTGATAGTGCTAGAAGTATGTTGTCAGATAAGAAGATAGGAAAAAGGTTTTGGGCAGAAGCAATGAACTATGCTAATTACCTCAAAAATAGAGTTCTTACTTCAGCTATAAAAGATCAAACACCTTATGAGAGATGGACAAGCCGGAAACCAGACATATCTCACTTAAAGGTTTTTGACAGTCAAGTATTTAGTCTAGATACAGATCATTCTAATTGTAAGCTAGATCCTAAACGAAAATCGGGATACTTATTAGGATATGATGAGGATGTTAAATGATATAGAGTTTATGATCTAAAAACGGAAGATATAATCTTTGTAAAACATCTAGTAGTTATGGATGAAAGAAAGTCTGTGGATCCCTTCAAATATGCAAAGTCATTAAAAATCAGATTTGAGTCAGAAAATTCCGATGACATTGGGCTTCCTAACTATCCAGGTTTTAGAGAAGATGACATTCTTGCAGGTACAAATCAGACTGAAAAGGACTTGGCTGTGGAAACTCCAGTGACAACTCTACCCGAAGCGGAAGACGTGGTGGAAATTGATTCAGAATCAAAGGATAGGGGAGAAGCCGAGTTTGTTGGAAAGAATCCACGAGAACCATCTATTTCGGCCTCTGATTTGAAGGGGGGAAGGAGAAGTAGCAAAAGACTGCAAGAAAAACAGATTAATAACAAGGTAACTAAACTATCTCATCAAGATGAACCTCAAACTTATGGAGAGGCGATGACTTGTCCAGAAAAAAATCGGTGGAAGATAGCCATCAATGAGGAGATGGCCTCAATTATGGCAGCCGATGCTTGGGAGCAGGTGGATTGTCCACCTAACCGAAAACCAATCGGTTGTAAGTGGGTTTTCAAATTAAAATTGAACCCAGATTACACAATCGAGCGCTACAAGGCCCGACTAGTGGCAAAGGGATTTACACAAAAGGAGGGAATTGACTACGAGGAAACCTTTGCCCCGGTGGTCAGATTTCCCTCCGTCCGCATACTTCTCAGCCTAGCAGCAGCGGAAGACATGGAAGTGCACCAGATGGACATCAAAACAACCTTTTTGCATGGAGAATTGGAAGAGGAGATCTTCATGCGACAACCCGAAGGGTTTGTGGAAGAAGGAGAGGAGAGTAAGGTATGCCGGCTGATTAAATCTCTTTATGGTTTGAAACAGGCGCCTCGACAGTGGAATAAGAAGCTTGATGAGTTTCTTACCGGTCTAGGATATATTCGGATCAGCTCAGATCACTCAATCTATGTTTTCGAAGATGAGGAAGGTTTTATATTTATTGCAATTTATGTTGATGATTTGCTTGTTTTAAGTAAATCAATGGAAAATTTTAATAAACTGAAAACCGATCTTAAGGGGAGATTTGAAATGAAGGATATGGGGGAAGCAAAATATATTTTGGGAATTCAAGTAGAGAGAGACCGAAAAAGGAAAATTATAAGATTGACTCAAAAGAAAGCAATAGGGAACATGCTTGAAAAATTTCAAATGGATAAAGCTAATAGTTATACAACTCCAATGGAGTTGAAGAAGGGAAGAGAGGGGAGTGAGGAAGAAGGAGTCATAGTCTTAGACGAGGAATTATCTCCTGAAGAGCAGAAGTTCATGCACAATATTCCTTACAGGCAAGTAGTGGGAAGTCTAATCTATTTTATGAATTGTACCCGGCCGGATTTAGCTGCAGCTGTAGGAGTGCTGAGTAGAAGTCTAAATGCTCCCACTAAGAAGGATTGGGAGGCAGCTAAGAAGGTCCTTAGATACTTGGTAGGAACTAGAGATCTATGGTTGCATTTAGGTGGGGAGAATACTGACATCACTACTTGGAGTGATGCCAGTTATGGTGATGCTCCGCTGAGGAGATGTACTTCTGGATATGTATTATATGTGGGTGATGGGGCTTGCTGTTGGAGTAGCAAACAGCAAAAGGTTATTGCTCAGTCCACCATGGAGGCTGAGTATATGGCCTCTTGCTCTGCTGTAAAAGAATTGATGTGGGTCAAGTCTTTGCTTGGTGAGCTTGGTCACCTTAAGAGTGGTGTGCAAAAAATATTTTGTGATAATCAGGCAGCAATCGCTATTTCTGCCAATCCTAAACACCATTTTAAAGCCAAACACATGGACATCAGACTCAGCTTTGTTAGAGAGAAAGTAGAAAACAAAATAATCAGTTTAGAGTACAGACCAGATAGTGAGATGGTAGCAGATATGATGACCAAACCTGTGCCTTCCCCTAAGTTAATTTTTTGCAGGGAGAAGTGTGGTATGAAATTAAAGATTGACTAGAAAATAAGGGGAGTGTAGAAACTAATGGTTATATTAGTATTTTCTAGGTCTGAAAAGAAATATAGAAGTCGAGGCAGTCTATCTCTAACTTCTCTCTCCAACTCTCAAACTTGTCGCAGTCACTGAGAAATTGGAGAGGAAGCTAGAGCCATGGCTACCTTGGCTATCCTGAGGTTTACGGGAATCTTATATTAGGGTTTATTTATTTAATTAATAGGTATGTGCCGGCGGCAGGATTTGATCCTTGTACCTTCCGGACGGCATATAGGATATAGCCGGTAGCCTTAGCCGTTAAGTCTAGCGGTAGTGTTACATAGCATATAGTTTGATATTTATTTAAATATGTATACGTGCGATAAACCATTTAACTGAAATGAATTACGGGATACATAGATCCAGTAATATATAATGTACGACTTACGATACGGACAAAAATCAGTATCGCGCATTTGTTTCGTAAATGAAACAAATACCGCGCATGTATTTATTACGGCTACGATTAAAGCCGAATTTAATCGGACGGCCGGGATTAGCGCCGAGATCGCGGAGGAAGATTTCGGCGGTTTGTGGCCATCGCCACATCGGATGACGCGTGGCGAAATTCCGTTGGATTGTGGAATCTCCGGAGATTATGGCACCGAATCCGGATTTGACATGTGTCGACATTTTGGCCATGTCGTACAATGTCCGTACATAAAGTACACCGGCAGCTGTACTTTTGCGTACGGAACTCAATTTTGATTGGTTCCGTACATCAGTAAATAGAGTCTGTGAGAGAGATAGGACTTAGAAAAATTAGAAGATAGGACCCCCTCTCCCAGAGAGCTTCTATACAAAAGGTCAACTTTGACCCTCCATAACTTACTGCTCAGGGGAGCAAATTCAGAGATTCTTTTTGCTATCGACTCAAGGGAGTCTTGCCTTCACAGAGGTGAAGTTGGTCATAGTTTTTGTCTGCCAGGGTGGCAGTTATTTTTGCTTAAACACAAAGGGGTCAGGATTATCCTAGAGGCTTCTTGGAAGCTGTCCACTCTGAGGACTTATGGAGGTCTCAGAGTTTCAACATTCACCTTTTCAACCCGTTGTCCATGGCTGCTAACCATGGCTAAAAAAGTGTTGTTTTTGCTGCCATTTTTCATGTTTAAAAAAAAAAATCCTTTCCTGTACGGTTGCCTTTTTGGCAATTTCCACACGCTTTTAATCTCCATTCCACCTCCCTTGTCCAAACAATATAAACTAAAGTAAATAACTAGATTAAAACATAAAATACAAATTGCATAATACTGTTGACTTTCTACTGCACATGGTGGTTGCACATGGTTGACTTGTTGTGCAATGCAAGGTAAACTTTTGACTGTTGACTACTAGGCTGATTTTTGACTGTTGACTAAGGAATTTAGACCCTTTGCTGTTTCATTTTTTATTTTATTTGTCATCGATTTACGAAAGGCAGTAAAATAATAATAGTTAAGTAATCAGTAAATAATAATCTACATAGGACCTTAAAGTATTTTTTTAAATAGTCATGTTTTAAAGTTGGTGTTTAACCATTGATCTTAAAATAATTCTCTCGAAAAATGATCGTTGAATGTGATGTCGTTCTCTTTAAAACTTAATAAACTTAATAAAAATTAATAACCTTATAAAACTTAATAACCTTCTAAAACTTAAAACTGTTAAATAATCAGTTGTTACTCAAATTAGAAACACTCATTTTGACCACCTATAGTTGACTTTTTTGACACGAGAACTCTAGGGAAAGAAAATCGTACGCCTAAGGCAAAAAACGTCAGGTGGGAGTTGTACGAGATGGAGGCATTAAATGAAGCAAAACAAGAAGAATTCCTACATCAACCGAGCGAGTGCAAAAACGAAATTTGGGAGTAATGTTGAAAAATGGGGGGAAATTTCTAGAGTAATGAAGGGGAAAGGGGTTAACCGAGAATGGAATGAGTGTAAAAAGAAATGGAATAATTTAACAAATGACTTTAAAAGAATTAGGGACCATGGTTCTAAAAGTGGCATAGCCATTTATTTTACCATGCAAAGAAGAGATAGAACTAGCATGGGTTTGCCTCCCTTCTTTTCGAAGGATTTATTCGAAAAGATCGATTTTTGGCTTTCTAAGAGGGAGTCGGTGCAACCAAAAGTCACATGGAACACTGGGGACAATCCACCGAAGACGGACAACACTCTGGAAAAAGAAGAAGATACGGTGATGTTGGAAGGTAATCCAATGAGCCAAAAAAGTAATGTACAAAAACCAAATGCGAGTGGCGATTATAAGGACGAGAATGGATGTTCAAACGGTGTAAGTGAGGAGAACAGAAAGAAAGAGGGAAAAGATGAAGGGGGTGAAAAGAAAGGAGCAAGTGAAGAGAAAGGTGCTGGATTTCATTCGCCTGTGCATGAAGATAAGTTCACAACATCAACGAAAAGAAAACGAGACGTACGCAAGGTTAAGCAAGAGAACTCCACACATATGTCGAAAGAATTGGGTGACATGTTGGAAACAAGTATGGGAAAAGTAAGCAATGAGCATTTTGATCGACAAGAAAAACTATCCAACAAGCAATTAGACCGGCTTGAAAATGTTCTTGATAAAGTCGTCGACAAAATGGTGTCGGCATTGGATAGAAATACTGACAAAATATTCAATAGTAAATTCTAGTGAGTTGTGTTTTGGTAACTTTTTTGAAAAGGAAAGAATGGTTAGTATTCATTTGGTTGTGTACAATATTTGGTTGAACTCGTCATGAAAAAACAAGATTTCAAGGGTTCGCCTATGTGACTTCCAACACTTTTAGTTTGTCTATTTTGATGTCAAGCATAGAATTGACCCGTTTGAAGGTCTTGATATGTTGATGGTTACAACATTAAACCATTAAAAAAACAAGTTTATTTATTGTGTTGTTTTTCACATAAGCGATTTAGTTTTCAAATTTTATGTTTGTTCCTTTTTGTATGATATCTTTTGCATAATATGTTTGTTGTTAGTTTGAAGAAAAAATGATTAATGTTTATGTAAGTGCTGCGAAAAAATTCGCATCATTTTTGCCATTTTGGGGTGCCAAGAGAGGTATGGGGAGGGAAAGGGAGAGGGTGAAAAATTTCAAAGACAAATGAAAATAATGGAAAACAAAAAAATGAATAAAACGGAAATGGAGGAATGAAGGAGGGAGGGAGGGAGGGAGGGAGGGAGGGGGGGGGAGGAGGGGGGGGGGGGGAATGAAAAAAAAGGAATGGAATGGAATAAAATAGATTTCTCCATAGATATACAATCATGGCGAACTTTGAAATGGAATCCTTAACTAAGAAAGAATCGTCAATATTTAGAACTCATACCATAAAGTGATAAAACAACTACTTTTACATCACCTAAAATAACGAACACTCTACCAGTCATCGCAATCCATCTCATCTATACTGTCATCGTCACTTTCATCATCGTAAGATTGTTCAACAAGCATATCTATGTCGTCCACTCCTTCCGCATGTGAAATTCATCATCGTAAGATTGTTCAACAAGCATATCTATGTCGTCCACTCCTTCCGCATGTGAAACGTAAACATCAGTATCTTCATTGTCACTCGCGTTTCCCCTCATCACATAATCACATAAAATGTCCCGTATTTGAGACCCTCGAATTTTGTTCATTTGTGAACCACCCAACCGTCTTTCGACATCCCCACATTGTTGTGCTCGTCGTTTTTCAGCTTCTGTCATACGTGTGGATCTTTCTCCAATGCCGCTTGCATTTTTTCTTTGCTCGTCTTTAAATTCTTTCTCCCAATCAATGTCGGTTTCATTCCTTGCAATAGAGATGTTGTGAAGAATACATGCTGCAACAATAAAAGTAATCATAGATTCAAGTTTTGGATTGTATATTTTGAGGAGTAACCTCCATTGCGCCTTGAGTTTTCCAAGCGCTCTTTCTACCACCATCCTCAACGACGAATGTTGGAAGTTGACTTTTGCTTGAGACGCATTGAGTTTCGAACCAGGGTACGGAACAATTAAGTTCGGATGGAGGGCATAACCGGCATCTCCTGCTAGGTAAGGTTTCACATTTTTACTTTCCCATTGGAAAATATCTCCACTTGCTTCCATACGTCTTTGAAAGTTTTGCCCCAACTCGGACCTCCTAAAAATTCTAGAGTCATGCATTGACCCAGGAGAGCCTAAATTAAGGTCGATAAATCTCATTCTATGGTCCACGACCGCTTGAACTACCGTAGAATAATTATGTTTGGCATCATAATAATCGATTGGTGACATTTCATCTCCGAGTGTAATCTCTATATGTGTACAATCTATAGCCCCTACACAATTCGGCAACCCATTTTCTTCCTTGAAAATAATTTGGTGTCGTCAATTTCTTCTGTTGTGGGCCATCTTACCCAATGCCCAAGCCTTTTGACAATCGCCTCCATAACTTTAAGAGTTATCCTCGCTGAGTTGAGTGTCCAACACCAAATTCCACAGAAGTACGTGTGATCCCGCCTTGATGTCCCAGACGCATCAATGCTATTAGAACTTGTTTTTCCACGCTTAATTTCCTATTGGGAATATTACGAAGTCCTGGAGGGGGTTTGGTTTCCAACTCATCTTTTAATTCGTTTACCAAAAATTGGACCGTGTCTTTTTTTAGTCGAAACAATTGTCGAAATTGTTTGTCGTTGTAGCGTGGTAAGTCTTTGTCCACCCAATGTATACTCCTTTGTCTGATATAGTAGTCTTCATTAAAATCACCTTGGAAATTGGTATTTTGATAGATGCAGTTTGCTAAAATTCGAGGCATAACCTTAGCAATAGTGGTTTGAACCAATTGGTGGCCGTGATGGTTGTAAAATAAAAGAGGCAACAAGGTTCTCAAAATCATTTGCAAGATCGTCATCAATGCGACTGTTACATTTTGAATCATCAATGACACGTATCTTTTTTTTTGTTCTGGTGTCATCCTGGAAAACAATGCCCACCCTTTAATGTTTTGTTTTAGTCCCCATTTTTTTTTCAATTCACCAATTTTACCTTTGGATATTTAGTTGCATCTTCACTTTCAAAAGTGAAATAAAATTTAACTGTAATTTCAAAATACTATTTGAAGGTTGATTTCCAAATTACATGATTAACTTTAGTAGGTTATTTGTTTTTACAAATATTACCCTTTGTTACATTTTTCATTTTTCAAGTGACATTTCATTTACAATTTTAACTTCAATTCCAACATCTGATTATTTTTATTCAATTTTACTAATCCATTTTTTTTTAATCTTTATATTGATTTTGATTGTTTCTTACCTTACCATTTGGTGTGAAAGACAAAGATGGTCGGCTTCAATGTTTGCCTGATTTCAATTTGATGGTTGAATTCCCCCCTAATTGGTATTTTATATTAGTCACACCATATATAATTTGGTTGTGTCACTCTGAACTTACTTGTTATTAAGGTGTTCGTTAAATGGTAGTGGCACCTTTTGCGATCCAAAGTGTGCTAGATATAGGTGGTCATGCCACTTACACAACCCTCTAACAATGTAAAGCTCTTGAAATTGGTCTTTTTGTGGCAGGTGTGGAAACATAAGAAATTGTGAGGAATGGAATTGCGTGGTTTTGTGCAGACATGCTCTCAGAAAGGAGTCAAAAATGTGGTAATAGGGCAGGAGTGTGTTGAACAGCGTTGGAGGTCTGATGTCTACAATGTCACAGGCAACATTACGATGTCACATGATGTCGCGGGTGTTGTGACACTGTTTGTCGTTGTAGACGTGTTACATCCGTCGTTAGTTTTCGAGTCGTCACAAATGGTCGCGTGTATTGTAGACGTGGAGAACCGTCGTAGTTTTTGCGGTGGTCATCCTTCGTAGTAGTTTCGAAGTCGTCTTCAGTCGTCATCAGTTGTACCCACGTCTACAACCGACCGTCACATTTCAAAGTTCCGATTTCATTTTTCGCACATAGGGACGCTCTTCAAAGTAGTACGGAGAATCTATACTACACCGCGAATCGTTATTAGCGTTGAGAAATTATTAGTGTAAAGAAAAAATTAGCGTCATTCATTCTAATTTAGTGCCAAGAAACGTGGCAGATTATAGTCCACGTCCTTAAATAGTGTATTTTATTCTATTTAAGGTATTAATGTCAAAATTTTGGGGTGCCGATATAGAGTTCATAACGCTAATAACGATTCGCGGTGTACAGTCCAAAATACTTTATCAAAGTACCGATTACATGGGGACGTACCCTAATACGGATCTGACAGTCCGTACACCACATTATTTAGAACGGCACTATATTACAGTTATGAACCCTATTAGGTGGGGTACCTCAAATAACGTTTAGAAACATTTAGAATGATTAATTTTATTTGGGAATTTGCCTAAAAAAACGGGGTACCTCAATTAGAGTCATGAACGGTAATAGCGATTCACGGTGTAGCTCAGATTCGGCCACGCCCGTTCATAATTGAAGAATGGCGAAAATACCTCGCCATTTTAGGGGTTCGTCCTTTTGCTGAGTACGGTGAGTAGTTGTTATTTTGACATCAATTTTCTTGTTTGGAAGGAAACGTGCTCGCGGGTCTGCGAAGTGTTGACGTTCCCTTGCACCTTTTCAAACCCTAATCGTCCTCATGCGATTACCTACATTGTCGCCATTAGCTCTTTATTTCTTGTTTCTTTTGTCTATACTCTAGCGTGACGTGTCTCCTACGATCAGACGTGGCTGACGCCTACTCTTTGCAAGTTACAGAATGTCTCTTGATCCAGGTGACTGGCAGGCAATAACGTTTGACTTCCCGGCAACAATTGTTGACCGCCGTTTACTTTTTGCAGGTCACTTGCAGGGAAGCAATTTTGCACATTCCAATAATTGTGTGAAATATTTATGTTTTCCTGAAGCTAACTCTATTTTCTTAAATCATAGGAGGATTCAGGAGAAAAAGTAAAGATGACAACTAAATCAGGTATTAAAGTCACGACAAAATTAAATCATGTCAAACTATTTCAGATTTTATGTTGTTTCATTCTGTTCCCGTTCATTTTAATCCTTCATATTTCAGTTTAACACGTTCCGTTTTTAATAATTCCATTTCAAGTTAACTTGCTACATGACGTTTCATTCGATTTTATTAAATGAAGGTTTTTTTCTTTTGTTTCTCTGATTTAAAAAATGAGTAACATGATGAAGGCTGCTGTCAAGCAAAAAAGTGACAGCTGGCGATTCTACTGGCCACTGCATTACCGTAGTTAGAAAACTTTCGCAAATTACACCGTGTTCCGCTATTAGTGTAGATGTTTTTCCGGTCTTTGAAGTCGTAATTTCTCGATGCACATTTGTCGAATTATATAATCCGAAGGTTGCAGTGGAAAGGTGAGATTTTTACTTTCCCATTGATGGTCTTCAAATGAAAATTGGACCTGGCTGCACACAGAAATACCGCAGAAGACAAAGTTCCGTCAAACGGAAATAAACATATTTTTTTGTGTCTGCTAGAAGCAAACATTTTATTTTTGTCACTGCTTGTCACTGCAGTTTCAATATTTGGGCGCCAAAGATTGCCAGAATGGTAAATCATGACCAGTGTTCACGATTTATGCTTACCATTATTAGTGTTGAGCGTTTACGAGCACACTAGTCATCCACAGAGTTTATCCAGGAGTTTTTGAGGCGAATTAGGAAAAAAAAATGTGCAGAACGTATTGAGTTATCATGGAACACATTTGAAATTCACCAACATGACTGTGGACGTCAATGTAATCAACAGCTAGCTTGTGTGTGTAAATTCCACACTCTTGGTCGTAATTGGTGCACTACATTGGTCTGGTCCACACTAGGCCTTCTTTCCCCTTATCTTTAACTGCAGATAATTTTTTGTGTGTATAATGTCAGAAATTTATTCCCTTTTACAAGCATGAAATGTAGCTATATTCTAATTGCAACTGTCATTTTAGTTCAATTCAAGTTCAGTTTTTGTGTCCCAATAATTTATTGAAGTCATGTATGCTGATTGTCTACTGTTCCTCTTCTCCTCAGTTTGCATTTTGAATACAAGAAATGCTCGAATTCTCTTGTCAATCTACTTAACAATGTTTCTTTTTGCAATAATCATTCTCCCTCCAATTTCTCAACAATTTTCCCATTTGCTCTTTTTCCTCTTTTCCTTTTTTCTTTTTCAGTTTTGCCTGCTCCCTCTCCTTCTCGTCCTAAATCTTCTCTTCCGCCCATCTTTGAGTACCGCAAAGACCAGATTGAAGCTGCCACAAACAATTTTGGCTGCAAACTTGGAGAAGGGTCTTTTGGAGAAGTCTTTCAAGGAGAGTTGGATGGTCATAAAGTTGCAGTGAAACGCCTCAACTGGACACCATATTACCGTACGAAAGCTTTTGATGTACGTATTTTCTCAAAGCTAAAGAGGAGGACAGGGGTATTGAGCGGTAATGTAAGGGCATGAAAAATATCAAGGGATTTGAAGGAACACTGAAGGGAAGAAAATGAGGTTGAAGAGGGATCGTCATATGGCCCTGCAAAATATTTGTTCTTATTTTGGATTACGTTTTTTTCTTAATGTGAACGGTGGTTACAAGGATAGGTGTATAGAGGCAAGGGACAGGAAGGAATGAAGGAAGAGAAGAGGAAATAAGAATGGAAAGGGAGAGGTAAGAGGGAAAGGAAGGAGGGGGAACAGATACTCATGATGCGGAAATTTTGCAAGAAGGGAGGGGGAGACGGTTTGGGTGGAGTTCTTATTGGATTTAACTCGACCCGGTCACCCAAATGTCAATATTTGTTTGAAGTTGATAATTTTTCTGTCCATTTTGACATTACAGAAGGATATTTTTAAGATAAAGGACTTGCACCACCCCAACATCGTGCCACTCCTTGGATACTACTCTCTGAAGGAAGAGGGACAGACGGAGAGTTGCTTGGTCCATGAACATGTTTCACGTGGTTCTCTCTTCCACTTGCTTCACGGAAGTGTGTACATGAGCCCTAATCTCTCTCTCCCCCTCACTTTCGGTCGTTTCTGTTTTCTCTCTCTCTCCTCTTCCTCTTTCACTTCTGTCTCCCCTCTTTTGCTGTCAAGATCTTAGATCGGTAAACCATCTGTCTTGGACCTGGGGTTGAATGGTTGCAGGGCTATGACAAGCACTCTCCTGAATATGTTCCTCTTGCCTCCCCTCTCTCCCCCCCCTCTCCTTCCCTCCCTCTCGTCTTTTGGTTCTCAGAAAGTTATGAAGTTATTGCAATGAGACATGGTGTGTACTATCATTAGCTACACCGTGAATCACAGTTAGCATTAATTAATAACATTAATTTTCTCTCGGTTTTTTTAAAAAACCTTATTATACCAATAGTTTTTTTCTTTAAGCTAATTCTTTTTGCGGTTCACATCCGTCCTCGTCATGTGCACTGGAAATAGAATTGTTAATGTTAAAACAGTCCTCTGGCTCATTATTTTTCAACTCTGATGGTTGTTCGTGGTGTGGGTTCAACAGACTGTTCTTTTAATTTATGGTTCTTCTTTTTATGAAAAGAAAGAAAGCTGGGATGAGTTGATTGGCAAAATTTACATTATTTTAAGTTCCTTTTCTGAAATGATTTTCATGTCCCTATTTTTTCAGTGATTGTGGTTAAGACTGATTGTGGTTAAGCTACTTTTGTGTTTGTCTAAGGGATGAATGCAACAATCTTATCACATTTAAGCTGGAGATGATGGTTTGTTTGAAGGACCTTTCCCGAAAAATAAATACGTGACAAGGGAGAAGGTGAAGAACTAACTGCACCACGACACCACCACACCTGTATGATTGTCTGACATAATGAATGAATGTTAACGCCTGACTTAAAAAATGTATGTCTTTCTCCTATCATGGGAGAGGACATTGAATAAGCCCTTAGAGAATTCACTGACTGGAAAGGTATTTCTTATTCTTTAGTAAGTTCTTGTGATGTGGGGGACTTTGAGCGACTGTATTTTTTCTTTCCAACATTTTCGGAAGTTGACCGGTCCAGAGTGGTTTTTTCAACTTCAGGGATCATAATGAGGTGATTACATGGATAGTCGGCCGTTGAAGTCCATTTCTAACTTTCATGCATTTGTTTATGCTTGTTAGTTTGCTTAAATAAATATCTTACAAATGAAAGTCTGACTGGATTTCTCCAAAACCACGACCGTGAAAGACATTTCTGAAACATTGAACAAGATACTTGGAAAGGCAAATCTTGTCAGGAGTTTGTGTCGTTTTTGGTTGTATATTTTAATGTCTGTTTACATGTTAGACTGAAGTAGATTGGATCTTTATGGTTAATCATATGATTGAAAGCAAGGGTTTTGTGGATGGTTTGCTCAGCAAATTGGATTTGCTTGATGAGTTTTTTGATAAATTCCTCTAAGACTTGACGATTTGCTCCAGAAATTGTGTTTTCTAATATGTTTGTGGATGATTTCCCACAATATTTGTATTTGTTGAATATGGTCGTTGCTTATTTGCCCTCACCCTTGGATTCTTATAATCTACTTATTGATGATTTGCTCCAAGTTTTAAATTTGTTACTATTTTTTATCGATAATTTGCTCTAAGAACTAGATATGTTTCTGTCTAGTTTTTGAAGTTGTTATAGGTGATTTAGCCATTTAACAGGGCACTCGACATGTTGTCTGACAACTTTGTCGAAAACAATAAATTAAAAAAAAAACTTAGGAGGATTAACAGCACTTTGTTGCTTTTTTTAGGGTCGAATGGTTGGCTTTATAAACTAGATGTGAGCAGTTTATGGTTCTGCGATTCATTATTGACCAATCTATCTAAAAATTGTATTTAAAACCTAGATTCTTTTGGGGTAAAATTGAAGTTGTACATTTTGTCAAGATGTACTTTTCGTCCTAAAAACTTGTGAAGGGATCTATCATCGACCTTTTTCCTCTCCCCTTGACCCTGTCCGACTGGTGACACTTTATTTTACTTGGCAAAAGTGAAGGAAATGAACTCCGAGTTTAAGTTTGGCTTGCTTCTATTCTCCCCTTTATTTTCATTTTTGTTTTACAGGTGATCACAATGACGCAAGAGAATTGACGTGGATTAGACGTATAGATATTGCTATTGGCGCCGCAAGAGGGTTGGAATATTTGCATAATTCGAATCATAAAGTTGTTCATTTGAATTTAAGACCATCCAATATTCTTATAGACGAGGTTAGTCATACCTATTCCTAGTCTTTCATTGGTTCCTGTGTTCTCTCCTCTGTTCCTTTCAATCCCGTTGTTCATTTCTGTCACTCCTGCTTTACAATGTTTGCATTTAGGGCTGGATTAAAGGGAGAGAGATAATCTCTCTCTCTCTCTCTCTCTCTCTCTCTCTCTCTCTCTCTCTCTCCCTCCCTCCCTCCCTCCCTCCCTCCCTCCCTCCCTCCCTCCCTCCCTCCCTCCCTCCCTCCCTCCCTCCCTCCTTCCCTCCCTCCCTCTCGCTCTCCCCCTCTCCCTCTCTCCCTCTCTCTCAGTCTCCCCCTCTCCCCCTCTCCCCCTCTCTCTCGCTCTCCCTCTCTCCCTCTCTCCCTCTCCCCCTCCTTCCCTCCCCCTGCCCCCCTCCCTCTTTCCCTCTCCCTCTGCCTCTCCTGCTCCCACCCACCCTCCCTCCTTCCCTCTCGAGCTTCCTCTCTCCTTTCTTCTCCCTTTCCCCCTCCCTCCTCTCTGTACTGGACAATGTTGAACTACTAGAAAATGGAAGGGCGAGAGAGGGTTTAAAAAAACTTAGTGTAAGTGAGTGCACACTAAATTTACACTAATTAAACCCCAAAAATATTTTCCTTAAATACTGTTCAGGACTACACCGCGAGGATATCGGATTTTGGGCTTTCAAAGGCAGTGGGGCAAGATAATACCCATGTTTCTGTGTCGGCAATCATGGGGACAGAAGGATATTTGGATCCAGAATACATTGTGAAAGGTAAGTCGCCTTAGCCTATTTCTTTATCTTGACACATTTGAAGTTGTTCTTTTATTCATAGTTGTAGTTGTATGGAAGGTTGGGAAATTTGGAGATAAACATATGCTAGCAATACTAGTTACCGGTAGAGAGGAGAACAAAGGAGAATAGAGATAAGGAGAGAGGAGGAGAGAAAAGGAGGGCTGGGGAGGGAAGAAGAGAGAGGTGGGAAGAAGAGAAATGAGGAGCGAAGGGGAGAGGACACAGAAACTGAAACCTGGTAGAATGTGAGAGGAAAGGAACTTGAGGGAATCATGTAGTTCCATTGTAGTTGTTTAACAATCTCGTTCTCACAATATGAATTCTTTAGCGTTGTAGTAAGCTTCATACTGTGTTTGGTGAGTGATGCAGTGATGAAATGCGATGTGATGTGATGTGTTTGCAGGACATGTTGGACCAGCAAATGATGTTTATGCATTTGGGATTGTTTTGTTGGAGCTTTTCACTGGAAGACCTCCGAAATTTTTGGATCCGGAAGGTACTCCAGTCACTCTTTTATCATGGGTGGGGAATAAGCCAGTTATTGAAGTAGTGGATTCAAACCTATCGCCCCAATTTCCAGAGAAAACATTAAAGTCAATATTTCATATTGCATTGAGATGTGCAAGCGAATTTCCCCAAGATCGTCCGCGTATGTCCCATGTCGTGGAAAGTCTTGAAAAGGTTCGTGACCGTTATGTGGATTGGGAAAGTAGGCATTCGGAAAAGAAACTGGAAAAGGTAACTGCTGCTGAAAAGGGAACCGTTACTGAAAAGGGAGGTGCTGCTGACCCCGGCTGTTGTGTCTGCAGTTTATTGTAACTTTGACAACAAAGCCTCCTCTTGGGCAATCATAATCAACGGTTTATATTTTTATTAACTTGATAAGAAGTCCAATTGTTATATCTGTCCTTAACCAACAGGTATAAAAGGGCTTCATTTTACATAGGTTAGGATTTTTTTTTTTTGTCGGTTTAGGCCTGTCGTTATAAACATTGTAGCTTAATAACTGACATGTAAGTATTCATGTAGATATTTATCCACAATTATTTGCGAAGTTGGTGAATATGTTAGCCAGATTTGCAACTTCTTTTCATCAGTTTTAGATTACAGGATTTATATTGAAGAAGCTAAATGCAAATCAAAGAATGAGCATTTTTGTGATATTTTCTCCTTGTCTAAGCGAAGGGGTATCCATCCTGATGCTGCAGTAGTGGACGCATGGTATAGTGGTTAGATAATTTATATAGCGTATACGAAGTCTAGGTTAGGTGTGGGTTACAGCTTTCAGACAAAATAAAAAGGTTAATTATGATATTAGCCTGAAAATTTCAGAAGGGCTGCTTATAAAATTTTATTTCTAAACGTCATGAACAATTGGTTCTATCATTGCTAGCTGTATCATCCTTTACATTCTCTATCATGCTTTACGGTCTCGTTCCTTACTCCTGATAACCCACATTTTTACTGTTTCTGTACCATTACTGTCGTTGAAACCTTTTTTAGCAGTTTTGTATTTTGTGATCATATCGTCTGCACTCGTTTAAACTGCAGTCTCACACATGGATCTTGTTTTGGCTTTCTCTTTCTTTTCCTGCATGATTCAATGTAAGTGCAGGTCAGTATAGTCCACTGTGAATCTGTAGTAGTGTCAATATATCATAATTTTGTTCCGGTCATAATTTTGCCTTCTGAACAAAAATAGTATTAATAGTACTGATTTTTTTTTCTCGACACTTTCTTTTTGCGGTTCAAAATTGTCCGCGCCATTTGCACAGGAAATAATATTACCGTCAAATGTCGTGAAAGCAAACTAAGACGAAACACAAAGCAAAATTAACTGAAATATAAACATGGCCAACCCAACAGAAGACATTGAAAGGAACTGCAGGCACAAAACAAATAACAGTATAGCATATCCAAAAACAAAACTACTAAACCAAGCCTCAAAATAGCTAAAAAAATAATAGAAAAAGAGCAACCGGTTAAATCTCTCAAGCGCGGCGAAGCACGCTGAAAAAGTTCCGGAACATGTCGACGATCCATAACAGCAATAGAAGATTGGAGGATAGACGCTTGCACTTATAGTCAAGCCACAGATAAACTCTTAACCACAAAAAGAAGCAATGACCTTAAAAAGACCCCCACATGTAGGTTTTCAGTTTTTGCAATGCTACTTTCTTTTGTTCCCATGGACTCAGATGGTTTACCATTGCGCTTTTTAAATAAGTCAGCCCAATTTTTTATATATATATAAAGAAGCAAGGACAAGAGGGGAGTCTAGGGCCCCTCCCATTGAAAGAACGTTGATGACAAGTAAGAAGGCATTCATTCAAATCAACTCCCACACAACTAAATATGGGGGGCCGACTTTATTAAAAAGCGCGATGGTAAACCACCTCAGACCATAGGAACAAAAGGAAATAGCATTGCTAAAACTGAAAAAACCACATGACTACGGGATAAACAAAGAGGAAAATCAAGGCAAAACCGACGAAAATACGAAAGAATGGCAGGGAAATCAAAAACACCCTAAAAAGCAAAACCCCGCAAACAAAACATCAAAGGAAAAAACTAACACGAACAATAACTAAAAATCTACGGAAAGCAACCACGTAACTCCCCGAATCCTGGAGGAGCACGAGGAGGAAGTTCCGGAACACGCCGTTGATCCATAACGGCAATAGACGATCGAAGAAATATAGAATCCAGCACCCGTTGTAGAGCCACAAAAAAGCGTTGACGAAAAAAGGAAGTAAGGATTGAAACAGAAGGGCTCCCAGGTCCCCGTCTCGCGAACGAGCGCCAACCACAAGTACGGAAAAACTCGTCCAAAGCCAAACCCACACAACCAAATATCTCAACCGCCATCGGAATGAAGCCATCCATAGCGTCGCGACAGGGATAATCACGCTCTTTCCTTTTAGACGCGTCACAGGCGGCCACTCCCACATGCCGAGCCGCTTGGGTGAACGACTGTAGTTGAGGTAGGGTTCGCCAAAACAATATCACCGAATGAACGACGTGCACCATCAAGTAATACAAGGTCAATCCGACGCGAAGGAATAATGTGAGAGACCTCCCAACGAACAGAAAATCCCCCCTCAGAAGCAATAGTAGTAATGGTGTCTCGAATCGTGTCGTGCGCCCGAATCAACTCGCCCCCGTGGGAGCAACGAAGCAAATGGACCCCGTCGGGCTCGAGAACATGGCCGCAGTAGCAAACGAGTGAGCGAAGCAAAGGTGGGTGAGGGAGGCCAAGGCGGAACCTAAGGGCCGTCGTGAAATGGGACGGGGTGAAACGAAGAGTAGATAAAATAGGGACAGCCAATAGCCACCAAGTCCACCACAAGACAGGAAGCGTGCACGCGAAGAATCGGAAGGAAGGGCCTCGAGAAGCTCGAATTTAATAGTGGCGACAACCCGATCAGAAATGGATTCCTGAACACGCGCAACTGATGTCGTAACAAGAGTGGGAAAAATCGGCATGTCCTCGATAGCAGCCGGATTAAGAGAACGTGATGCATCCAAAAGGGGCCGTTGGAAGGCGAGCTCACCATCTGAAACACGGGGAACCACGGCCGCAAGAATAGGAGTGTCCCCAGCCAGAAAGCGAAAGACAATATTGGAAGCAATAAGGCACCAACTTCCCAAATAGGCGGCTGGAGCAACACGCGCCGTCGAGAGTAAACCCAAACAGCCAGCCAAGAAAGGAAGAGAGGCTTGAATACGTGCCGCAGGCCTAGACTCACGATCAAAAGCTCCACGGTCCAACAAACAGTGGAGGACATCCATAAGACGATCGTCGAAAGCAGAAAGTGATGACACAAAGGATGGGGTGGGAGGTAGGGTAGGGTAGGGACCTACCGAGTAAGGTAGGAGGGCCTTTGAGGGAAACATCGTGTTAGAAGAGCAAAGGCCACCTAAGGATCAAAAAGGTGAGGAAGGTTGTCCACATGGGACAAATCTGTTTGAAGAGCGGAATCAAGGAATTTCGTGATGTATGGATCGGAACCAAGTGGGCAACCCAAAAGACGAATGCCTTTGGGAGGAGGAGGGGTCTGAAAACCAGGAGGGAGAGTGAAAGGAGGAATAGGATGTGGGGACAAAACAACACACTTCGAGGGATGGACCGAAAGATTGAGTTCAGCCAACCGAGCCTTGAAAAAGTTATAGGCCAGTATAACTTGGTCTGAAGGACCAATAATATGTGTGACATCCGCAACTGAAGGGAAGAGGAAAGAAGGTAAGCACCAGCGGAAGCTCGGAGAGCACGGTAATGGGCAAGGGCAAACAAAGAGCCCCCAAGAGGATCGCCTTGACGAGTGCCAGTCGTGGAGGAAAGTGGGACCAAATAAGAGGCAAGAAGATAAGCACCAGCGGAAGCACGGAGAGCATGTTAATGGGCAAGGGCAAACAAAGGGCCCCCAAGAGGATTGACCTGACGAGTGCCAATCGTGGAGGAAAGTGGGACCAAATCATCATCCGTGGAGAAAGAGAGGCTACTGCTCAGAGAATAAAAGGCTCTCACAAAAGGAAATATCTGGACAATCGGGGAAGGTGCAGCCATAAGCTCCAAAACAATAGCATTCTGATCCACTATATTAAAGGCATTAGAAACATCCACCGGGAGGTCTAACCAATCCCGATGGGCATCTAAAAAAGCCCGGATCCAGTGTACCATAACCTCACAACCCCCCGGGGTTGCCACTCCGAACTGATGAGGAGAGAAATAATCATGAAAAGCGGGCTAGAGGTGGATGCAGATCGCACGGGCCACCAATCGGTACAATACCTCGCCCACTGCAATAGAACCGATTCCCCCATTGGGTTTAGTAACAGCTACGAGGCGGGACGCTGTGAGGAGATCGCATATACGAGAAGGGACAGTGCCAGCCTCAATAAGAGAACATACTCGAAAAAACATATCAAAGCCGCGAGCACCAGATTCCGGAGGCAAAGCGTCGCGAAATAACTCATAAACAGTGCCTGAAGGACCCCCAGCTGGAAGATGTGGAGAAGTCGTAAGGGATTTATTTAAACAGTCTCGATCTAAAAGAAAACAGCTTGTCGGCTCGAAGGTGTGAACAGAGGGGGACTGAGGGGAAGGAGCTGGCGGATGAAGAGCTCGGAGAATCTCAACAGTCGCAGCAGACCGAGGAGCAGGATTAAATGGATGGAGTGCTTGAACCGCTCGAGAGAGCTCACCAACTCGGCCCAAATGTACCGCACGACGATAGGAGGATGACACATCTGAAGTCTGAGATGTACGACGTGGTGTGAAAGAAGCACTCGCAACTCGAACCTCGTGCTCGGCATGAAGGGCTCGCCAATCGCCTCGAAGGAATCGTCGACATTAAGCCATAGTTTCTCGGGCCCCGCTACCACCGCCACGGCCAAGTAAGACTAGAACCCAAAGTGAGAACATGAAAAGGAGGTGCCAAAGTCCAACATCCGCGGGATCCGAATAAATACGGGACAATGGAAGGTGGAGGGCACCCTGTACGATATTCTGCACAGCCATTGGAATCCGCGTGTATAACTGCGGACGGGGGGCCCCCAAATCATAAGCTCCAAGCACGTCTAAATTGCGTACAAATGCCTAATCTTCGCTCGTAGGTCCGGACGGGAGTGTAGTGGAAGAAAGGGTCCTAAAGGAAGGGTCACTCAAGGCCAAAAATTGTTGACAACTCTTTGTATGTCGGGCAATACCGGCACCGGTCGCGAAATGGCTATGACACCTGGTACATTCTATCCGTGTTGAGGCTTGTGTGCGAGGTTTAGGTGGAGGAGGTGAACAAGGGAGAAGAGGTGAGGGTGCACGGCTGGACATGGTTATTGAATGAGAGGGAGAAGCATTGGACGTGATAGAGGGAGAGGAAGGGGGAAATGGGAAGGAGGAAAGAAAACCATAGGAAATAGATGGTGGAAATGGTAGTGGGACGGAACCTTTTTTTTTTTTTTTCGGTTGTGTGTGAGATCGTGTGTGTGTGTGTGTGTGTGTGTTCTTGGCGTTAGGGTTTGGGGTGTGTGTAATGTTAGTGGGGGGAAAGGGGATCCTGCCGTGGAATGGAAGGGGAAGGAGCTTAAGGATTACGGAAGAAGGTCGCACCTAGGATGTCGCCCGTGTGCGTGCGGTTGGCAGGGGCCGCAAGCCGGATCCGGAGGTACATGTTTACAGGGAGCAGGTATTGTTGCGAAGTGATGGAGGAAAAGACAGGATCCGGAGGTACATGTTTACGGGGAGCAGGTGTTGTCGCGAAGTGATGGAGGAAAAGACAGTGTCACCAATACTGTCGTGTGCCTAAATCAACTCTTCTAGAAGCGTAAGTAGCTACGTAATAAGGGTGAAGAAAACCGGCATATCTGCTAAAGAAAGCCAAGAAATAGGATAGGCCGCCTCCAGAATGAACTCCTGAAAGGAGAAAACACTGTCCGCAAAACGAGGGATGGATGATGGTAGCAAAAATTGGAGTATCCCCAACCAAAAAGAGAGAGAGACAAGCATGGATGCAATAAAGCAACAACTCCACATACCGATGATACAAAACCCAATTTAGAGACGGGAAGTGGTGCCTGAATGTGAGCCGCAGGTCCAAAAACGCGATCAAAAGCCCCACGATCCAATATAATGCGGATGATATCCATAAGGCAATCATCCATCCATGATCATCCATGAGTCGAAAAGAGATGAGTCAAAAATAGGGATGGAAGGGAGGAAGGTGAAAGGGGTCTTAGGGATTCCCACCTGTAAATGGATGCTGGAATGCAATCTAGAGTGAGGGGACCCAAATCATAAGCGCCCAAGACATCAGGATCTCTACCAAACCTCGCTCTCTTTCTCCTCCTCTCTCCTCTCTCCCTCTCGCTTTCTATCTGCTTGTTTTTCTTTATCAACTTGCAGGATAAATTAAAAAGCACGATGGTAAACCATCTGAGTCTGGGGGTACAAAAGGGGTGGCATGACCAACACTGAAAAACAACAATAATAAAAAACAAAAAGAGCGACAAGAACACACTCAACTACGCATCCAATTTCTTATCGGCCACCAAGAAGTCTCGATGTGATAAATCCAACATTTCCCGGACTTTTGAACATACAAATACAAAATAATTAATTACTATTCAGAAAATGCATGATAAACTATGGCACTTCCACTTCTATATTTGGAACGAGAGTGGAAATATTGGCCTCATCTCGATGTCTACATGTTTGTCTTAGAGAGAACCCCAAGGTTTGGTTCAAAATTAACACATGTCCTTAATCGGACGATCGGACGGTCGCTGATGAAAGTAGTGATCTAAGAAGATCACATGGAAAGCCCGTAACACAACTTACGCTAAAGGCGGCCTACAAAAGGCCTACCAAAAAACGCCTACTTTTGAACTATGGTTTGAAATCTAAGGCGCGTCAAGACAGATTGTAAACGATAGCCGTCACGGGCACTGTCGACGTATACAACCGTCACAGCCTTAAGTAACAATTTTGTTGGTACACATTGGGACACTTTGAAACCATGTACGGAGAACACAATCACTACACCGTGAATCATTATTACCCTTATGTACGCTATATCGGCACCCCAAATTGTTGACATTTATACCTTAAATATAATAAATTACGCTATTTAAGGACGTGGACCATAATCTGCCACGTCTCCTGGCAGTAAATTAGAATGAATGACGCTAATTTTTTCTTTACACTAATAATTTTATACGCTGATAACGATTCAAGGTGTAGCAAAGTTATACTTTGGATTGCCTGGGAAAATGTGCTTTCGATTGCTCACGAAAATGTGCTTTTGATTGCACTTAAAACTTTACTTTTGATTACTTTCGAAATTGTACTTAGTTATACCTTTCTTGCTTCTTTGAGTGTCTTTGTTTTACATGCCATTTTTTTGTGTGTTTCGTTTCTTTCGCCTTGCTTTCCCTTTTCTGCCTACTTCCCTCCACCTGTGGTTTTTCAGTTTTGGCATTACCGCCCCTTTTTGTTTCCATGGACTCGCATGGATTACCATCACAATTTTTCAATAAATCTTTGTTCGTCTAAAGCATGGGAAATTTTATCATCAATATCTTCGAGCATACCTCTCTACACAGCGTCTATGGCCCTTGTCTATGATAAGGAGGTGGATGGATATCGAAATCCTCTTATAAATTAATATTGGAAGTAATAGACTTTAATGAGAAAGCGCGATAATAAGTCACATGAGTACACGGGAAAAAGAACTTATTATTAGGTCGTTATAATTGTAAATGAACATAATTTATGGGTGACTTTTCATTCAAGTAGAGACTTACAAAACAATGCCAACAAAAAGAAGGTGAATTTAACAAAACAATCTCAAGCATAACATAAACAATTTTGATTTATAAATGTAGTCAACTCTACCCCATTGGAGCAACAACAATTAAGGAAAAACAACAATGGAAACTGACCAGAATTATGTAGCCATCTATTATTCCCAACCATATTTTGATATTTCATGCCTAACAACAGATGTAGGGTTATACATGTTTTTTCTATCCTAGATGAATATCGCTTTTTTTAATGATTTTGTTCATCTTCACATTTTATTTCTGTTACGTGACCGAGAGGCCTTTCTTCACAGCACTAGTTTAGACATGCGTTTTTTTGACCGCCAATCACAAAACAAACCTAGCTTCACTTTTGTTATGGACAATACGTCAGACATTTTCCATCTTTATATTTGTATCGACAAGTTCCAACTAATTCACTCTGACAACAAAGATGATATGTTGTCGAGTCCTCGATTGGAATTCGAATTGTGCTGTCTTTTTAATTGGACAGTATTATGAAACTGACGGCAATTGAAAAGCAAGAAATTGATCATTAACACGTCTTATTTTTCAAAATAACTTGTTTATATCAATATCTCAGCTAGGTGGTTTTCCTATGGGGTAGATACGTGGGTGAGATTGTAGTCCAGGTTGAATGTGATAGGAATAAAAACTATTTTTTACAAACCTTGTCAAAGGATAAAAAGGAAAAAAAATCAACAAGACAGTTCAATTTCGACATCATTACCGAATCTTTCCCAACTCTCCATTTCAGTCATAAAGCTACTGTATACTTAAACAAAATGAAATCACCTCGGTTTTGTACAGCATAAAATGTCCGATTATCATACCATTTTGAGTCTTGAATTGTGTTTGCGTAAGACAAAGGTATCAATATGTTAAAATTGATAGGGCTACTCCCACAAACCTTAATTCCATATTCAAACCCACCGCGTTAAAAACATAAAAAAAAGGTTCCCTCTCCTCATCTTTAACATTCCCCTTCTCTTTTGTCTTTCCCTACTCCCCTCCTCCCCTTTTGCTTGGAACACAATTTAGACAGCATATTTGTCTATCCCCACTAACCTTTGTATGGTAATTTTGGTCGCAGCCTCCAAGCTCTTGGGCCTCACATGTCCACAAAGGTCCACATGTACAAGCTCTAAGGATTACGAGCTTGGTACTTGACGTCCTTCTCCGGATGTGGTTTCAAGATCTGTCTCCCCTCACTGCAACCATTACATCCATTCACTTTCTCACCGGTCCCTATTCCATCCCACGGACCGATGACTTTTGAATCATTGTTTTCATGTTCCCTGTAAAAGTATGCCACATCCGATGGTGCCACAAACTAAGGTCACCTTCTCTACTGACATGGTTCGCTGAGGGCACGGACTAACCATTGCTCTCAGGTCTCTTCCAAAGAAGCTTACTGTATATACTGATAAATCCTTCACTGACCATTTTCCCCCTCAGATTTTTCAACCACAGTACTCAAGTCTTCCATTGTCGCACCTGCTGCCAACTTTTCGAATCTAAGGAATGCTGACGAGGTTCATGACACCATTGGGAATGTAAAAGGCATTATGAAACCGTGCATCCGTAACTCTCTCATTGTCGTACTTGTCCTAACTGGCAGGTCCAGCCTGACGGCCCCTACGGTGTCAACCAGGACCACAAGACCACTGGCCACCATCCTAGGAACTGTCAAGGGTCCCTTATGGCTTGTAACAAAGTGTCCTACGTACACACTTGGTGAGTTGCTCCTGTATCGATTCTCTATTCCTTAACCTTCTTCTCGTCACCACCAAAAGAACCCAACGAAATGTCCAGGGAAATGGCATAGTTCTGAACTGGGTGTAATTTCCCTATCCGCAACCACCATATGGTCAATGACCTCGGCCTTTACGACCTCTTACAGAACCAACGTCGCTACGGTCATAGCACTGAGCACTGACATGACCAAAGCGCCCACAGACATTATCCAGACAGGTTGCTGCAAGGTGCCCAAGTCTCTGGCACTTGTAGCATGTCACGGAGAGAACACTGGTATGAGTCTCACCTCTAGACATACGTGTTGATAACTACATCACAGGAGAACTACAAACGATAAGACAATCCTAAGGTCTCAACTTACGTAAACCTATAAAATCAAGGCGTTTATTTAAACCTTTTGCCTATAGGGACATACATAACAATAATACTTCTACCAATCAAGCAATTAAATTATAAACCATTTTAGAAAAGTGTTCAAGGGAAGGCAGCAATCATAGTAAACTTACCTGCATCCGGAAGGCTTCGAGTCGGGCCGCAAGTCATCCGAACGAGCACTGGCAGACATTACAGTAACAGTCAATCTTATACCCCTCAAACCTTGGTCATATCAAACCCATACTTCTTCTGAAGCTTATTTGCTTTCTCATTTGCTGCTGTAGCCTCCTTCGCTAACGACATCACCTTCTCCAGGTCACTTCCCTTCAATGCAATCTCTATTTCTTGCTGCTTCTCGAGAGCCTGCGCTCGCAGACTCTCACAGAGAGCCATAACGGGTTCCCTCACTTTCTCTAATGCTTTGTCCACATCAACAGCCATTGTTTTGTTTTCTGTTATTTTCATTTCCAGTACATTCAGCTCCATCTGTAGTTCTGTCTCCTTCTCTTTCTCTTCCTTCATAACCTGCCCCAAAAGCTTCACATCCTCGCAAAGGCGTGTGAGGTCTTCAAAATTTTGCAAGCTCGCTGATGTCGACATTTCTTGCTGCAGTTCTGAAAGCTTAATTTTTGAAGTTTTTGCACCCTCCTGAACATCCGCTAAAACTTGTCGACGCTTCTGCTGTGTGGCAACGAGTATCTGGAAGGCCAAAAGTATCAGATTAGCCTCAATTTCCAAGTGAGGATAACTATTAAAGACCCAATAAATTGCCTTCAATGTCCTTAAGTATTGCCTGCATAGAGAGAAGGAAAATGAATGTTCCACAATGCTAATAAGATCTTGCAAAAAGGTTATGGTTTTTATGGCTTGCAATGCGATAACTTCCACTAAAACACTTAACACCGGTTCCATATGCTTTGACAACCCTCTAGATCTAAAAAGAAGTTCTTACCTCGAGCTCGGCCTTCAATCTGGAAGATTCCTCCGACAAATATTTTAATCGTTCATCAGTTTCCTTTTCCTCTTCTGCCAGCTGAGAACCTTCGCCATGTTCACCAGACTCGAGGGGGTCAAATTTTCCATGGGTTGAGATGTCTGACTTCTCAAGGTCTTTTTTGCTGGCTAAACCTTCCAGCTCTTCTAAGGCAAACAGGAAGTCATCGAGATTGGGCCGATATTCCCACTGACGCTCCAAACATCGAAGCAGAAACCCCACAGTTTTCTGTAGAGCCACTTTGGGCATCGCAGAGCTCCTTGGATCCAATTTTAAACAAAAATGTTCAATAATATCATTCAAAGCATCAGAATCCTCCTCCCATCGGCTGCCCGATCGAGCAACAAACGACTCTTCACTTCCTGTGCTGCTGCTACTTTGTTTCGTCAAAATCTCGACAGTGGTACTATCTTCCATTACAGATTCAATTCCCAACCTAAAATTAACGATTACTTGCTTTTCATGTTGACTTAAAAAGTTGTGAACATCTCGGATATGCTTCAATCCTGTCAGCAGTTGCAGAATAATGAGACCAAGTGCATAGGTGTCCGAATAAGGACCCACAAGTCCAGTTTTTACTGTGTAAGGATCCATATAGCCGTAAGTGCCCTGCATACCAGACATATTCACCTGGTTGCCCTCACACAATTTGGCCAAACCCATATCACATATTTTGCTTCTTTTACCATCATCGAGAAGAACATTAACCGGTTTCAAGTCTCGATGCACCACTCCTCGACTGTGCATGTATGCGACAGCAGACGCCATTTCTCGACTGATTCGTACTATATCCTCCCAAGTCACGGCACCTCCGGTTCCTTGGAGGTAGTCTTGGAGGCTGCCTCCTGACATGTACTCACTCACTAGGCAGGGTCCACTGGGTTCAAAACCAATCAAAGACAGGATATGCGGGTGCCTTAGCCTGTTGAGAAGCAAGATTTCTTGTTCGAAATTCTTACTTGCTTTTCCAGGGAGGAGCTTTTTCACGGCTATAGCAGTTCCCTTGTGACGCCCCTTAAAAACTTCACCAAAGCCACCTACGCCTATCCTGTTGGAAGAAGAGAAGTTGGCAGTTGCGACTGCAATTTCTTTTGCAGAGATGAGCCAAATGTCGTCAGAGAAGGCGCTACCAGTCTGCAACAGAGATGATTCAGGCTTTAAGTTTTGACGCTAATACGTCACTTGAACGCATGTGGATGTTGGAGTTACATCCAAAGTTGAAAATATCCATGACAAGAAAAAGATGCAAAGCAAGCAGGGATGGCCGGTAGCAGTGAAAAATCAAGAGTTCCAAAGGATGCTTAAAGTTGACATATCTTCATCAACCACTAGGAAATTCAAAATCATATGTAATTCTACCAGTGCAGACAAAGTTGTTTTCCAAACTCAATTTGATCCCATCTACAAAAACAATCCTCGCATAAACATTTATCTTGTACAGATAACCGAAAGGTGTAAATAAATGAGTGAATAGGTAGAAATATACCCTATCCTGTAGATGCATTAAGTCCCCAGACAAAATAGAGGAGAGAATGTGATATGTTGCAACAAGACAAACCAAAACACAAAAGACAAATATGACTCGACGAGGCAATGCCATGTAACACGACAAAATGTGGCAAGACAGACAAAACTTAGACAAAGAAATTGCAACAAAACCAGACAAAAAAGACGATGTTGTCATAACAAGACAAACAAATGCTCGATGATACAGAAAAGATGAGACATGAGACAATGCCACAAAATCAAGGCCAATTGAATTCTCTAACAATCCTCTGAAGCCATACAGCTATGAAGAAACTTCCAACACCAATAAACAATTTTTCGTTTCCTTAAATCAAAAAAATCCTGTTCAATTTAAAAATGGATCTTAACACAAGATCTGTCAAGAAACAATCATAGCTTGTGACCGGTAATCAACATAAAAAAAACGAGTTTTCATCCAGAAATTCCAAGGAGCATTGACAAAAATCCAATACTGACACAACAAACAGAAAACCATTTATTTTTCACCCTCTAAAGTGAGGCTCACAGTTGACCCATTTTTGATTTATGAAAAATCAAGAATTCATGACATAAAAGCAACTTAACCTTTTCCAGAAATAAATATAATGTGTGCAGTTTAAACATATGAAAAAAAAAAAAAAAAAAAAAAAAAGAAAATTTTTACAGGAAAATCTTCTTCCATCCTTGCAATTTTGTACATCTCCACAATCGAAAACGTTAGCAACCCCAATGGAGTGCAAGTGCATAATTGATGAGGGTAGACGGATCTTAGTGCTATCTAGTGTTAAAGAAAAGAAAAGCATCTCTAAAATGAATATTTGACTGCCATAACTTGAACAACTAAGTGAAACGTTCAAGATGCTTGACTGCATCAATGACATCATCTGCTTTACTATAATGTCTTAATTTAAAATCTGTTCTAGCATAAACATAGTGTTCATATAAACAATATAGATATAAACATACATATATTTATCACGCATGCAGAGAGAGAGGAGAGAGAGAGAGAGAGGGCGGGGAGAGAGGCGGGAGAGAGGGAGGGAGGGAGGGGGGAGGGGGAGGGGGAGGAGGGAGGGAGGAGGGGGGGAGGGGGAGGGGGAGGGAGAGGGGGAGGGGAGGGAGGGGGGGAGGGGTA